>JAMAKR010000016.1:283966-735827 GCA_023628425.1 Chaetomiaceae sp. PYS4301M | reverse complement strand
CCACTACTGGCCGAAGCACGTCTCCTCCATCTTTTTTTTCGTCAACCCCCTCCCCCCCCCCCCCCCCTCCCCCTTCTCCCCTCTCCCTTTCCACCCTTCCACCCACAACAATACCCCCTAACCACGCGACAAAAAACAGCAACCTCACCCCCGGCGGCTACGCCGAATTCCAAGACTTCGACCTACAATACCGCTCCGAAGACGCCTCCCTAACCCCCTCCCACGCCCTACACGAATGGATCAGCACCCTCTGCAGCGCCGCGGCCTCCCTAGGGCGGGATCCCAACCCCGGCTCCAAACTCGCCGGGTGGGTGGCCGCCGCGGGGTTCACCAATGTCGTGCACCGGCGCTTCCGCGTGCCCATCGGCGCGTGGGCGCGCGACGCGACGCTGAAGGAGGTGGGCGCGTGGAATATGCTGCAGGTGCTGAATGGGCTGGAGGGGTTGTCGATGAGGTTGTATACCGGGGTGCTGGGGTGGCGGGAGGAGGAGGTGAGGGCGTTGCTTGGGAGGGTGAGGAGGGATTTGGCGGATGTGAGGGTTCATGCGCTTTTTGATTTGTGAGTTTTTTCTTTTTTTTTTTCTTTTTCTTTTCTTTCTCTCTCTTTTTTTCACCCTTTTCTCTTTCTCTCTCTGTATTCTTTGCCGCTCTTTGGTTTTGGCCCCCTCACCCCCCTCACCCGCCTCCCTCCTGTTCATGTGTTTTGAAGGTAGCTGCTGACAGCTTTGGTGTTTCTGTTAGTCACGTTGTGTATGGACAGAAGCCGGAATAGACAGAGGCGAGAGAACGGGGGCGGAGACCAGGGAAGGGAGGGCGGAGACCAGGAAGGGGGAAGAAAGGGTTCCAGTTTCTGGGGTTGTTGTGCATCACTTGGCCGAGTTGCGCTGGTTGGTGAACTCGCCAAATGCATTTTTATTTTTTATTCATTCATCTCGCATAACATGAGCCCTTTTCATTTTTTTTTCTCTTCTCTCCCTCAATCAATCAAAGCTTTTCCCTCTATGTAACGTATTCCGTAAAGCGAAATAGCCTGAGTTGAACAGGCACTGAGAATTCTACACCCCCCCACCATCATCTGCCAGAAGTGGTTGCTGATTCTGGGCCGATCTCCCGCCCAAAAGACGTAACCTCCCGTTCGGCACGTTCTGTGGGGTGCATAAGGTTGGGCTCATCTCCCCCACGCCACGGCGAAAACGTGCTCGCGCTTGTGGCGGGCGGCGGACGAGCGGCTTTGCTGCAAGCCTCCCCCGCATGCACATGCTGCCCGATTCAGGGCGGGAGAGGCGGGGCCCGGCTGCATCAGACGTCGTCCAACGTGCCGCCGCATGGGCTGTATGTGGTGCGAGCACGAAGGTGGGCGCTCATCCCCCGGGTTCAGAGACCGCCAGACCACCACGCTGCAGTTGGGCCCCGCGAACGCAGACACGCATTGAGTTTTTGGACGGGCGAGGGTTGATGACAAAGAGTCCAATTGATTCGATAACTCCAAAAAGTCGGAACCCGCAAAGCCACTACCACGCCGTGATATCATCGACCTCGGCCTCGCCAAACGTGCTGCTCTTGGTGATCTGGCCGACCGAGCTCTCCTCCACCACCCCGTTGGTGTCCTTGGTCATGATGTCTGGGAGCACCTCCCGCAAAAAGTCGAGAATGTAGTGGTTCACCTGCTCAAACTGCAGCAGGAAGGCGTCGTGGCCCTCGGGGCTGTCAATCTTCTCCAGGCGCGCGTTCCGGATGTGCTCGGCGAGCTCCTGCTGCTCGGCAAAGGTGAACAGGCCGTCGCTCTCGATGCCGAGCACAAGCGTCGGCTGCTCGATCAGGGCCAGCCCCTCGGCGATTGTCCCCGCGCGGTCGCGGCTCACGTCGTGCGTGTCCAGCTTGCGCGTCATGGCAATGTAGCAATTGCTGTCGAAGCGCTTGACGAACTTGGAGCCCTGGTACCGCAGGTACGACTGCGCCGAGAAGTATGTGGAGCCCGTCGGCATCACCTCGCCGCCCGTCAGGCTGGCGCCGTTCCTGGGCCCGTGGAACTGCGGGTCGGGCGCGTGCGCCTCAGCCTCGGCCTCTGCCTCTTTGTACCGGGGAACGTCTTCCCCCTCGCTGCTGTTTTTGCGGGATGGACTCCGGGTCCACTTGTGACCGTCGTTGTGGATGTGGAAGTGGGCCTCAGAGGGCGTGGAGGGCGCTGGGGTCTCGCGGATGGTCTGTCGGCGCGAGGGGTCTGGAATGTTCCGGCCGAAGCGAGCCTCAAACGAGTTCCGACTCCGGTACGTCAGGAGCGCAGCCATGCGGGCTGCGCCGAGACCGGTCGAGGGTGGGTCGGAAAACGAATAGTAGCCGTCGTCGTATTTCGGATCGGCGTAGATGGACTGCCTCTGCGCCTCGCCCCAGCTGATGCCCCAGGCGCTGTGACGGCTCGACGTGGCGATGGGCACGATGCATCGGACGTAGTCCCGGCCAAAGTATGCCCACTCGAGCACGAACATGCCGCCGAGCGACCCGCCGATCACGGCAGCGACCTGCTTGACACCCAGCTCGTCGAGGAGCAATTTGTGTAGGCTGCTTCTGTGAGACGAGATTCTTTCTCGTTGGACCAACGAGGGGAGGGAACACTCACCGGACATCGTCTCGGATGGTGGTCAAGGGGAATTCGGGCCCGTAGCGGCCCTTGGAGATGTCTCCGTCCTTGGCCGTGACGGGGCTGGCGGTGCCGTACGGGCTGCCCAGGCTGTTCATGCACACGACGAAGAAGCGCGACGTGTCGAATGCGCGGCCAGGCCCGCCCAGGAGCGGGCCCCACCAGTCACCGACGTCGGCGCTGCCGGTGAGGGCGTGGCAGATGACCATGACATTGTCGGCGTCGGGCGACAGCGTGCCGCGGGTGGTGTATGCTACGGGCACATTGTAGAGGGTGGCGCCCGACTCGAGCGTGAAGGACGGGATGATGGCGATCTCCTGGTGCGGGATGAGGGCGGCGAACGGATTCTCAGGCTGCGAGTGGATTCTTTCTTGGAAGTATTCAGTCACCGCTCCTCTTCGTCTTCGTCTTCGGCCATCGGGGTATTTGGGTTTGGGGGTTGTGGCGGTGTTGTGATGTTGGCGACGGTGGGAGAGAAGAGAGTTCAAGTTCAGGTTGACTCACCATATGCCGGCCGCTTGCCGTTTGTCTGGGGATCGGGGGTCATGGCGGGGTTGGAGGGGTCGAGGGTCGTGGGAGGCAGGTCAAAATAAAAAGACCAGGACAAGACGCAAGACAAGCGGAGGCGATGATACTGTAGGAGATGCTTTTTGTCGACGGTGCCAGCGGCCAGACCCTGCTAGTTAAGGTATTAAAAGGCACCAAACGACGACAGCCCACCCGGAATCATGGAGAAAAACCACAGTCGACCGAGCAGAGATGACCAAGATGCACTGGAATCAGTCACAGAGGGACTGCCGGGGCCGCTATTCATTATTTTCATTGGGGCGGGATCTGCCTCGGAGCCGCAAGCGCGGATTGCGCAATTCACATCCATGTCAATCCATGTCGGGGGACAAGGAGTCCAGCGCGGGAGAACTGACGACCTGGGAGGACCTGGCTTGGGGGGCACCTGGCCCGTCCCTGGCAGGTCGGCGGCCTGGTGGGCTGGCGGCCGGCAATCGGCCATGACAGGGTCTTAAACTTTTTTTTTACTTTGGTGGGGGCTGTGCGTCAGTGCACCCGATCCCGCATTCTTTCATCGCTGTTGCTGGGCACACTGGGGAAAGTCGCCGATACCAAACATCTCCGCAAACACGTGCCTGTCGCCAGAGTCCACTGTACCTTGGACCCCAAATCTCTTGGCAGCCTTGTGAAATCAGGCTGGCCATCTCAGCCAAGCCAAGCTCCCATCTGGCAAAGGAACCACGCCAGAGCTGCGATTTGGCGATTTGACGCGAAGCAGTCCAGCGGTGGGTTTGCTTGCCAACACTCGACTGTGGACCAACATCGCCAACAACTGGCCGCCCACACCAACCTCGATTTTTTCTTTTTCGGTGTTGGGAACAATAACTTCCATTGCGCTTGTTTCCTAATCGGTAAATCTCGATTTTTTCGCTTCATCTTGCGGTCGCTCTTTTTCCTCCTCTCACTGGCGCGTGCCCCTTCGTCCAACGGAATCCAACCGACTCCATCAACTCTCACTACGCCATCAACCTCCATCAACTTGATCCCGTTCTTTTTCGCATTGGCGACGACTTTTCACTGTCTAACTGTCCGCGAAGGAGATTCTGAGACCCGACAATCTTGAATTGACCATCTCGAGAACGGCGTCCGCTGGCTGCGCGCCACATCCTCGATAAATGACCCGACTTACCCGACTTTTGCGATCCCCCATATGACGATGCCTCCGAAGCGCAAGAGAAACGATCGGGGTCCCAGCGATGCTGGCTCCTCTAGACCCTCGCCCCATCGGCCTGCCGACACAGCGCTGGGACAGCACGAGAGAAGCTTCGATGGAGGTCGCGGCAACCGCAGCGGTAGGAACCAACGCCGAGGCGAGCGCCGTGACTCTGCCCAGTCGCACGCTCCGAATAATTCATCCTTCAGTGGCCCGGACTTGAGATCACCGCCGCTCCCAAGGCCATCGAGCTCGTCTTCCGCGGTTCCACCCCCGACTGCCACAACAAAACCAACATCCGCCCCGGCCCCCCCAGCGCCGTCTGCCCCAGCTCCGACACCAGCTCCAGCAGCAGCGCCGTCGCCGCCCGTACCATCCTTCTACGACTACAGCATTGTCACTGAGGAACGCGTGGAGAGATGGGTCAAGGGCGCCCGGCAAGAAATCATCGATCATGGCGTTCAATCGCGCAAGGACGAGGACCTCACAGAAGTCGTCATGATATTTCAGGAGCTCATCCACTCCGTCACAGATGGCCGACTCCAGGCCGCTGATGCTGGCAAGGTCATCAAAGAGATACTCGGCCCCGACCTGTCCGAGGCAGATCGCAATGCCGCCGTGTTCGACCCCCACACATTATTCCTCGACACCGTTTCCACATTCGTCGATGTCGAGTCGGGACCGCTCCGGCCGCAGCTGCGTGACTTCATGATGGCAACAGAAGTCTCTCCCGCCCTCATGCGCCTCGTTCTGGATCCGCCCATCCTCCAACATCTCGACCTTATCCGTGACACCTTTGTTCGGATGGGTATCCGCCAATCGACGAACCTGCTGTACCGCCAAGCAAACTACAATCTGCTTCGCGAGGAGACCGAAGGCTTCTCGAAACTCGTCACCGAGCTTTTTACGACCAGCAGCTCGGAACCCCCCACTTCCGAGGTCGTGCAGGCCACGTTCAACAAGGTTATGGGCCTTATCGGGACCTTTGACCTGCACCCTGGCCGCGTTTTGGACATCACGTTTGACGTCTACGCTGCAGTTCTTATCAAACAGTTCCGCTTCTTCGTCAAGTTCCTGCGCGTCAGCTCGTGGTGGCCTCGTAGCCAGCTCAGCCAGCCGACAGACACCTTTGTCGGGGGGCTGCCCATCTGGGCTCTGCCTGACCACTCGGGCTGGACCGCCACCGAGGAGGAGGAAGCCATGCTTGTCAAACAGCGGCTGAAGCGCGACATTGCGTTTTGGGAGAGGGCCCAGACCAGCAAGCTCGACGCCTATTTCGAGCTGGGTGGTGGACGGCTCGCCGCCTCTGAAGAGGAGCGACTGACAAACGGCACAACCGAAGAAAACCCAGAGTCCAGCATCGAGCAAGACTGGATCAGGATCACGAGGACACGACCTCCACCCGGCAACCGAGACGCCGCTCAGATGTTGGGCTTCAAGCTGCGCTTCTACACCTCGGAAGCGAGAGATGCCGATGATACCCTGCCGGCAAACCTCCTCTACCTTATATCACTCCTCATCAAGATCGGCTTCATCTCGCTGACCGACATTTGGAACCACATCTGGCCCAAGGACGAGGAGATGGAGGAGGTCAGAGTGAAGATGATCAAGGAACTCGAAGAGAAGGAGAGGGCAAACCGACCGGGCGGAGAGAGGAACGCACTGATGATGGCGGGAGCTCTTCCAGATGACATGCTACCTCCTTCAGCCAACCCGTCTCGCCGCGACGTTCCAGCCGGGAAACCCGACCCCAACACCAAGGCTCCCGGGCCCGCAGAAGAAAAGCCGAAACTGCCGGAGCCGTCTGACCAGAAGCTGCTCCTCCTCAAGTGTCTCCTGACGATCGGTGCCATCCCGGAAGCCCTTTTCATCATTGGGCGGCACGAATGGGCCCTAGATGCATATCCTGACATCCTACCACTCTTCCACCGCATCGTCCATCACTCCATCGAGAAAGTATATCAGCAGAGCCGCCCGACATCTTCGCGCCCGACAGACTGCCCCCCCAAGAAGTTGCCGGACCCCGACCAATCGAGTGCCCCGAAAGGCAGCGTCAAGTTCAACACGCCGCCTGTCAAGCGGGCGCTGCGATGGCCGAACCCGGACAAGGCCGATGCTGGAGACGGCACCTCCTACCGCTTCTACTGGGACGAATGGGCCGACAACATCCCCGTTTGTCAGAGCGTGGACGATTTTTTCACCCTCTGCGACTCGCTCGTGAACGTTATTGGCGTCAACATCGGCCTCGATGCTTCTCTGGTGGCCAAGATTGCCAGTATAGGCTGCAAGAGCTTGGCTGATAATCAGTCTCCGGACAACGTCGCGCGTTGGCTTGGTCTGCTCAAGCGCCTGTTGGTTCCGTCGCTGAGCCTCGGCGACCCCAACTCATCCATCGTCGACAGCGTCTGGACCCTGCTCAAGCAGTACCCGATTCGAACCCGCTTCACCATCTACGCCGAGTGGTACGAAGGCGCGACCTCCCGGCTCGAGCCCATGAGGAAGGCCTTTGCACGAACAAGGCTGGAGACGCTCAGCAAGATGAAGCGACTGTCGCACAGCAACATTCTCCAGATGGCCAAAAGCCTTGCAAAGATCGCCTACCCCTCGCCCGGTGTTGTTTGCAAGGTGGCGCTTCAGCAGATCGAGTCGTACAGCAACTTGATCGAGGCCTTTGTCGAATGCGCCAAGTACTTTACCGCTCTAGGATACGACGTGCTTGTCTGGTCTGTTCTCAGCTCCCTCGGCGGCCAGCAGAGGAGCCGCACTCAAGAGACGTCGGTGCTGCTCACCAGCAAGTGGCTGCAAGCGCTGTCACGGTTTTCGGGCAAAGTCTTTGAGCGCTATTCCAACATGGATCCGTCGCCGATTCTCCGCTACGTCCACCATCAGCTCCTACAAGGAAATTCGACAGATTTGGTCATTCTGGAAGAGCTGATTGAGTCAATGGGTGGCATCGTCTCGGGCTTCGACTTCACCGATGCCCAGCTACGCGGCATGACTGGCGGAGAACTGCTTCGCCGCGAGACTCTTGTCAACTTGGGTGATAAGCGGGCCGTCTCGGGACGGAGCGCGCAGCGCCTTATGAAGGCCCTGTCGCACTCGAACCTGGCGGGTCAGCTGCTCGTCAACATCGCCCAGTACCGGCAGAATGCCATCTTCACCATCGCTGACGGCAGCGCGCGTATCAAGTACCTTTCCAATGTCGTCGATGGCGCCCACAAGGTACTTTCTCGGTATCTCGACCTGCTTCTCAGCAATCTCGACCCCGACACATTCGACAGCCTGATCCCCGACGTCATCCAGCTCATGCGGGATTACGGCATCGACGCCAACCTTGCCTTTATGATCCGGCGGGCCAACATCCGCTGGGATACGAAGGCTCCTAGCTCCACGAGAGACAGCCCGCCACAGACGACCAAGGCTGCGATTGATGTCGATGGCGATGTTGCCATGGATGCAGTGCTGGAAACTGGAACGCCCGCCCAAGCCGATGCCAGCAGCGCGCAGACCAAAGATGAGACAGGTGATGCTAGCCTGGCATCGAAACGCTCAACCGGCCGTTTGCCAGAATCGCTTCCCGAGGCGCTGGCGCCACTGATCGAGGAGATTCCTCGCGTCTTGCCTCAGCAGTCATGGACGTATATCACTCCGGCATGCTACGTGTTCTTCTGGTCCCTGCAGCTAGGGAACTTGGTCTGGCCTCAGGACAGCTACGATGCCGAAAGCAAGAGGATCCAGGCGCAGGCAGAAGAAGTAAAGATAGACCGATCGGACACGCCTCGGTCTGCTGCACTAAAAAAGCAGAAACGGGACGACATCATGGCTCGGCAGCAGCGTCTTGTCCAGGAGACCAAGGACGGGATCGAGCGCTTCTCCAAGACCAAACTGCACATTGGCAGGCAGGTCAGCTCCTGGTTCCCGTCAGAGATTGCCAAGGCCGATGCGACATCGGATGCGTTTCTCGAGGAATGCATCCTGCCTCGACTGCAGGTCTCGCCGGTGGATGCAGAATATTGCTTCAGGTTGATCAAGTTTCTGCATCAGTTTTCCACGCCAAACTTCAAGCTCATGTCGCTCTACGACCGCTTGTTCAACCACAACCGCCTGCGCGTCCTGATCTTCACCAGCACGGTCCGCGAGGCTGAAAACCTGGCCCGCTTTCTCAAGTTCATCTTGGGTGACCTCTCCAAGTGGCATGGCAACAAGACTGCCTACGAGAAGGAAGCCTTGGGTCTCAAGGAGCTTCAGGGAACCAAGACCAGGGAGTACCTCGGTTTTGCCACGGCGTTTGATGCGAACGGCAAGCCGACCGAGTTCATCGAGCACGATGCCTTCAAAGAGCTCCTGTTCCGCTGGCACAAGGAGCTCAACACGGCTCTCCGGTCGTGTCTTAACGGCACGGAATGGATGCATATCCGCAATGCCATCACCGTCCTCAAGGGTGTCATCGACTTCTTCCCAGCCATCAACTTCATGGCCGACAAGTTCCTCGAGCAGCTCAAGACGATCACAGACCGCGAGTCCGCCTCGTCGAATGCCCCGGAGTCTGCTCAGAGCCACCGCGTCGATCTCTCGGTAACAGCACAGACCACTTACTCGGAACTGCAGAAGAGGAAGTCGAAATGGGTCCTGGTCCAGGCATTCCGGCCCGGCGTGGTAAGTAGTCCCATGTTATTCTCGGGCCGACTAGAAGCTGACCATCCACAGAAGAGCGACAGCAAAGACGCGGGTGGCCCTACGCCACCGGCCAACTCTTCTCTTCGAGGCTCGGCGACAGCTTTCAGGCCTAATGCGGGGCGTCCTGGGCAGCCATCTGAGGTTGAGGATGGAGAGGTCGACGAGACCAGGAAGGCGCCCTTGCGAACAAACGGACCCAATCTGCCGAGACCACCCCCACCCAGGGAGCCCTTGAGAGAGACCAACTCTCCGGCACCGAGGCCTGGCCAACCAGCCACCGGTCCTGGAAGGCCGATCACTCCGAAACCGATCCCGACACCGCACCAAGGCGGCCGACAGGAGCCGCCCAGGTTCTCGACTCTGCCACCTGGTGGCCCCGGACTTCCAATCCGACCAGATCTCCCCAATAGGCCCGATGTGCCCGCGGCCAGGTTTGGCCAGCCTCGGCACGATCGGAGGGAAATTCCCTCGAGGGACGCCCGCGATTACCGGGACGGCCGGGATCCGCGAGAACAACATCAGCGTGAGCCCCGTGAGCCCCACGGAGCTCGGGAGGGGAGAGATTATCGGGCGCCCGAGGCTCCGCGCCCGGAGCGCCCCCGCGATGTACCGCCGCCAGACAGGCGTGCACCTGAACCTGCGCAGCGTGAGCCCGGTCCACGAGATGCCGGCCGCGATGCTGGTCGTCCATCCGATCTGGGCCGACCCGAGCCGCCGCCGCGTCGACAGGATCATGGGCTGCCAACTGACCGAGATGGCCGTCCCGATAGTCGTCCACCACCGCGGGAGAGGGGACCTCCTCAGCCTTCGGGTCGGCCAGACTCGAGACCTGTCGCGGAGCCTAATGTTTCCACCCCCGTGCGAACGCCTGTCGCTCAGGCTCCGCCGCAGGGCCCTCCAATCAACCCTGAGCGCGCGCGCATCATCGAGACTGATCGGCCGGAAATCATCAACCCAGCTCGAGCTGCTCAGATCAACGACTCGCGGGAGCCGCCAGCCCGACCCTCGCCGAGAGATCAGCCGCGCGAACGCCCTCCGCGGACGGAGTCCCCGAGACGGTCGGACCGGCCGTCAGGAAACACTCCTCAGCATGATACTACCCGCGACGACCGCCACGGCCGCCGTCGTAACTCGCCTCATCCTGGGACTCCACGGGACTCCCAGGGAGAGACTGCACCGCCACCGACCCGGCCTGACCGGAACGCGGAGCGTGAGGATAGAAAGGCTGCGCCCCGCGAGTCATACGGCAACCCACCCCGGCCAGACCAAGATGGCGGGAGACTGGCTCAGCAGCAAGACCCCAACTATGGTCGGCTGA
Organism: Chaetomiaceae sp. PYS4301M; assembly: GCA_023628425.1. Taxonomy (NCBI): domain Eukaryota; kingdom Fungi; phylum Ascomycota; class Sordariomycetes; order Sordariales; family Chaetomiaceae; species Chaetomiaceae sp. PYS4301M. The sequence goes on along the minus strand of JAMAKR010000016.1, from coordinate 725,474 downwards.
ATCCCATTCAGTCTGTTGTTGATATGCCAACCGGCGCGCCGTCTGGCCCGCGAGGCCGTGGTGGTCGGAACGCCCCGAGGCCCGTCCCAGCGAATGGTCCGCCCATGCGCCCTGACAACAGATTCCCCGCGCTCGAACCGGCTCGCCCGCCCACTCCTGAGCGCCACCCGCCAACAGGTCCGTCCGCGTCGCGCTCAAGGCGAGGCCCATACGATGGCGGGAACGTAAACCCCCCGGCAGCGGCCGCGCCACCCGGCGTGGGAGTGCACCCAGACCGCATGCGTCATATTCACCATGCACCTCCCCCTCCTCCACCGCCGCCGCCCCCTCCGAGCGGGCCGTCGGGCATCCATCCAGACCGCCTAAACCAGATTTCTGCGCAGCCCATGGGGCCTGGCTCGCACCCGCGCCCGCCCATGCACACTCCCGATCGCCCTTCCATGTCGGCCCCGAGCTCGGGATCGCGGCCGGCGCCATCCGCTCCCGGAGGCGATTTCTCGTCGACACCCACCGGCCCTGCTGCCGCGAATGACCGGATGAGGCCAGGCGGCAGGCAACTCCGCGGCATCCAGAACATGCTCGACAAAGCCTCGGCCGACAACGCCCGCGGCCCAAGCCTGCGGATGTCCCGATCAAGGCCGAACCTGGCAGGCTCAGACGCCCAGATATTGGCAGGCGCCTCACCCGTCACTACGCCTGTTCACGAGCGGCCACCCCCGGAGCCCATGCGCGACTCGTCACGGCGCGATATCAACCCCGACCGCCCACCGCGCGGCCCGGAACCGATTCAAGTCGTCAGCGACAGCCGCGACACGAGCAGCAGCCGCGCCGCGCCGGTCATGAACGGCGACGACTACGGCTCCACCCGCGGCGGCGAACAACATGAGCGCAGCCGCCGCGACCACCACCGCTCCGACCGCAGCAGCCGTCCGTCGGGCCGCACCAGCAGGGAACGCACCCCCGACCGCGAGCGCGAGTCTAAGGAGTCTCGCGACTACAGGGACAGGCGGTCGGGTGCCTCGTCCAACGTGCCCGGTGGCGGCGGCGGCAGCAGCACCCGGGATGATAGGGACGCGCGCAGGTCGTCGATGCGCGAATCTACCGGCGCCAGCGGTGGCGGCGGTGGCGGACGGGATATGGCGCCCCCGCCACGCGAGGCTAGTTCGCATCGGAGTCATCGTGGTGACGGTCCGTCGGGTCCCAGAGGTGATGGCTCGCTTGGCAGTGGTGGTGGGAGGAGTGACGCGGGCCATGGTGGCCGTGGCGGCGAGGGTGGTGGTGGAGGAGGAGGAGGCAGCAGAGGTGGGGAGGAGTATGGACGGAGCAGCGGGTCTTCGAGGGGGAATGCGCCCCCGAGGGACTCGCGGAGCTCACGGCCTGGCGATGAGCGCGGGGATCCCCGCGGGAGTGGGGGGGATGAGCGGGCGAGGAAGCGCAGGAGTGAGGGTGCTGAGTTGGGAGGTGGGAGTCACCAGGACAAGAGGCAGCGGCGGTAGTGACACCTTGGGCTTGTTGTTGTCGACATATGACATTTGAGGAGGGATTTCCGATTCCCCCCTGGGATGGTAAAGAGCAAGGTGTGTGGATGATGTTGCGAATGAAAGAAAGAAAAGGGGAGGGACAGAGGAGGACGACGATGCCAGATTGCGTACGAGTCAGAGTCAAGTTTGGAGGAGGAGGATTATCGGATACGGAGACACATTTGCATTTTCGGTCAAGCTTTCGTCATCACATCATGCAAAAAAGGTTGTTGAAGGAAGAAAGCACACACCCAGCCACGGCCAGTCGAATTTTTTTCACTACCTAGAATACTTTGGGGGCGGCGCGGACAATCACCGTTCTTCGACAAAGAGAGATATTTCCACCCTTTTTTTCACACTACAACCCTTTTTACGGGACTCGGGCAATCCTTGTGACAGAACCAGAACCAGAACCAGAACCATCCACCACCACCAAAAGGCCAAACGGGAGGGGGGGGTTTTTGAGAGGTTGAGGGGGCGGGACATCATTGTCTGGTCTGGTGCTGTCCCTCGCGTTCATCAACATACATATCCATCCATCCTTGTGCTTGCCAACCCAACAACCCAAACCCAACGGACCGGGAGACGATCGATCGACTCTTTCCTTCTTGATTGACCCGGCTGTTGGGACTGGACGGCGACTACGAATAACCTACCTCCCTACCTACCTACGCCGTGCCGCGGTTTTGTCCCGATCTCTTCCTTCCTGTGTACATGAATCATTTTATCCTCCTCAGCAAAGCAACGGCGTCCAAAATTCGTTTTTGGGGTGTGTGCGTGTGTGGGCAGCATTTTCTTTCTGTCTGGTGCATTTACATGGCGGCGTGTTTTTTGGGAAACGGCCAAGTCTGTTTATTTCGAGTCTGATTCCGATCTGGGTGTGGCTGGTCTCATATCGGTGGTAGAATACATAAGGTAGCTGGTCATGGTTGTTTTGACTTGATACCCTGGATAAAAGGCGTTTGGGGGTTTCTTGTCTGTCTGTCTGCCTGTTTAGATGTCCTCTCAGCTTGTTATTGTATTTGTTATTGGGCTTTTGTCTGTGAGATCTGGGGGGCAGGTCGTGAAAACGATGTTGAGCATGCCATGGTGTTTTGGGTTTCTCCGTTCTTCTTTGTCACACAGGGATATGTTGGTTGTGGACGGGATGAAGGAGGTCTGCTTTGGTGTGGAAGAGAAGAGAAGTAAGCACAGGGAGGGGGGTGTCGTGTTGTCAAGCCCATCAGCACAAACACCAACACGACGTAGTTCTTGCGATGAGTTGTTTATCCTCTGTCGAGTTCATCTTCACACCAAGTTAGCAATATCGACCTCTGTTGGGCTTTTTTTCTCGTGTCTGATGGGCTAGTTCTGAAACTTCCCGATCAGCGCCCAGGCACCGCGCCGCAACGTCATCTCAAGCTCCCTCCTACGGATATCATGACAGATGCCCGCGCCGCAGTGGTTGAAACGCAGTGTATTCTCCACGGAATACTTGGTGTTGGTTGCAACATCCCGGCATTATCCGACCTCCCCTCTTCCCCTCTTCTCTTCCCCTCTTCTCCTCCCCTCATCACATGCCAAAATATGGCAAATTTCCGTATTCCCAAGCCACGGAGACTCACCACCTATGTACAACAACAGCACGGGGAGTTAAACCCGAGTTCGCGTAGGTCAAGGTAGTCAAGCAAGCTTATTACAGCATCATCCCTTCTTTTTCAACCCTCCATCTATCCCCGGTCATATCGTATCAAAGCATCTATCGCCTATTCTCTTCTATTTTGCCCACAGTGAAGAATAGATGATGTAACAAAACAGTGTTACTATGAATAGATAGGCAGGGTTAGGTGTGATTTCGATAGAACCGTCCAGGTTCCTTTTTGCCCCTTGGGTGCCTGGACGTGTCTAGGATAGTTATCCAGAAACTGAACGTAAACGAGGAACCAAGCACTTTCTATCCAGCCAGTCCCTGCCTGGCTGTCTCGTTCGCTGCAAACCAGACAGAAATGGACGAACGACCGCCACCCGAGGATACCCCCCAAACCCAAACCCCCAGCCCCTTTTACGTTGGTTTTATATGAGGACGACACACAAATGCAACACGACGCAGCAACCGCAAATCACCATCAGACCCAGCCCATCCACAAAAATAAACACCACAATCTCGACGACCAGTGCAAACGCAAAGCCAAAGAACCGTTTCTGTTTCCCACTTCACATCCCCCTCCCCCCCGCCAGTGCCATGCCAGAACAAACCTTGCTTGCCCCCAAGTTTCGCCACCGCCAACCCCCGTATCGAAGCACCAACCACCCCACACCACCACACCACACACATGCAGACTCACTTGTTATTACTCCGCCCTCTCACGGCTGGAGATAGATGGACAGACAGACAGACAAACAAACGGATGGCAAAGGTACGGCTACGCCACACACACACAAAAGAAGAAACCTGAATCTTGGGCGGGGTGGGAGGGCAGGATGGCATATCCAAGCATATCAATTGCATTTGCCAGAGAGGGTATTGACAGGACAGGACAGAGTAGACTCGACATCTCAGAGAGACGTTACATTACAACCAGCCACTCAGACGCTCGATGGTAGGCACGGAAAAAGGTTGATAACTTAAAAAGCAAAGCTGGGCAACTCATAGGCGTGTGTGTTGGGCAGGGGTATCGAAAAGATCTTGCAAGGAGCGTAAACAGAGGAACGTGGGAGGAGGGGGGGAGGGAGGGAGGGAGAGAAAAAGAGAGAGACAAAAGTGTGCATTTGGCAAAAGGCATTTCGCCATGAGTGTATTCAAATCCATAGTTATCCGGGATGAGAGAGAATGCGCCCCCTATACCCAGTCCCAGCCCCCCCTCTTGATCCAACAATTATTCTGGTGATAGCGAAGATGAAAGTGTAAGGGTTGGGGGAAACCGCCGAATTCTATGATACAGTATATCTTTTCGTCGTCGTCGTTGCTGGGTATTCCTCCTGGCGATTTCCACCGATCTGGTCACATGCCAACGCCGTCTCATTACTCCGCCCTCTGTCGCAAAACGATGTGGCCAAAGATTGAAGCGCACGGCATGCAACGATGATGCCAGCTGCGCTCCGCACCAATCGGCCCCCTTTCCCTCTCGCCATGTTCAATCAACCCTGATCCATCAGATAACATGGAAGAAATGTGGTTGCCCGTATCCGTGCCGTTGTCCATGCCCATGCCCGTAAAACGCCGTGGTATCTCGAAATGCAAATGCCCCAAATCAAAAGCCAGCCTTGATGGCGCAGAGAAAGGTGTATGCTGAGGATCAGTTGTCGGGATCGGGATTCGTAGCCCTCAGGACTCTCGGCGCCTGGTGTACCCGTCGTGAATAATCCTGGTTGTCCTGCAAAGAATTGAAGCTTTCACGACTTCTGTTCTGGTCACCGCCGTAGATGCCCTTTGCAAACGGATCGAGCCGCGGGTCGACGGGCATGAGGTGACTGCGTCTCTTGTTGGACGAGTCCCAGGTCGCTGCGGCGGGGCTGGTCGAGCTGGGAGTGAAGCGGCTCTCGGACACTTCGCCCGTCCTAGGGGTGGACATGGGTCCTGGGGAGCCGCCGCCCCCGATCGATGACCCGAGGCCCTTCTCTTCCTCGGCGCGCCTCTTCCGTCTCGCAAAGAACAGCCACAGGAATGCGGCAACCGCGGCTATCCCACCAACAACACCGATGACAATGCCGACAATGGCGCCGGTTTGAAGGCCGGTGCTTTTCTTCTCGATAAGGGGTTCACCGTTGGGATCGGTTGGTGTGGGGGTGGCGGTGATGGTCTTGACAGTGCCTCCCACCGTGATGGTTGTGACGGACGCGCCATCGCTGGACTAATAACAGAGTCAGCATTCGGGTCTGTACCGCAGGGGAGTCATCAATCTTCAGTTTGCGAGGGGACCGCAATCCATACAGTATTTGGATGAGAAGAAGAAGAAGAAAGAGTGGACACGCTGGACGAGGACCGCGACGATGTCGCAGGCTTGAGCGTACTGCTCTGCACCAGTCTCAGCTTTGTTGTTCACAATGGCTTGGAGCCGGCATGGGTTCATCACGTCAAAGAGAGCACGGGAAAGGACGGGACGGGGAGAGTCAACAGAGAGGGAGTGGTGGTCCGAGAGAACACATAGTCAGCCAGAGGAACAGAGAGGGAACTTACGGAGACAGCTGGTTCGTCCGTACTGGAACCGCTCGCCGGGGCGGTGCCCGTGGGGGCGGTTCCGGGTACCAACATGTAACCAAAAGCGCCCTTTCCGCCGCAATAGTCCCAAGGGTAGCCCGGGCAGGGGTCCTGACAGCTGTTGAGAGACTTCCGGTCGGCCTTGTTGGGGATGAGATTGGAACACCAGCAATTTTTGGCCTGGACAATGGCGAGAGCATAGCTCAGGGAGGTGCAGTTGGTGCGGCAGCGGCCGTCACTCTGGTAGTCGCTGTTGACTGTCGAGGCAAACAGAGTCAGTATGAGAAGGCCCATCAAGAGTCAAGGCCGGGTGTTCAGGGGAGCTCACGAGGAACCATGTCGGCCGTGTTGATGGAAGCGCAGTAATCCATGGGGATAGAGGGACCATCCGGTTTTTGTTGTTGTGCCCAGGCGGTGCCGAAGAGGGCGGCGGGGATGGTCAAGGCTGCCCATAGGAGGGCGCCTCGTTGTGGTGCCATGGCGGGCAAATCTGGGAGTAGTGACGGTTGTTGTTCTGGCGTCTTGAGAAGACCAGGCGGTTGGGACGGCCGAGGTGGTCGGTTCAAGGTAGAAAAGACGAACCGAGTTCGCTCAACTCGTCGAGTATGCTAGGGAACCAATTGGGTCGGCGAGCGCATAGGAGAGTCTCGAAGATGGGAGGCTTAGGAGGCCATGCCGAAAATCTCGAAATTCAGGGAGACGTCGGGGAGACTGGAGGAGGAACCGAGTCGACTGTCGAGTTGCAAGCCGAGCAGTGTCCGTGGGTTTCGTCCGTGTTGCCCTGGGACCCGAGAAATGGGCAGCCAAAGCCAAGCAGCCCGGGGTTGGGGTTGGGGTTGGCGAGTCCGGCGCAGGTTTGGCAAACAGAGAGAGAGAAGGAAAGGGAAGCCAGGAGCAGCCAGAAGGGAGGAAAAGGTTGGTGAAGAGTATTCCGTACGGAGAACAGCTGGTTGTCGACGCAAGCGGAACCTGGAAGCGGAAAAGTGCTTGTTGGGTGTAGGTTGAGTGCGGTGTGGTGTGGTGTGTGGTGGCAGGCAGTGGTGTGCGGCAGCAGAAAAGAAGTGCCTGGGCCGGGATTGGGGCAGCCAAGCAGGCATGGCAGGTTGGGCCAACAACGAACGACAGGGGGTGGAGGCGAGTGGGGCGGTGATCCATGTTGTTTGATAATTGATGGTCGCTAACGTTAACGTGGGTTTGGTCAACGTTAACGTGATGGAGCGAGTGCCACAGCAAGAACGGGTAATCGCAAGTGCCAGTGAGTCTGGCGCTGTGGGAGACGTGCTTGGAGGCAAGTGCCACCACGCCAGGCAGCACCACAGCCGCAGACCCTGGCTTCCCTCTTGAGCAACAGCCGGGCATCGCCTCACAAGCAGATTGCCATTTGTTCTTTCCTTGTCCACGACGATATCGAGGTGTATAGTACTTCCGTACTTTCCATGTACCGCACTGGAAATGCCGGGAGGAACTGCACAGATAATGTAACTGCACTCCGAGAATGCAGCGGGGACCTCCAGATGCAAATGCTCCGAAAATGCACCCCCAAAATCCAAATGAAGGGGGCAGAAAGAGAAGAGGGTCCACGAGTGTCGTCACTGCCTCCACCCGGGATTCTGGTCGCAGAAACCTTGGCACACAGAGTTGCAGCCAAGGGCGGCCACGGGCGGCCACGGGCAGCCACGGGCAGCCAACAAAAGGCAGCAGAGGGCAGCACAGGACCACCCGATTCGGCAAAACATCCCCTTTCTTCAAACCTGCCATCCCTGCCCCGCCCTTGGCGCTCCGCATCCTGCCAAATCCACCGCCCTTGTCATCTCGATTTCGTTTTGTCGATAGTCGAGTTTGGGCCAAGTTAGTCCGGTGGCTGGCATGCTCGGCGCATCTCGGGACTACCGGAATCAGCTCAGCACGAACAAAGCACGAACAACCTGGAAGGGATTTGCAAGATTGGGCACATCTGAGATGGAGATTGCAGTGGAATGTTGCTCCATGTTGCTCTGGGGTCGAGTCTCAAAGATCAAAGATGCATCCATTTCTTTTTCTCCACAGCACAGCACTGCACTGCACTGCGCTGCTGACACATTATTATTTTTATTTTCATTCCTCGCCGCGAACGAACCCGTGGACCCTGCACGCAACACACCTGCGCGCTGCAAGCTGCACCGCTGCAGCGCTACAACGCTGGCCGCTGTGTCTTTGTTCGTATACCAAATGCCGCCGTCGAGGACTAACCAGCTTCAGACTCGACCATTGGCCGGGCAATGCTGCCTCCGCCAATGGCAATTGCCACACAGACAGTCACGCAACACACCCATTCCTCCAGCGTCTTTGTTGGCCTCGTATCGTCAAGAGCCGAGTCAACCAGTCTCGTGAGGAATTACTGTGTAGTAATAACATCGCGAACTATTCTAGAAGCTCGATGGTGCCATCTGCAGAGAGGGGAGAGAGACAGAGGCGCATGCTGCCTGTCATGCTGCCTGGCATGCTGCCTGTCTGTCGTATGTCGAGACAAGACGATGTGAAGCGCCGCGCCTCGGCTCCAACATGCTCCAAGCCAACACGACGCGCCGGAACTCGGCTCCGGATAGTTAACTTAACGTCAACGTCAACGCCAACGCCAACGCCAACTTGTCGCCGCGAGTGTCCCCGCGAGTGTCCCCGCGAGCTAATCTACCGAGTACACGCGCGGTAATTACTAACTGTACGGAATAGTATAATGATGACGGGGATCCAGAGACATTTTAATAGTCGACTAGCCCGCCGCAACGCTATCCACGTGCCCCATCGCCATCGCCGCAGACTCTCGGCGTAAACAAGCCGTAGCGGGTAACTGGCCGTCACCGGGGTTGGCAAAATCACCGAAACCCCGTGCCGGACCCACGGCGCACCCTCATGCCTCATGCAGCACCAATGCATGCGATGGCGACATGCAGCCAGACGACCCTCTTCATTTGTCCGGCCAGCAGATGACCCAAGGGTCTGCTGATTGCATCCTCCGTGCACCGGCAACATGGAGAAACATGCTCTGGCCGGGCCGTTGCACAAGGGCGGCGCTGTGTTGCTCTGTCCTCGCCGAGAGTGTGGTCAATGTCATACCAGACTCAACCATCAGGGGCACACCGCCACTCTCCGTGCTGGTGGTCATGTTCCGTGGCTCGACTCGACTGCGGATCGTTTCTTTCCTTTGCTTTTTCTTGCTTGAAGAATACTACACAGTAATAACAACAAAACACGCCGGCCGGCGCGTGTTATGTCGGGATGCCTCAGCCAAGCTTTTCGCCGACCCCGAAGCCGACCACTTACAAGCACGGCGCTAATACAAGCCAACTAAAACTACCGCGCGCCGAGCCGTAAACAAAAGAACAAAACATGACCAAGCACCAACAATAGACCAACAATACCGATACCGGCACTCGACAACTACGGAGTACCCAACTCACTAGGTAACGAGCCCCTGTCTCACCCCATGGGTTGCTGCTGTGCTCCTCGAGTCGGCCTCTGACCTCTGGTCTCATCGTGTCGTGGCACATCCCGATTCCCATAACCCTTCTCTCTGTGTGCGAAGTGTCAATCAGTTGCCCCCCGCAAGGCAGATCCCTGAGTCGTGCTGGCAGATCGACAGGAGTCGCCGGGTTTCAGCTGGCCCCGAGCCTGCGGGTAACTTGATGTTAAAAATGTTTAAAAAGAAATTCTTGGGCGGCAATGTGCGGGGGATGACAGGGCACTCTGTGGAAGCGAGCCGCGCTGAATCGATCGCCAGCAACCTACGGATTACAGCGGAGAGGGAAAGCTCGATTGTGTACGAAGTAATCGCCATGTAACTCTACGTGTGGCATAACAAACCCCTGTACGGAAGACACACGGACACAGCTCCGCCGATCGGGTTCCCGCCGCTCCCTGTCTTGTGCAGAAGGATGCTGTGTGTCCCCCGTGGCTGCGACAAATCGCGGTTCGCGGGGAGATGAGGATCGCCGCCCGTGGCAGACGGGGAGGAGGATCTGGTCCGGGGCGGGACAGCATGCCATCGAGGCCGAGGAAATCCATTTTCTGGGTTGCTGAACATGTTGACACATTCTGCTCATACACTATTTCGTACTCCGTACACACATACATATTGCAAAGTGGACGTCATGGGCAGAAAGATGGATTGAGAAAAAAGGGGGCCGGCATGCGGATCATGCGGATCATCACCGATCGCCGGGTGGGCAGCAGCAAAGACCAAAACACAACACAGGGGCAGAACCCATCAGGCGCCGTCCGACTGGTCAACAGTTTGCACGCTGGCTAGGTAGGTAGTCGTAGTGTAGTTACACGACCAACATGTACGAAACAAAACACCATGCACGACAGGACGCGCAGAACCCGGAAAACCAGAACCAAGACCCTGAAACGACCACCCCACGCACTCGCGCGGTCCATCTCATCCATCCATGCTGCGAGACAGCCCAGATCGTTGTCTCGTTACCAAAGCGAGCGTCCTCAGAGTCATTCATACATTCAAAAGCCCATCAAGCATATCCATCCATCATGATCCAACGACGACGTACTGTACCACCACACCTCCCCTTTGACCCCTGAACCCCTGAAACACACACAAAAAAGAATGAGAAAAAAAAAAAACCACCACAAGCCCCCCTACCTCTCGGGACTCCCCTCGCGGCTCCCCTCCCGACTCCGAGACTCGAAGCTCTCCACCATGGCGAGCACTCGTGTCCGGGGGCGTTCCAGACGCACCGTCTCGGCCGTGTGCAGCGTGCCGGTGGCTGTCGTGGTGAAGGAGGACGCGCGCAGCGAGAGTGATGGTGATGGCGGCTCAAGGGTGAGCGTCGTGGTTGACAGCCTTTTCGTCGGTGTCCTGAGGGTTGTGTCCTCGTTTGCGGGTTTCTTCAGCGCCGCGGTGGGGAGTGGAAGGAGGGTCGGGGGTTGGACCGGCTCTGGTGCTTGTGCTGGTGTCGGGTCCGGTTTCTGTTGTTCTTGCCGTCCCTCGCCATCGCCCCCCACATCACCGCTGTTGCCCGTGCCGACACTACCACCACCCAGATACTCCCCCTCCTCCCCCTCCTCGGGATCAACAACCAAAACACTCTCCTCCCTCTCAACCTCAGCATTCACCACCCTCAACGCCTCCCTCGGCACAGTAAACATAATCTGCACCGTCCGCTGCTCCGCGGCCCTCTCCAACCCCCTCTCCCACTCCTCCTCATCATCCCCCTCCCCATCACCTCCCTCCCCAAGCCACCCCTGCCCCCGTCTCTTCGCCCCCCTCCTCCTCTGCAACCCCTCACCACCACCAGCACCCCCACCGAAATCAAACCCAGCCCCATAAGAAGAACCCAACAACCCCTCGCGCGTGGGACTCGCCTCCCGACCATAACCATAACCCTGACCAGCAGCCCCCGAAGAAGATTCAGGCGTAGAACTGCCCCCGCTAAACACGCGCCTCAAACTCCCCAGCCAGCTCTGCCGTCGCGGCTTGTACTTGCTTGGAGAGCCGGGCAGGCGGGGGAGGTGGAAGAAATCCTCTTCTGAGCTGTCGTCGTTGGCGTTGGCGTCGTTGGCGTAATAGTCATTGCTGTTCTCGTCGTTGTCGTTTCGACGGTTTTTGCTGGTGCTGCTGCCGCCCAGAAGGAGAGACGGGCCTTCGGCTTGGAGGGTGGTGAATGTGGAGCGGGCGGTGTTGTAGCTGTTTCCGGAGTTGGAGCCGGAGCCCGAGCCGGAGCTGCCGCCGCGGTCGGTAGTGGTGGTGTTGGTGGCGAGGGTGGTTCGTAGGCGGGAGAGGAGGACGCGGTCTTCTTCTTCTGTTGTTGTTCCGCTGGTTCCGACGGCAGAGCCCCCTTGGTGGTTGGGTGTGGGGGTGGGATTGCTGCTGGGGCCGCGGACGAAACTGAGGGCGCCGGTGCTGCGCTCCGAGAGGTTGCTGCCTGTGCGGCTGTTGTTGTCGTCGGTGGTGACAGACGAGGAGGACGAGGTTGGGGTTGGAGTGAGGGCCGAGACGAGCGAGTGGCGCGCTGATTTAGTTGACGCGATGCGCCGGAGCGGGGAGATGCGGCCTGCTGTCGTTGTTGCAGCGGTGGTGGCGATTGTTGTGCCCGTGGCGATGATGGTCGGCGTGGGTGGTTGGCGGGCGGCCGCGGCGGCGTCGACTGATGAGACCCAGCCCTGGACGTCGGGGTGTTGTTCTTGGCCGTTGCCGCCGCCACCACCACCACCTTCACCTCCACCGCCTAGGGAATTACGGCGTGTGTTGCTGGGATTTGCACCAGACGGGAAGACAGAACCGACGGGCGTGTTGAGCGTCGGCGTGAGGAACGGATCGTCGTCGTCGGCGTCTTCCTTGTCCGGGCTCAGGGGGTAGCCCCTGCCCAGGTCGCCGTCTTCATCCTCGTCGGCCTCGTAGATAGGCTCAATACGCCCCGGTGCGCCCGTGAGAGGGCTAAAGTCGTACGAGCTGCCGCCCGTGGTTGGCATGTAGAGGCCCTTCGCGCCCCGGGGCCGGCTGCTAAAGGTCGACGCCGCCGGTGGAGGAGGGATGTAGAGCGAGGGGGTAGGCCGAGACCCGCAACGGAGTGTCTCATACCCGAGGGAGCGCCGCCCGTTTGCGTACGGGTCGTCTCCACCCGTATACCACTCGCGCGCCGCGGCAGCCGTCCAGGGGAAGATGCCCAGACCGTGGTCCCGCTCGAGCATCTCGTCGTTCTCGCCAAGGCCGGGTGGAAACGATCCGTTGACACCCTGGGCCAGGCCGCGGATCGTCTCGTCGCGAGCTGCACGCCGCTGCCGTCTCCGACGGAACCAGAGGATGCCGAGTCCAGAGAGAGCAAGCAGAACCGCCAGGCCGACACCAAGCCCAACCCCCAACCCAACCTTCCTCTTGTGTGATGCGTCGTCCGCGTTGCCGCTGCTGCTGGTGCCATCTCCAGTCGACCCAGGGGACCCTGCGCTGCCACTCCCGCCATGCACGCTGCCACCACTGCCGCTGCCAACACCGCTACCCCCATCAGCACTCCCCCCATTTAGCGGACGGACATACTCATCCGACCAGCTGCCACTCGTAATATTATAAAACATCTTCCCGCCTGTTTCCCTCCTCTTGACCGCCCCCTCCCCTCCAGCCCCCGCAATCTCATACCCACCATACACCATCATGACATTCCCCGGCAACACAACCGCTCCATGTCCATACACCCCAGCACCCCCCTGCCCCTGATCAGCCGGCACCTCCCACGCCCAATCGCCCAACCCCACCCCGACCCTCACCACCGCCAACTGCGGCGCGGCCGCCGTCCCAACATCCCCCACCCACCCACCAAACACAACCAGCTTCGTCCCGTCCTCACTCAACACAGCACTATGCCCAGACCGGCTATCAACACTCATCACACCAGCAGCACCAGCAGCCTGCCGAGCGAGATCCGCCTTCCCCCCACCAGAAGACGCAGAAGGACCCGCAATCCCAACGAACGACCAAGTCTCCTCTGGCAGCGACCACAGCGCCGCCGTGCTCATATTCACAAACGCGCTCTGCGTGTGGCCGCCGAGCAAAACATGGCTGGTCTGCTGCGTGACGACATTCCCGCCGCGGTTGGACAGCGAGGGCGCGAGCTGCGTCAGGGTGAAGCCTGCTTCTGCGACGGGGGGTTGTTGGCCTGTGGACGGGGCGTAGGTGAGGGTGTAGGTTTCGGGAGATGGGGAAGAGGGTGGGGTGAGGCGGAGCATGCGGTTGGAGTAGGTTGCTTTTGTTCGCCAGGAGGATGATGGGGAGGTGGAGGAGGAGGAGGGAAAGGGGCACATGCCGCCGTACAGGTAGAAGGTTGGTTCGGAGAGGACGGGGCTGAGTTGGGCCGAGAAGCTGAGGATGCCGCCGAGGTGGTAGGGTCCGCTTTGCGCGTTGTCCCAGGTTGAGGCTGTTGTTAGGGGGTGGCGCGTCCAGGGTGGGTTGGAGGTTTGGGTGCTTGGCGTGTACGTCCAGAGGGACGGGGTCGAGCCGGGAGAGCAGTCTCCCGCGAGGACGGCGATGGTGCCGTTTTGGAGGAGAGTCGGTGCAAAGGTGGTGCAGTTGTTGCCATCGCCGCCGTCTGAGTTGAGGAAGGGGAGCGCGGAGCTGAGTTTGGTTGGCTGAAGGGAGGGTCCGCGAACACTCGAGATGTTGAGCGAGAGCAGGTCGACCGCGTTGAAGTCGTCGCCGCTTGGGGCGAAGATGTAGGCAGTGCTGCTGCCGTCACCAGCGGTGCCATCGGCGGGTAGCAGGATAGTGGTGGGAGTGTACGGCAGCGCCGGCTGGGCTGCCGCGAAAGGGGTGAGGCCGAGCGCCGCCAAGGTCAACACGGTCCTTGTGTATGCGTATACGGCTTGCCGGCGACGAGGCCCGACACGGAACCGGACGCCTGCCGTGCGCCCTCCGGTGGACGACGACCCACGGCCGGCCCCGGCGGATACCATTGCTGGCATGGCGGGAAAACAGGGAGAAGGGAGTTTGGTTGAACGGCCGCGACCCGGTCGCCTACCACCGCATCGCTGACTCCCGATCGTCGTGTCCCGTATAGCCGTGGGGAATGAATGTGACGCCGTGTTTCTTGTTCGCTGCTAGGAATGCGCTGTCCCTCGTATCAAGGAATGGGGACAGCGTTGGACGAGCCGGGCAATGACACGACAGCGTCCCACGTTGAACCGTCTTGAGGCCAAGCAGAACTCGAAACAATAACTAACCAAAACTAATGGCAAAAAGAATATAGACAGGGCCTCGTAAGTTGGCCAGCAGATGCAAGATGATCTGGCACCAAATCGACTGGGCAGAGAAAAGCAAAGACGGGTCCACAGCAGCAGGGTAGGTTGCGTGAGAAAAGCAGGGCCAAGCGGGATGCGGGACGCATTCCAGATGAGGGGTCGACGACGGGGATTGTCAACAAACCGAGGACCCCTCCTTGATCGCCCCAGAGACAAAAGAAGGGTCTGGACTGCGCAATGTTCTGAAAGAGGGAGCAAACAGCCGTTGTGATTGGCCGGCGTTCTCTCAAGATGGCTGCAGGTGTGCACAATTGACCGAGTCTTGCCGGATTTGTCCACGGGGCTTTGTTGGGGTGGCATGATCGCTGGGCTCCGGGGTTGCCACGGCAACCGTCCGCCAGTGCATGCGCCGAGGCAAAGGACTCACCACTTCGGCTTCCACGCCGCGTCAGCACCTAACTACATAGTAATGCAAGATTTCAAAATTGAGAGATGATAAAAGTTCAAATTCAACATGGATCGAGAGCTCAAATGCAACATATGTCAATCAACAGACATACCCATCGCATGAGGTGACAGGAGAGCGCAAACAATGCAGGACTGCAAAGGGTTTCAACACGATAGTGTATTCCATACAACCGCCAACTTGTGACAGACATGCGCAGGAGAGTCCCTCGTAACATACAACACACACACCAGCCAACGTTATCCAATGTCTAGTTACTCCATAAAACAACCGATCACAATCCAAAAGCCGAAAAAACCAAAACCAGAATGTCAAAACATCAGACAGCCGCGGGAGGCTGTCCCCGCTTCCCCTCAGCCCACTCCGCCCTGGCCTGCATCGCAGCCAGCGCCCTCCTCAGCTCAGCCACCTCCTCCAACAACATGCCATGGCTCTCAGCCGCCCTATCCAGCTCCTTCTCCGCCTTCTTAACCCCCCTCTCAGCCCTACCAGCCCTCTCCCGCTGCTCATGCACCCTACCGGCCCACTCCTCAAGCGCCTGCGCCAGCCCTTTGTCGTCTCTCTCCCGCTCCCCAACAGCCAGCACCAGCGCATCCCTCATCCTGGTAAGCATCACATTCTGGCCCCTCAGCACGGCCAGCTCGGCGCGGAGCTCCTCGGCCTGCATGCGCACGCGCAGGTTCTCGGCCTCGACGCCCAGCGCCGCCTCGACGCGCGCCGCGAACCGCTTCTCCAGCTCGGTCGCGCGCGCGGGGAACTTGGGCTGCGCGCACGCCACGACCGTCGGCTGGCGCTCTGCGTCGCGCGTGTAGCCCACCCCGGGATGCCGGGCCCATGCCGGGAGGACAAAGAGCGTGTTGCTGCTGCTGCTTGACCCTCCGCGTGTGACGACGCGGTAGTACCGCGTGGGAATGTCGACGTACACGACCGCCTTGCCGTCGGTGTGGCCGTACTCTTCCATCCTTTCGTCATCCTCCCCATCATTTCCAAAAGAACCACCACCACCAACAACCCCACTCCTCGCCAAAACCCCCTCCCTCTCCCTCCTCACCGCCTCCTCCCCGTCCAACACAGCATGCACATGCGCAAAGACATCATCCCCAGCATTGACGAGCACCCACCGGTCCTGATTCTGATCCTGTTCCTGCATCATCCCGCCACCACCAACAAACACCCCCCCTCCCCCCCTCCCAGGAACAACCCTCTCCCCCGCAAGCGCCTCCACCGCGGCAGCATACGCGCGCTCAAGATCGTGCGTGCGCAGGACCAGCGCCTGGGTGAAGTGCAGCCACTGGCCGAGGAGGGAGTTACGTGCGTTGGCGAGGGCGGCGGCGGTGATGGGGTCGTTCTTGGGGGGGTCGTTGTCGTTGTCCTTTTTGGAGGAGGAGGGGGAGGTTGTGGAGGGCACCGGCACCGGCAGCAGGCTGAGCAGGCCGCCGGTGCTGCTGAACTCGTGGTCGAGGCGCTCGAGGCAGGCGTTGGCGTGCATGATTAGGTTGTGGTGGGTTGCGTAGGGCTTTTGCTTGTCGCCCGCGGCTCGCGGAGGGGGGAGGGGGGTTTCGGATAGCGGGCAGTGGTAGGTTGTTGTGGTTGTTGCGCCGTTGTTGTGGGCTGCGTGGCGGGCGCGGACCTCGTTGGCCAGGGCGTTCAGGGGCTTGTGGTGGTTTGGGTCGTCGTTGGTGTAGGGGAAGCTGAGGTCGGTCAGGAAATCGAAGGCGTCGTTGAGGCCGTAGGGGAGTGCGCCGCCGCTGCCGCCGCCCGCGATCTCGCCGGACCGGAGAGTCGGGGTGAGGGCGTGTATGAGGATGCAGAGCGATTGGGCGTGCTGCTTGAGGGCCAGCAGGGTCGGTGGCACGCCGTGGGTCGAGAGGTAGCCGCAGTTGACATGGCGAAGCAGGCCGTCGGCGACCTCGGCGTCGTGAAGACGCGACCACTGGGAGAAGTAGGGCAGGGCAAAGTCGGTGCCCTTGACGTAGCCCCTCTGCTTGGCGTGGGAGTCGTCCTCGTGCTCCGCCAGATGCGCGGGGACGGATCTCAGGGGGGAGGCAGTGGTGCGAGCCATGGTGTTTAATCAAGGCAGGTAACAGAACTGTGGTATAAAACTATGGTATTATCTGGCAATGCTAGCGATCCTCGGCGTTCTGATGTTTCTTTTGCAAAGCACCTCTTGACGCAAACTGTGTTGAGAGGAGCCGTCTTGTTCATATTGGCCAGTGTTCCATTGTCCGTATGGCCCCCCCGAATCCCCCAAATCTGGGCGTGTTGCGTTGACTGCGGCTCCCGAGCATGTTTGTCTTTGGCAGGAGACTCGACAAAGACAGACAAAGACGACAATTCTCGGTTCGACGGAAACGGCAGGCGGGTTGAGATACAATCATCACAGCCTCAACCGTCCGGGTATTAGGCGTCAAACGGCGCCCAATTCCCAGACTTGGAGAGGCACCTCCATCTTTAGGTTTTGCATCTGGTCTTTGGAATGAGACGGGATGTGCTATCGGGATGCATATGGTGAACCGTCAAGGTTGCGATCTAAGCCACCACATGAACGAACTGAGGACGTAACTTGGTCCGTCTCGACAGCTGCTCCGTGTCGACACAGCCTTTACCAGTAGCATCTTTCAAGACAAGCCTGACACGGGGATATTACCATCCCTTTATCCTGAGGAGGTATCGTCGGCGCAGTGGTGAGCCGCGGGGGTGTTTGGCCGCATGCTTGGTCCGGATTGGGCGATAGTTATGAGTTAAACCCTTGCAGCCGTCGGCGCGGATTCGATCGGCGATGCTGGAGCAGCTCAGCGGAACAGGGGGCCTTTGCCGAAACCGGGAAAAGCTGGCTGGCAATTCCCGATCGGCGCCAGGGTTGATTGGGGGAGTGACGCGGGCGGGTCCGCTTTGCAATTTGCCCTCGAAAAATACAAACCACCGTGAAGGGTACTCTTTGGAAAGGTGTGAGGTTGTTTTTGTGTTTACTTGGAATCTGGACGAAAAATAAATAATGTGGACGAACAGGGGCAACGCAACTGAGAATACGAAAACAGGTCTGTTGGACCTCAGGGGACATTGCCCGGTTTCCTGGTGAGTCGTGGTGATGCGGTGACACAGCAGAAGCAACGCAGATGAAAAGTGGGCCGCTGCAGACCAGCCCAGCCCCAGGGTGCGATCTCCGGATGCAAACAGGGGACGCGAGTGGACGATCGAAGAGCACAAGACGAGACGGGCAGGAAAAGACAGACACAGCAGAGCCCAAGCAAGACAACAGCAATGCCAGCTGAGGAGCAATGCAGGCTTGGGCTCTTGGCCACCAGCCCCGAAGAACAGCTGCCCCGAGGCGGTCTGGCGATGCCGATGCAGCTCGAGTGTTGCTGTCCCCAAGGTGGCTGTTGTTGTGGGATGAAAAGGGAAAACCGAATCGATCCTCACATGTTGCGGCCCGCAGCCAAGGGAAAAGGGAAAGCCAAGAGACCCAAACCATCGAACGCATGCGACGCAGACCCGCTCCCAAGAGATTTCCAGGGTTGCATCGTGACTGCCGCGACCCTGGTCGAGCTGGCTCAAATTTGCATGCCCAGCGCCCTAGTGGCCCCCAGTTGGCCCCACCATGGGACGGCCACTCTTTTTGTTCGGGGGTCGAGCGGCAGTGGGGAGCTAATGTTCAACACAGCTGCACTGACACTGTTTGCGTCATTGATGGGCGCGAGCGCGGTGCACAAGTCCGCCAAGGAGACACAAAGCGTGGAAATGCTGGCTGGGTGGGCTCGTTTTCGCCCAGACAGTGCCAGGCGATGATGATGCAGACAGGCGAGGTCGGTGCCATTGCGATTGCCGTTCCCAGCCTCTCAGGGAAGTCAAACTACGTCTTATTCAGAGACAGGTTTAAAAGAACCGAGAGTGTTCCCGGCCCTTGACATGGTTTTCTTTTCGTTTTTGTTTGCATTTTTGGGCCTGGACGGAATACGGCATCCACCGATTCCACCTCGACTTCGACTTCGACTCGACTTCAATTTCGAATTCCACTTTGACGCATCCCACTGCCCCTCCCCTCTCCTAATTCCCAATAGTTAAACTTTATTCCCAGTGGTCACCCATCACCCATCAATAAAATAATAAACCCATCCCTCGGTCGTCCCCCCGGCCCAAGCTCCCAAAGCTACCCCCTTGGCCCTCAGGAACCCCCCTGTCTTGGGCGTCGTCTTGTCTCAGCGTGCGTGTCCACTCCCCTTTGCCTATTCTGTCGTGCATCGGCTTGTCTTTGCTTGGGCGTGTCGGGGATCCTCGCTGGCGGCCGCAAGCGCTCAGCCTACGCCAGCCCAAATGTTACAATGAATCACCCCGAACGACCCCAGGCTGTCGAGACAGCAGACCTTGGCGTTTCCCGTCAATTTTGTGATCTGACAATCTGACACAGCTTGTAGGTTTGTTTCAGACACACCACGGCCGTGTGGAACGGGGACACGAACGAACACATTCCTTGTGGGATTTGAGACTCTGGCTTCTCTCTGGCTTCTCTGAGGGCGAGTCGAGAGTCCGAGGGTCAAAGGATCACCACGCGAGAGATTCAATCCAAACAAAAATCGAGGTGAAATCGAAACAACAAATCCGGCCTGGCAGAGTGATTCTGCACCGCCGCCAACATGAGCACCAACAATGACACGCCCTCGTCGTCGTCGCTGTCGGGTGAGTCCGGCCCTCACCACCATCACATCCACCGTTATCACCACGCCGCTGTGACTATGAGCCCCCGGAAGCTGACACCAAGGCGACTACAGGCATGGTGTCGACCCTCGTTCCGGTCCTCGTCGTCTCCGGAGCGTACATCGCCGCCTTCCTCGTCTTGAGACGCAGCCAGCGACGCTACTATGCGCCTCGCACCTATCTCGGAAGCCTGCGGGAGAGGTAACTAAACACCATGTCCCCGCGCTGCTTGATGTCCTTGCAACATAGTAGGACTTGCGTGGACTTGCATCACTGACACCCCCCAGCGAGCGGTCGCCGCCCCTCCCCTCGGGCTTCTTCAACTGGGTCGGCAGCTTCTGGAAGATCCCCGACATCTACGCCCTCCAGCACCAGTCCCTCGACGCCTATCTCTACCTCCGCTACATGCGCATGGCCATGGTCCTGTGCTTCGTCGGCTGCCTCGTCACCTGGCCCATCCTGTTCCCCGTCAACGCCACCGGCGGCGGCGGCCAGAGCGAGCTCGACATCCTGTCGTATGCCAACATCAACCAAAAGACCCAGTCAGACCGCTACTACGCCCACGTCTTCGTCGGCTGGCTGTACTTTGGCTTCGTCATGTACATGATCATGCGCGAATGCATCTACTACATCAACCTGCGCCAGGCCTTCCTGCTGAGCCCCTTCTACTCGGAGCGCATCTCGTCCCGCACCGTGCTCTTCACCTCGGTCCCGGGCCCGTACCTGGAAGAGGCGAACCTGCGCAAGGTGTTTGGCGCCTCGGTCAAGAACGTCTGGATCACGGCCGACACCAAGGAGGTCGACAAGCTGGTCGAGGAGCGCGACAAGGTCGCCATGCGCCTCGAAAAGGCCGAGGTCAAGCTGATCAAGCTCGCCCACAAGGCCCGCCAGGCCGCCATCAAGAAGGGCGCCTCGCCTGACGACGCCGACAAGGCCCCGATCGTCGCCGCCGACGCCGAGTCCGGCAGCGTCGCCGCCCGCTGGGTGCCCCCCAAGAAGCGCCCGACCCACCGCCTCGGTCTGCTCGGCCTGGTCGGCCGCAAGGTCGACTCCATCAACTGGTGCCGCGAGGAGCTGGAGCGCCTCATCCCCGAGGCCGAGGCCGCCCAGGCCAAGTACCGCGCCGGCGGCTGCAAGAAGGTGCCCGGCGTCTTCATCGAGTTCCGCACCCAGTCCGACGCCGAGGGCGCCGCCCAGATCCTCGCCCACCACCAGGGCCTGCACATGACGCCCAAGTACGTCGGCATCCGCCCCGGCGAGATCATCTGGAAGTCGCTGGCCATCCCTTGGTGGCAAAAGGTCATCCGCCGCTACGCCGTGCTGGCCTTCATCGCCGCCATGATCCTCTTCTGGGCCATCCCCGTCGCCTTTGTCGGTCTCATCAGCAACATCGAGTACCTCAAGACCATCAGCTTCCTCACCTGGCTGGACGACATCCCGTCCGTCATCATGGGCGTCGTGACCGGCCTGCTGCCCTCGGTGATGCTGTCGATTCTGATGTCGCTGGTGCCCATCGTCATGCGCTGTACGTTCTTTTTCTCCTCCATGATTAAGAACACCTTAAAACTAATACAGTACAACAGTGTGCGCCAAGCTGGCCGGCGAGCCGTCGACATCGCGAGTCGAGCTGTTCACGCAAAACGCCTACTTTGCCTTCCAGGTCATCCAGGTCTTCCTCGTCGCCACCCTGTCGTCCTCGGCGACCGCCGTCGCCAAGCAGATCGTCGACAACCCGACCAGCGTGCCGACCATCCTGGCCAACAACCTGCCCAAGTCGTCCAACCTGTACATCTCGTACTTTATCGTCCAGGGCCTGACCATTGCGACGAGCGTGCTCACCCAGGTCGTCGGCTTCTTCATCTTCACCCTGCTGTACAAGTTCCTGGCCAACACGCCGCGCGCCCTCTACAACAAGTGGTCCAACCTCAGCGCCATCTCGTGGGGCAGCACCATGCCCGTGTACACCAACATTGTGGTGATTGGTATGTTTTACGTCTAAACCTCTTTTTATCTCCACTAACCTGTCTTTCCAGCCATCACCTACTCGTGCATCGCGCCGCTAATGCTCGGCTGGGCGACCATCGCCATGTTCCTCTTCTACTTTGCCTGGCGCTACAACATCTTTTTCGTCACCGACACGCAGATCGACACGCGCGGGCTCATCTACCCGGCGGCCATCAAGCAGCTCTTTACTGGCCTGTACCTGGCCGAGGTGTGCATGATCGGCCTGTTCGGCGCGTCGGTCGCCGTGGGGCCGCTCGTGCTCATGGTCATCTGCCTCGTCTTCACCGTGCTCTTCCACTACTCGCTCAACTCGGCCCTCGACCCGCTGCTGTACAACCTGCCCCTGACGCTCCTCGCCGACGAAGAATCCACGCACCTGCTCGACCCGGAAAAGCACGCCGCCGCCGACTCCCCTTCCGGCTCCAACCTCGGCGCGCCCCTCGACCAAGACCCCACAACCGCCACCAGCGCATCAAGCACCACCAAACTCGACCGCCGCGCCGACCACGCCAACAACAACCCTCCCCAAAACGCGACCGACCTCGACGGCGACGGCATCATCGACCCAACCGAAGCCTCCGTCTCCCACGCCCGCGACGCCCGCAAAGCAACCTCCCACCAAGGCAACCTCCTCACCCGCTTCCTCAAACCCTGGATCTACGCCGACTACGCCACCCTGCGCCGTCTCGTGCCCCGCAACACAGTCCTCGACCCCTACCCGGCCGACGTGGTCGCCAACGCGTACTACCCGCCGTCGGTGACGTCGTCGGCACCGCTGCTGTGGATCCCGCAGGACAGCGCGGGGGTTTCGAAGCAGGAGGTCGCGCACTCGGGCAGGGTGATCCAGATTACCGATGAGGGGTGTGAGTTGGATGAGGGGGGGAAGTTGGTGTGGGACCGGGAGGGGACGAGGCCGCCTGTTTGGGAGGAGAAGATTTATTATTAGGTGGTGACGTACCTTTTCTTCTTCTTTTTCTTCTTCTTTGTGGGAGAGCTTGTTTCTTTTGTTTTTGGAATGGGGGTGTGAGAAAGGGGGTGTGAGAGGGGAGAAGGGGAGAGTTGTTCTTGTTCTTGAGACCTGTTAATTGAAGTGTTGGGAGGAAATGGATTTGTGGATGGTCACTGATACCCGAGAAATGGAAAGTATAATGTTGCGGAAATACACTTTTTGATCTCAAAACCTGGAGGTAATGTACTGGTTGGAGTGTTCCATTTCGTCCATTCTGATGACGGGAAGGGATCGAGACACAGTTTACCATAACCCTTGGTTCTTTTACTCTCAGTTTTTCTTCCAAAGAAAAGCCCAGTTCCCATTCCCCATTCACATTTCTTGATGATTTCTTGAGTCCCAAAACTGCAAAGCAAAGCAAAGCAGGTCACCATTGAACCAAAATATCAATGATCATGCTACATCGTCGCTGTATCGGTCACTTAATCCTTAGCAAGAGCCCCTTTTCCACATACCCCTAGGGGTTAAAAAAAAGGACAGAAGAAAGGAGTCTTCCCTAGCCCGCAAAAGAAAAATAAGTAGAGGAAAGGAAGAAAGGCAAAATATTTAGTCCTCAGACCGTATCGAGTACACATCTCGATCCACCCAGGGGTCGAACCTGGAACCTCCTGATTACCAGATCTCATCAGATGAGTCGTAGTCAGACGCTCTGCCATTGAGCCAGCGGACCTTGTTGAGACGACGGGGCGGGAGTTAGGATGATGTAGTCTCGTTGGCGTGGTGGAGTGGTGGGGACTTGCGTTTTTTTTTTTTTTCTTTCGTTGCTGTTTCTTCCGGGTTTGGCCAGGGCTCCACATGACGGCTTTGGTGATGGGGACGGTGACCAGGGACGAGCTGGGCATGGGTGACATTGGTTATAAAGTACATAGTTGGGCCTAGTGGTAGAAGTTATGTTGAGTGAGAAGTGGGATGTAAACTGAAAGTGATGCTTGTTTACCCCTGACTTGAATGGATTAAAACAAATCGCAGGCATGATAGGCCCAGAAAAATGGGTTCTGTTTCAATACAGAACTCAGACATAGACCCTCTGAGACCCCATCTACGATATCAAGTTGTCCGTCGTTGGCCACCAGAGCACCCCAGCAACAAGATGCAACCTGATCAAGCCTCTCTCAGCCCTCAGCGATACAATGACTCCCCTCATGCCTCACCCAGCCTCAAACTGGCCCGGAACTCGCCCAGCGACACGCTCCGCTCGACCAGCTTGCCCCTGACTCCCTCCACCCCGCTGGCCACCCTCTCGAGCGTCCACAGCTCCGTCACCCCAACGCTCTCCAAGAACTCCAACCCCCTGAGATAATTCGTCCCGACCTGCGCAATCCCATGGCTATCATCCGAAAACGTAAACCTCCCCCCCATCCCCACCCACTCCTCAGCAATCTCCCTCTTCGGGTACGGCTCCGGCAGCCCCTTCCTCAGCGCGCTGGTATTGCACTCCAACCACCCGCCATACCCTTTTACAAACTCCAGATTCCTCACCACCCTCTCCCACACCCCCTTCCACTGCCCCTTCCACTCCCTCTGCGAGTCAGAAGCAAACAACCGTATCAAATCCAAATGCCCCACCACCTTTGGCCTCAGCTCCCTCAACATCTCAAACTGCTCATCAAAATACACCTCGGCCAACCGCTCCTCACTCCCCGCACCACAAACCTCCACCGCGCGGCGGTACATCTCCACATCAAAATCGATGGGCACCCCGCCGGCGTGGTGGATCGAGCCGATGAAGTAGTCAACGGCCGGGTGGGCGGCGAGCGAGCGCACGAGGGGCCCGTAGGACGGGCGGATCCACTCCGTCTCGAAGGCGATCAGCACGTGGATCTGCGGCGCGTACTGGGCCTGCAGGCGGACGGCTTCGGCGAGGTAGGCGGCGTGGCGCGGGGCGAGGGCTGCGAGGGATTCGGCGGGGGAGGGGTCCATCTCCTCCGGGTACAGGTCCGACACGGCGGTGCGCGGCATGTGCTCGGTCAGGCCGATGGTCTTGTAGCCGACGCGGATGGCGTGCTGGATGATGGCCTCGAGCTGGTCTTTGGCGTGGCCGGGGCAGAACTGGCCCGAGTGGGAGTGCATTGTGAAGGCCATGATTCCGGTGGGTGGTGGTGGTGGTGGTGGTTTGTGAGTGTGTTGATACTTTGGATCTCTTTCTCAATCAAGGAGCGCAGCAAGATGTCGTCGAGTCGTCTTTCGCGGAAGAAACCCTCGAGATTTGGGGCTGGAAAATGAAATAAAAAGCCAACAAAAAAGTTAGTAATGCGGACTACAAATACCAGAATCAAAACACTTGGTTCTCTCGGAATATATAGCGCGGGACTCACTCACCTCCGGCGTCAAGTTACCTAATGTTGACTCCCTCGCACATGTAAGAGTCAAGTTCTCGGGCCAGGGAACTTGGCAGAAGCCCGAGGGAGGCTTGGCTGGCCTGCGCTGCAGCACACTGTCGCAACTCGCTGTTTTAGTGGTCAATGGCTCCAAGCAGCACCCACCATGCCATGCACACTGTTAGTCAAATGTCACTGATGCACACCCCCCCTTTTCATCAACAGGACAAGACATGAGAGTGCATCACGGGTTGTTGACTCGGAGTATGATCTGAACCGCCCCATCTATAAATGACGAAGGACAGACACATCTCTTCAAAGGAAAAATTAAATGATAGAACAAAATAAAAGTCTGAAAGAATCGGGGTGTCTACCACCCCGCCTGCCAATCCCCCCTCTCTCTGTGCCTGGTAACACAGGCAATATACGAACAAGACAATAAAAAACAACGCAGTAAATAAACCCCCCCATGGCCCATCCCCTCTCAACCCTCAGACACCCCCTACGCCTCCGCCATCATCGCCTCCCCCTCATCCAACAAATCCGTCACCTTCTTCACATTCCCAATCAAGCTCCGCCCCAGCCCGACCAGCAGTAGCTTCTCCGCGTTGGCCGGCAGGCCCAGATACGTCGGCGGCTCGCGCTCCGGCAGCCTCTGGATCCAGCCCATAAACTCCTGCAGCGACGTGCCCGAGGGCACGGCCAGCTCGACCGACGCGTCCTCCGACTCGGCCGCCGACACGAGCTTGTGCCCGATGTCAAACGCCGCCGGCGTGAGGAACGTGTGCACCAGCCCGGCGAGGACGCCAAAGTCGCCCTCGTCGTCGATCTTGCCGCCGTACGTCTCCGTCACCAGGTAGCGGATCATCTCCCAGGGGATGTTGGCCGGCGCGATGTTGGTGCGGTTCTGCGCCGCCACGTCGACCCACGTGTCGATGACGAACGCGGAGCATTCGTACTGGATTCAAAGTCAGTATTACAGAGGATAAAAAAGGGGGTGTGTGAGTGAAAAAACGTACATCGGCATCGTTAAACTCCCAGAACCCCTTCCACCCAAGATTCGGCGCGTACCGCAGGCGCTCCTGCACCACGGCGTGCAAGAACGACAGCAGCAGGTACAACCTGGTCCGCTCAACGGGGCTCTTGACCGACCTGGTCGACAGCGACGACATCGAGTCCTTCATGTTAGCCCTGACACCAGCCGGCTGCTCGTACATGAGCACGCGCGACGCGCGCAGCAGGTTGACGGGGATCTTGGGCGACGACTCCATCGACAGGAACAGGCGGAAGTCGCGGTGCGGGTTGAGCGAGTCCATGCGCTTCTCGAGGCTCTGCAGCCACGTCGGCGCGAGGTGGACGTTCTTGATGAGCACCCACGAGCCTGTCTGCGCCGCGTTGCTGATGGCCTTGTCGGCGCTGGCGAGGCCCTCGTTGGAGCCCATGGCGATGTTGGTGCACCGCACCCGCGTGCGCTCCACGAGGCTGTCCACCTTGTACGACGCGTCGAACCCGGGCGACGACACGAGCGCGATCGGCCGCGTCGCGGATACCTGATCGACCGTCTGCTTGAGGTCCTCGACGATGTCAAACAGGCCGGCACCAAACACCAGCGTGACGAAGCGCTCGGCGGCGGGGACGAACCGGTCGAGGCGGAAGAGCTTGACCAGCAGGAGCGACATGAGCGCCTGGTCGGCCGGCTCGGCGCTGTCGTCCCAGATCTTGGGCACAAAGTTTTCGGCCAGCTCCTCGCCAAAGAACTTGTCCCATTCCGCATCTGCCACACCGTCGAGCTTCTCCTTGAGCGCCGCGATCCGGCCGGCACGGACAAACGCCTCGTCCCGGCCCGCCACGTCAGAAGACACGTCCTTGCCCTCGACGCGCTCGTCCAGAATGACATCCAGCAAGCCCTTGTCCATCTTGTACGGCGAGGCATGAGCGAGCAGGATCGCGAGCGTAACACGGTCCTTCTGCAGCAGGCCGAGCGCGGTGCGCTTGAACGTCGTGACAAACAGGTCCTTGACGATGATGTCGCGGCGCACGTTGTGGTTCATCTCGCCGGCCAGGTTCGCGTTGCCGTGCAGGACCGAGTGGAAGATGTCGAGGAAGTACTGCAGCGAGAACTGGTAGAAGTGGTTGAGGTAGTGCAGCTGCTCGAGCACCGCAAACACGGCGCTGCACGACCTCGCAATCACATTGTACTGCAGCGTGATCTCCTCGACCTCGGCCATGACGCCCTCGGTGTTGCTCATCTTGGTCGAAATGTCGGCCGCCTCCGTCTTGAGCGTCTCGAGCGTCTCGATGACGTTGTCATCGTCGAGGATGTTGCCGCGCGAGGCGTTGAGCGCCTGCAGGAGGCGCTTCTCGAGCTGCCGGAGGTGCACCTTGAACTCGCCCTGCAGCTTGATGAGGTTCGACCGCCGCTCGTCCACGTCCGGACGCTCCGACTTGAGCACCTCGGCCAGCGACTGCGTCTGCAAGCTGCTCTGCGTGACGGTGAAGTTGACAAACGTCGTGCGGCTGCAGATGTCGGGGGCGAACGTCGCCGACGGGTCGCGCGTCGATAGGTAGATCTTGAACGCCGGCGAAAAGTCGATCTGCTGCTTGCCGAGCTGGATGAGCACACGGCCGCCCGTCTTCTGGTACTCCTTGTTGAGGACGTGGTTGAGCACGGGATCCAGGTGCTCCGCGTCCTGGATGAGGATCGGGTTGCCGAACCGGAGTGAGCTCTCCAGCTGCTTGGTGAACGAGTCGTCCAGGAAGCTGGTGACGGTGAGCCGGCGGTCCTTGCACTCCCTCTGCAGGAACTCAGTGACGCGCCCGGACGGGTCGATGATGAGCGGATACCGGTTGAAGCGCTTGAGGATGATGGCGTTCTCGGTGCACAGGTCGTCCACGGGCAGCGTGTTCTCTTGCCACCCGAGCCGCTCGTCGGCCGTCGAGAGGTACTCGGTCATGGGGTTGTGCTGCTTGAACTGGATGCCCGAGAGATGCAGCTGGTGAAGCCAGTCCTCCATCATCGACTTGCGGAACGTCTGGTCGTACAGACCGCTGTAGGCCAAAAACGCAGCAGCTACCAACACATCGCCCACGAGCGTGCTGATCTGCGTCTCAAACGACTTGCTGCCCTCCTCCCAGCGGGTGCGCTCCGACGACAGGCTGTCCAGAAGCTTGACGCTGCGGTCCACCTTGAATTGGACGCGCGACATCTCGGCCTTGATCGCCTGCGTCTCGCTGATGAGCGACGCGTACTCGGTCTTGTACGTGGCGATGCTGGCCTCGAGGTTCTCAATCGTCTGCTCGACCGCCTTGGCCTCGGCCTTGGTCTGCAACGCCTGCTCCTCGAGCAACATGACCTCCTCTCGCAAGGGGCCGACACGGTCCAAGATCTCGGCGTAGTTGACCTGCGCCTCAACCCACTGCACAAGCGGACCGCAGGCCTTGCTGGCGCGGTTGGCCTTCTCAAAGGTAAACTCCGGGTTGGCGAGGAACTCGTTGCGCATCTTGAGCCGCAGCGCCCTGGTCATCTGCTTCTCGTTGTTGAAGTTGATGATGCTGGCGATAAAGTCGTCCTTGCGGACGACCGCCTGGATCTGCTTCCAGTCGCTGACCTTGTGGCCAATGAGCGTGCAGACCGAGTCGAGAGCCAGACGCACACCCTGGGGAGGCGCGCCCATGGACCGCACCTCGGTGAGGTGCTGGCGCTTGATGTTGCTGACGGACGCCTTGGCCTCCTCGACGGCGGGCTCGGCGCGGGCCAGATCCGAGAGCACAATCTTCTTGCGAGACGCGACCTCGGCCTCCTGCTTCTCCAGCGCCGCCTGGATCTCGAGCGACGTGCTCTTGCGCTGCTCGGCCTCGCGCTGGTCGGCCACCATGCGCTGCAGCTTCTCGTTGGCCTCGGCATCCTTCTGCTCGAGCTGTGCCTTCTTCTCGGCCAGGCTGACGCGGAGATCGCGGACCTTGTCGACCGTGTCGCGCAGCTTCTCCAGACCGACGTTGAGATGGCGCTGCTGCTCCTCGAGATCCTCGCGCTTTTCGTTGTAGAGCTTGACGTACTGCGCCACAAAGTCGAGGAAGTGCCGCGGCGTGAGGAACGTGACCTTGCCCTGCTGCTTGAGAAGCTTGCTGTTGAACCGCTGCAGCGAGTAATGGATGTAGACCATCGAGTTGACGACAGTCTCGCGGTGCGAGGGCGGCAGGTTGAGACCGCGGTAGGCCACCGGCAGTGTGTCAGGCGCGCCCCAGTTCGCGCGGTCGAGATCGACAGAGTGCGTGAGCTCGTGGCCGACCTGGAACAGCGCCTGGTCGGACCAGTCGCCAAACCAGTTGAGCACGCAACGGTTGAAGAGCGCAGGCGAGGTGGCCGCCTTGGACGACAGGCCGTCTTCGGGCGGGTTCATGGTAAAGACGACATGCAAGTTCTTGACAATCTGGCCCGTGAACCACTTGTAGAGCTCCTCCTGCGAATCCAGCAGCAAGCCCTGCCGCTGCGCGCCCTCCTTGCAGGCCGTCATGAGCGCCGCCAGATCATCGCCCTCAAACAGACCAGGCACCTCGGCATTGGCCAAGAGAGTATTCATGCGCTCCAGGAAGCCCGAGTCGAGAACATTCGACTCGTCCATGATGAAGCAGATTTTCTCGCCCTTGCAGCCGCACCGCCGCAGAACCTCCCTCAGATCCTCATCAAAGTCCTCGGCTGAGTACTTGCCGTGCACCTTGATCTGGAACACCTTGAGGCCGTTCATCCACGCCACAAAGCGCGAGAGCGTCGTCTTGCCACTGCCGCTCACGCCGATCAGGATCAAATGGCCCTGCGGCTGCCTAAAGACACGATCGATGCGCAGGACATGCTCCAGGACGTCATTGAACAGGATGAGCGGCACGTCGACCTCCTCCTCGCAGAAGGTCTTGAGACGCGCCTTGACAAAGTCGCGCAGCTGCTCGCGGTCGACAGGCATGTAGTTCTTCGACAACCAATTCGAGAAGAGGATCGGCCCGCCGAGCGCCTTCTGGTCGTCGATGGTCGGGAAGTACTCCATCGCGATCCGGCGGACCGCATCATCCGTCCACTTCCTCTCCTCCTCGGCCACCAGCCGATCCTGGAACAGCCGGAGCGCCTCGTGCGCCCAGATGCGGATGAGCCCCTCAACAGACAGCGTCTCGAGCGGCCGGATCGCCTCGTACACGCCACGCACCCATCTGGTAAGCTCGCGGGGGCTGTAGACGTAGTGCGGCTGGATCTTGGGAGTGAAGCGTTGCTGCGACTCGAGGTAGAAGCGGACCATGGCCTGGGTGAGGGCTTCGGCGTAGCCGCGGAGCGAGGGGATGATCTTGAGCACGGCCGAGTTGAAGGTGCCGTAGATCTGCATGAGCGACTGCTCGCCGGGGTAGTCGACCATGATGAGCGGCGCGTGCCGGAGGAAGCGGGCGCCCATAGGGGTACGGCCGGCGTCCGTCGGCGGGTTGCAGGCGCCGACAAACTGGATCCTGTCGAGCGTGACCCAGGACTTGTCCGACGTCCGCCAGAAGCCGTTGTGCTCGACCAGCTGGCGGAGGAAGGAGATGGCGCGCTGCGTGCCATACCTGTCGGGAGCCGGCAAGTTAATTTCATCACAGAAGATGACGAGCCAGCGGCCGATCTGCGTAGGCGACAGCATAACCCCATTCAGCGTCTTCTTGTACTCGCAGTACTGCTCAAAAGTCTTGATGAGGAGGTCGGGAGTGGTGGCACTAGAAAAGTTGAGACCGACCACCTCCATGTTGGGCAGCTTGCGGAGGGCGCTGAACAGCGTCATGGTCTTGCCAGAACCGGGAGGACCGCACAGGAGCAGCGGCTTGTGCTCGGCCAGCCAAGAGTACAGAACATCCTCATGACGGACCGTGTCCAGAGTCGGAATGACCACATCGGTCTGCGTGACAGAGTGGGTGTTAACCTCGATCGTGGGCACCTGGGTCTGCCAGGGCGACCATTCCGCTCCGGGGAGGGTGACATCAAAGTCGATGAGTGAGCTCGTTCCATCCAGCGGCGGAGAGCCAAAGCTGGCAAGGCCGGCAACCTTGTCGCCGAACAACTTCCGGTCCGACAGGGGACAATCACCGGTCAAGGCCCAGACCATCGCGAGCAGCAGCTTCTTGGCGACATAGCCCTCGACCTGCTCCGGGTCCAGGGGGAAGTCGGCGTGCTGCACGTTGTACTCGATCATGTTGCGCACAGCCTTGTTGAGCAGCGAGAACAGCGTGCCGAGGACGCGGGAGACGGTAAACTCCATGATGTGGTTGAACTCCTCGGCCTGCTGCAGCGCAAAGATGACAAAGTTGTCCGTCGTGAGATAGGCATGCAGGAGATCGGCCGCTTGTCTCTGAACCTCCAACGCCTTGGCGGAGCTCTGGCCGGTCGCAACAGCATCCTCATCAAGATCCTCAAACGCAACCGAGCGCAGCGTCTCGAGGTAGTTGGAGACCATCATGCCGGGCGTGACGGTATCCTCGCTGAACCAGACCATACCGCAGCGACTGACGGTGGCGAGGGTAGCATACTTGAGGTTCTCAACCTCAAACATGATGCGCACGTTGGGCGGCAGGTTGAGACGCTCACCATTGGGCAGCGTGAGCAGCTTGTTGTCGTCGAGCACGCTGTTCAAGTTCTCAACCCACTCCGGGTCGACATCACCATCAAACACAATCCAGTGGCGCTTTGTATCCTCGCCACGAAGATTATCAACAATCTTCCGGAGAATGCTGGTGAACAAACCATCCGTCCACTCTCTCGTCGTCGAGTCCAAGTTGCCGTACAGCGCCTCCTTGGACATGACCTTGCTGTCAATGACGTGCGACACGCCCTCGACGTTCTCCACTTGCTGCAGGGCATCCAGCAGCAACCTCCAAGCCGCCGACTTGCCAGTGCCCGAGTTGCCGACCATCATGACACCGTGGTGGATGGTCTGGATCTGGTACAGCTGCAGCACCTTGGTCATCCACAACTCACTAACAACCAGCTGCCTCTCGGCGGCGAGGCGGCGGATGGCGTCCTCCAACTTGACCAAATTGGCCGGCACGTACTTGACGCCGGGGAAGCAGACCTCCTCGATGCCCATCATGACCTCGACGTCAGACTTGATCAGCTTGGGCGCGATGGTCTCGCGGATGCTCTGCACAATAATCTCAGGCTCGACAACCTCCTCGGCACCGAGGCTGCCCTCGGCGCTGGTCAGACGCGCGCGCTTCAGGCCGCCCGAGCTGACCAGCACGCTCTTGAGCGCACGCAGTCCAAAGTCGTAATGAGCCTGCTTGGACAGCTTGGCCGAGCACTGGTCGAAGAAGGGCACCGTGTGCTTCGACAGCTGCTTGGCCTGGTTGAAGCCCTGCGAGTAGAGCATGACCTCGGCAATGAGCTCCTTGTCGGGCTTGGACATGGCGACGCTGCGGAAGAGCTTCTTCAGGTTGTCCGGCAGGTTGGAACGCCCAGCGTAGCCAGGGTTCATGGTGATGAAGATGCCCGTGTTGGAATTGACGTGGAGCTGGCGGCCGACGAGCTCGATCTGAGCCTTATCATCTTCGGCGCCCTGCTTCAAGCCAAGCTGGATGTTCTGGATCTGCTGCGAGACGGCCGACAAGATCCTCTCCTCGAGACGGTTGAACTCGTCGAAGCAGCCCCAAGCGCCCACCTGGCAGATACCGAGGAAGATGCGGCCCATAGCCTGGAAGTCGAATGTGTCGTCGCAGCAGAAGACGAGCGTGAAGCGACCGAGCTGGACACCAAGAGCCTTGACGGACTCCGTCTTGCCGGTACCGGCAGGGCCGTACGGAGAGCCACCAAGACGCTGGCAGAGCGCCTGCGTGAGAGTAAGGAAGCAGCGGTCCGTGAGCGGTGTCCGGACCAGTCTCTCCGGCACGCCGAGATACTCGAAGCCGTAGTTAAGCTTAGCATTGGCCATCTTGATGTGCAGCCGCTGCAGGAAGTCACCCTCGGGCGTGTAGACATAGCGCATCTGGAGAAGCCACAGGTAGTGCGTGTTGGACCGGGCGTTGACCTTGATGAGCTTCTCGATGACGTCCCGCTGGTGCACGCACTCGGTGATGAGCTGTTCGCACTTCTTGCGCATCAACACGTCAAGATCTCCCAGGACTGTGCCGGCAATAAGACGAAGCACCTGCACCTCACGCTCAAACAGCGCCTGCAGGGTTCCGCCTCCCTCGACCAGCGCCTGCTCGACAGCAGTTGTCCAAACCGCCTGGGTCGCGAGCACGACAATTTGGCTGGGATACGTCTCCATAAACTTGTTGAGCGCCTCCTGGTCAATGGCCTCGCTCGCAAAAATGGGGCCAAACTCGTCGACCGCCTCGGCCAGAAGCTCAGCGAGCGTCGCCTTCATGCCATTCTCCAAGAGCGCCAGCCAGTCGTTGATCCTGGGCGTCTTGACCAGGTTGATCTCCTTCTTGAGCCGGACGACCTCGCCCTCCTTGGAGGTGAACCCGGTGATGACCGACTCCTCGTCCATGACCAGCCCCGTAAGCCCGGCAAACATCTTCTTGAAGTGCTTGGCAATGCGCATGGTGTCGTTGCTGTTGCCGATCATCTCGAGCAGGTCCTCGTCACCGACGAAATAGAAGCGGGGGAACGACACACGCTCCTTCTCGAGGTACTCGCCGAGCGCCTTCTGGATCTTGTTGAGCAGCTCGGCCAGGCGCTCGAGCGACTTCTGGACATTGGGGATGTTCAGGACGTCCAGGACGTTGGGCTGCTTGTACACCTTCTTCATGACAGCCGAAAACTCGCTGTTAATATTTTGGAAGCGCGACGACTCAATGGGAAGCAGGTGCTTGATGTCGACGTTGCCCGTGAAGACGCCCTCGAGATAGACCCACTGGCGCTGGACGTCAATCCACACGTCAAAGAGCACATGGACGCGGTTGAGCTTGTCCTCCCACGCCGAGGCCTCTTCCTCGAACTCCTTGTAGTAGGGTGAATGCCTCATGGCCTGGAGCGAGTTGAGATTCTCGCTGCACTTGGCAAAGAGGTCGTCCCAGCCGCGGATGAGACGGCACTTGTTTTGGTAGTTGACCAGCTCGAGGCCGTAGCCCGTCCACGTCTCGCGGACTTGCTTGAGGAACTCCTCGAGGGCCATCTCGCCCTGGGCCTGGATGATGATGTCCTTGACGATGACCTCGGTGGCGACGAGGTTGAGGTCCCACACATCTCCAAGCGTCATGGACACGGGGGAATAGCGTTTGCCGGGCTTGATCTGCTTGTAGATCTTGGTCCAATGCCGGTCGCGCACAGCCTCCGACTTGAGCTCGGCGAGCATGGGGTTGACCTTCATGAACTGCCGCAGAACATTCTGGATATGCTCAAAGGCGGCATACTGACGCATCCTGCTCGGCATCTCCTTGGTCATCTTGATGAGGTTGTCGATGGACGACCGGATCTTTCTGGGTTGGACACTGTTCCACAGAATCTCACGGAGCTCGTTCAGGTTATTCCAGATGGTCGACAACGAAGCCCACACCGACTTGAAGTCCTGGACCTCCTCCAGAATGACGCCGAGAGACGACTCCGGAGTGGCCTGGAGATCAAGCGCTTCCTTGGCCTTCGCAACCATGGCCGATTCCTCCTGGAGCCTTGTAATCTTGATCTCAAAGTCGCTGAGCGTAGCAGACGCGACATCGGGGGCGATGGTGCCCGAGACGGGCTTCTCCTCGTTCCACAGCTGGGCAATCTCGTTGATCTTGTCAAGAATGACCTTGTCCTCGGCGATGATCTTAGCACGCAGCGCATCCGTCTGGTCCTGCACGATCTTGGCCTTGCGGGCGAGCGCTTCGTTCAGGGCATCCCACGCGCCGTCGACCTGCTCGACGTGCAGCCAGTCGTTGGGGAACTGGTACCGCTGCCTCACGAGGGTTGACTCGCCCTGCCTGAAGGTCTCAACCTCGGGCGCCCACAACTTGACCTGGCGCTTGCAGGTCTGCACGGTCGTGATGAACTGGACAGCCTGCGCGGTCGAGTTGGCCTCGATGGCCTGGCCTTCGATGTCCCTGCGGGCCTTCTCGATCTCGGCATGGACTTCCCGCATGCGCGTGCCCAGGCGGCTGGCGAACTTGATGAGGATGTCGTGCTGCCACTGGTCGTACTTGGCATTGACCTTGGTCTGGACCTGGTCGTAGTCGATGGTGATGTGGCCAAACGAGCGGCTGACCTCGGTGGTGTCGAAGGTCTGGCGCGTCTTCCTGAGCTCTTGGAGCAGCTGCAGCCACCTCGACAGCTGGTCTCCCAGGACATCGTAGACATGCTCCGATTGCAGATCCCAGAGCGACTGGAACTGGAGCCATTTGTCCACGTACGCGCCAATCTCGCGGATCTTCTTCTCGACCGACGTCTGCACCCGCAAGAGCGCCGGGGTGCACTCGCTGGGCAGATCGTTGAAGCGCGGCTCGTCGTACACCGTGGTGCTGATGGACATCTGATAGCGCGTGGCCTTGATCCGCTTCAGATTGCAAATAACACCGATCCAGTCCTGAAGCTGCGAGAACCAGCTGGCCCTGGCAAACTCCAGGGGCGGGTCGAGATAGATGACCTGGTTACGCATCGTAATCTCGTGGATCAGCTTCTTGATGACGGGTCCGTCGGCTTTAGCTCCGTCGGCAGGCTCGAGAGCGCGCTTGCGGTCGCTCGCTCGCTCAAGATACTCGTCCTCAAAGGCCTCGATCCAAGCCTGGATCGAGTGCTGGAGACGAGCGAGCAGGACCTCCTTGATCTGCCTATTCATGCCCTCCACCCAGTAGCCGAGGTTGACATATTGCTCCAAATTGAGCTGGTCGACGGCGCTCTGGATGGTCTCCAAGCGCGTCTCGAAGGCCGCTACCTCATAGGGGCACTTCTCCAGCTCCGCCAGCGCCTTCTGGACCGTAGCGTGGATGTTGGCCAGGGTGATGGTCTTTGACTGCAGAAGCGACACCGACGCGGCAAACTCGCGGATGAACATGACATGCTTGCTCTCCGCATTCTTGCCCATGTGATCCAGGCCGCCGTTGGCCGTGTAGCTCTTGAAGTGCACCTCGTAGGTATTCACAAACGACTCCCACTTCAGGGGCACGCCCTTGGCGATGAGGGTGTAGACCTCGTCGCGGTGGCCGCTGAGGAGCACAGCAACCTCGGACATCTCGGTGATCTGCCGGTTGGTCTGGGCAAAAGTCCTGACGCTCTCCATCAGGCTGACGGCGTACGGGTACACGCGCTTGGCCTCCTTTGCGACATTGTTGACCGAGTGAGGCACGGGGAAATTAAGCCACACCAGATTCCGCGTCTCCTTGAAGAGTGCAATCACCTGGGCGTCGAAGTTGACAGCAAGCTCCAGCACGTTGCCGGCGGACCGGATGCGGTTGATATTGAACAGGAGACCGGAGATCGAGATCTGCTTCCGCTGCACGTCATGCAGCCACGCCTCGAAGATAGGGCGAGTATCGAGCTTCTTGCGGAACAAGTCGCTCTCGCTCTGCAGCCTCTGACCCTCGGCGTGAAGAGTCCAGTCAGCGCCCAGCACGTCCTCGACCTTCTTCATGTAGCCATCGAGCTGCCGCTCGATCTGGCGGGCCCAGATGATGGCACCAGACACAGGGGGGAGGTCGTGCAGCTGAGCCATGGCGTGGGCCTCCGAGTGGCCGTACTGCTGCTTGAAGCGCTCGTGGAGCGCCGTGATGGCCTGCTTGACGTTGTCGATGAGCTGCGTCTGGTACTCGGCGATGGCACCGCGGATCTTGGGGCGCACAAAGAGCGCGTTGAATTTAGAAAAGACGCGGAACATCTCGTTGGCATTCTTGGCCGTCGCCAGGCGGTCACGGAGCCGCGCAATAATCGAGTTTTCCACACGCGAGGTCCGCTCGTTGTAGATGTTTTCGGCTCGCGCCCACTTTTGGGTACCTTCGGGTGTAACATCGAGGAGGTCGACATCTTTCAGGCCCTCCCACGCCTGCTTCACTTCCTCGACAGCATCGACGTCGCCAATCTCCTCGACGACGGCAGTACCGTTGGGGCCGGACCCCTCGGCAATCCCATTGACCGTGGCTTTGGGCCCCAGGACGTTGACGATAGTCCGCTGCAGCTGCTCGTGGTTGTCGCGGAAGGTGCTGACATACTTCAAGCGCGCCTGAAGGTCGCCGTGCCTGGGCGAGATTTTGATCGGGATGAAGCGCTCGTTTCGACGGCGGGTCACCTCACGGGCGACATTCGTAAACTCTTTGATATTCTCGTCCCAGATCCGGAAGATATCATCGGTCTGCTTCATGACACGGCAGAAGTCCTGGAAGTCGAGCTTGACCAGCTCGGTGCCGGGGAGCAGGCGGTGCAGCACTTCGTCCAGGTCGCCGGACATGGTCTCCACCAGGGGAAGCGCACGGCGGATGGGGTAAGGACATATCCTCAGCTTCTTGTTCAGGTGGGCAAAGATCTGTCCGATCGAGTCCTTCACCTTGACCAGGGTGGTAGCCGAGAGCAACTCGTCGAGCGGGAAGTCGCGCATGAGCTGGTTGTACTTTTGCACCTTTTCCATGGCCTCCTTCAGGCCGGTATCCGCGGTAAAGCTGACCGTGGCCTGGAAACGCTTGGCGTGCTTCAAGATCTCCAGCGTGAGCATCACACCCTCGCTCCTGAGCTGGTTCTCGATCCCCTCCAGGGCGGATTCCATGGAAAGCCAGAAATTAATCTCCTGGGTGGCGGTGCCGGTGGTGGGGTCGCGCGTCATCTTCGTGATGACCTGGATCGACTTGATCCAGTTGTTGACGGTCGCCTGGAGGTTGTTGAGGAACGTGCTGTCCTGCAGAACGGCGGGCGGGATGAGATCGAGCGTCGGTTTCGTCTGTCTGGCGGCCGCCTCGTCCAGGGCGGTCTGCACGATAGGGTGGAAGGGCAGAGACACGTCGGGAATCTCGACATTCTGCTGCAGGTGGGAGAGACTGAGCTCGAGCTCCGTCCAGCGCTTCTTGGTGACCGGGATACCGGTCTTTGCATCCACATCCGTCCGCCCTCGCCCGCCGCTGAGCATCTGCTGGCTCTTGGTGCTGGCATCGAAGTATGGCGCCAAGCCGTTGTGGAGGTAGAGTTGAAGAATCTCGTAGGGTGATCCGGTCGGGCCCTGCTCGCCGGAGGTGGCGGACAAATATGCTGGGCCGGGCAGGTTGAGCATCTGTATTTGCGAGGTGATGGGGATGCTGGGGTCGAGGGGCTGAGGGCGCTTCAGCAGAACGAGGAATGCCACGGTCGTCGTAGAGGAGGAGAGGTCCGATGAGATGGAGTAGACATGCGACGGCACACCTGGGCAGCGCTCGTTAGTACCACACCTAACAAAGCTACTATCAGAAATCCGGAGAGATCCTACCCTCGCCAGCGTCTCCATTTTCCAGGCTAGTTGTCGGGAGCAGGTCTTTCTGAATGTAGAGAGCGACTTGGGTATCCACGGCGAACCGCGTGCACCGTTGGAGCGTGTCTGGGTAGCGAGTCTTGGAAAGCAGACTGCCGGGCGCCTCGAGCTCAGCGCGGGTTGCGCCTAGGGCAGCTTCGAGCAGCACGGCGAGATGGTCGACGACGCGGGCCGGATCGACGGCAGCAAAGGGCGCGGTCGCAACGCCGTTCGTCCCGGGGCTCGTGGCCGGGGGAGGGGTGACCGCTTCCATGGCGACAGGAAGGGTCGGGCGTCGGGGATTAGGCGGAGGAAGTTGAGATGCAGCCCGAGATCAGGGTTCGCCTATGTCATGTCTCGCGGGATGAGGCTTCGACGGGGTCGGGGTCGAGGTTGGGATCGTGGGGATCGCGGGGGGGAAGCTCTATTACGAGGACGCAGTCGTGGCACCGCCAGTGATCGCGCAGGGCAGGGAAACTAAAAAAGTATTACGACGCAGCAGCAAAAAAAATAGTACACGTCGAAAGAAGAAAATGGCCAAAAAGGCACCGTGATGGGGTATCTTGGGTATCTCCGAGTGCTTTCCTCCCACAAGACGATCTCGAAAGGGGATGCGAAGTCTGGACTGGAAAGCTGAAATGAAGAGGTTCCCGTCACTTGTCACTTTTGATTGTGATTGCTCCTGAAATGGAAGGGGAAAGCTGCGCTGATGTTTCCTGACCACGCTCCGGCCTGACGCGACTGCCGGATCCCTGTCGCGGAAAGGCATGCATCAGGGGGCCTTGTCGTCCACGCCATGAGCGAGGGCGGTGGGTCGGAGCCTCTTATTGGACAGGCTCTCGGTTCACCCCTGTTGCAGCCAGCCGAACACACCTGCACAACCGTTTCACAAACAGGGAATAACGTCACGTATATTCTATTACCGAGACAAATGCCACGATACTTTGTATGTTCCTGGAGAGCGCTGCACCTGGTTTGTCTTTCAGCAGCTGGAGGTGATGAGGCATCCCAAGTATGAGCATGATGATAGCTCATTCTTGCTGTATACGGTCCCGGCGCTATCGACAAGGCCATCCATGTTAGAGTACACAGTGCAGGTTGGGTGACACTGACATGTAACTATGCATGTATTGTACTGTAACCATACGTGCTATGGAGGGGGGGGAGGCAGCTTTGTTGGTCTGGTTCCATCGCTGGCACATCCATCTCGATGAAGGGGTGAACTTAACCAGCCCAGAGGCTCCACAGCCAGTCATCACCACCCCTCTCTTCCTCCCCATCCCTCTTGAGAACAAAGAAGGTCGTTCTCAACAAAGCCATTGCAAGAGGTCTGAAAAGCATCACTCTTGATCTGCTACCCGTCAAGAGCCTTCCAAATGCGTCGACCGCATGCTGTGTCCTGTGAACCCTTCCATTGACCAAACGCCCATGCTTCCTCAAAAGAGAAAAAACCAACGCCCCATCCCTTCATCATGAAAAAGAAAATACCCATTAGTTTCCACCAAACCGTTCAAACAAACCCGCTTAACAATGCTCCGGTCCATCCCTCCAATGCCTGTCCCCCTGACCCATGCAACCTCAGGACGCGGGGGCTCCTCCTGCCCGGTTGTCGTCCTTGTTCAGGCTGACCATGACACGCTGGTTGCAGATGTCGATGAACTGCTCAAACTTCTCAATGATCTTGTCCTTCTCCCGCAGCCTCAACTTGAGCTCTTCCATCTTCTTCTCGGTTTCCTTCTTGAGCTTATCCAGCTCTTCCCGCGCAACACCAAGCTCCCGGCGAAGGTCGGCCCGAATGCGCTCTTCGGCCGACGGGTGTGGCTTGCTGTAGATGGCGGGCCGGTTCTCTGCCAGGCCGGTGGCCACCTTTTGAGGGTTGCGGTTGATGGCCGCTCGTGCGTTGTAGATATCGCGAGGGAGGAGGGGTACGTGCGGGTTCTCGTTTTGGAGAATCTCCAACGTTTGGCTCACGCCTACACCTGGAACACCAAAACGTCAGTTCGAACAACGCCACGGCATGGTTGCACCTTGTTGGGACACGTACCGTCGTCCTTCAGCTTCTTGACGGCAGCGACCATCTTGCTGTCCAGCTTTCTTGCTGCCGGATGTAGCAAGGGGCTCTCACTCGGGCCGTGGTTGTGTTGGAGATGGGTATTGTTGGGCCGGTACCGGACCGTCCACTGCGTCCGCTGCTCGATGGCGAAGAAGCCGAACTGGCAGTCACACTTGCGAGACGTGGTCTTGCGCTTGCGCATCTCGGGGCTGACACGTCTCGGCGGCTTACCCGCACGGTCACAGACGAAGAGCACCTTCTTCAGGCCGGGGACCGTTTTCTTGGAGCGGCCAATGACCACGGCATAGCCAACAGAGGTGCAGTAGCTCAGCACATGCTTGTGAACGGCCTCCAGGGTCGGAAAGCTTCCGCCCTCGGGAGGTGCCGACATCATCGGGCCCATCGGCTCGCGGGGAACAAAGGGGGAGTTGTCGAGCAGCTTGGGCTCAAGGGAGGAGTCCCCTTCGCCCTCGTCGTCTTGGTTACCCCCGTCCAGGTCGGCATCCTGGTGGGTTTCCCGGGCGGCGGGTTCGGCAGGCTCGGATTGCCGGGCGGGCGCCTGTTGCTGAGCAGGTTGTACTTGTTGGGACTGGGGGACTTGGGGGTGTTCCGGCACCTGCGGGACCTGGGCGACCTGGGCAACCTGCGGGACCTGCGGGACCTGAGGGACCTTTTGCACCTGCTGCACCTGGGGCATTGGTGACCTGGCAGAAGGGAGAGTCGGCTGGGGGGGGAGGTGAGGCGTCGTCTGTTGCGACAGGATCGAAGTATCATTATGTTGGACCGAGTGGACCGACTGGGTGAGGGGCGCCTGGGACATGGACTGCGACATGGACTGTGGGCCGAGGGACTGCTGGCTCAGGGACTGCGTCATCGAAGGCGTCATGGGCGGCTGGCTCATGGGCTGCTGGCTCATGGGCTGCTGGAGCTGCTGGCTCAGCGAGGTCTGCCCGAGCGACGGCTGCCCCAGCGATGGTTGGCTGAGCTGTTGCGGGTTCATGGGCTGTTGGCTCAGGCTCTGTGGTGCCATGGACTGCTGCGCCAAGGATTGCTGCGAGAGGGACTGCTGCGACATGGGCTGCGACATGGACTGCTGCGACATGGACTGCTGCGACATGGACGGTGGCGCCATGGACTGCTGGCTCAAGGGCTGGGGGTTCAGGGCCGGCTGGAGGTAGCTGATGTTGGGGGGCTGTTGCATCTGACGCGGCGCTGGGG
Source organism: Chaetomiaceae sp. PYS4301M (assembly GCA_023628425.1). Classification (NCBI taxonomy): domain Eukaryota; kingdom Fungi; phylum Ascomycota; class Sordariomycetes; order Sordariales; family Chaetomiaceae; species Chaetomiaceae sp. PYS4301M. Next base: position 683,908 of record JAMAKR010000016.1, on the reverse strand, counting down.
CCCGCTGGCGAGCGGCGGGAACCTGGGGCAGCGACGGTCGGGGGGCATTTTGGAGGCTGGCAACGTTGTTGATCTGCGGATTGGGGGGCGCGAAGAGGTGATACGGGTGTTGCTGGTGCTGGTGCGGATGCGGGTGCTGATGCGGGTGCTGGTGTTGGTGTTGATGCTGGTGTTGGTAGGCGTGAGGGGGGTATGGAGAAGCGTGTTGTGGGAGTGACGGGGATGGCTTGTTGGTCGGATTGTGCGGCGGAGGGAACGAGCGTCTCATGCCAAAGGAGAGGCCGGGATGGCTGCCTCCATTTGCACTCGACATGGCGACCGACCGAGGAAAGGAAAGAGGGCGAAAATGATCAATGGAAACAGACGCGCTGGAGAATCGAGAATCGATCAAAGGTTTCCCGAATCAAGGGTCTCGACCCGTCACCGAATCGCGGGCGGGCGTGTACCGAGCAGGGAGGTGTGCGTGACCCTGCGATGGAGAAAGAGAGATGGGAGGTACGGGGGGAGGGTGTAAAAAACCCAGTTGGGCGGGAAGACGCAGAGGCCAGCTTGGAGGGGCGCACCGTGTTTCTCTACCGTGCATATCCGCAATGCACACTATGGAGAGCCATTTTTATCCCACTCCATCCAATCGGTGCTCCAATCTGTGTTGACGGGCTGCGGCAGAATCCACACCAGACACGGCTGGTTGGTGTGGTGTTCCCTGCCTGGAGCTGCGCCTTACAAAGTACGGGCACCCCAGACACAAAACCCAAAGTCCAACATTGATTCGTGTCTTTGAGTCAACCCCAGAGGGTTAAGCCATGGCAGAGACAGAACCTGCAATTCTTCGAGCCACATATCTGTATCTTGCACTTGGATTATTCTTGGATTTGAATTTATGGCCAGTTAGCCGGAAGACTCCGACGCGGACAACCGTCTGGACATTTGGCAAAACACGCCCCTCAGGGTCTGTGCTGCTCAGGGGTTGTTTGTTTATCGACACGCCCGCGTCGAGACAACAATCAGGCAGACGGCTTTTCAAATTTTTATCGTTTGAAGACTTACTTGGTCTTTGAGAACTTGATGAACGATATCATACCAAATAGTTTATTTTTATTGTTGACCGACTCCTTTCTGTCTTGAAAAAAGAGAAGAAAAAAGAAGAAAAAACGAAGAAAAGAGAACTAGAAAAAGAAAAAGAGTGAAAAAGGGAGAGGAAAAAACAAGCAAGGAGAGGGTTTAATCTCGGCGGTTTGCAGCTGTAGCCACATCTCACCAAGTTGAACATTTTGATTTCGTCGGTTTCTCGTTTCGACTTTAACGTACAGCTTTTCCTGAACCTAGAACAAGCACTCCAGCTAACCATGGGTATAATCATGACTGATGCGGCAACTCAAAACGCCGACAAACCGCCCCGCGCCCCTCTCCCAGCCAACCCGAAACCATCCATTACCCGTTCTTCACACCACATCAACCAACCTCGCTCAAAGAACATCATCATCCCCATCCCCATCCCCATCCTCAACCCCCCTCCCGGCCCCAAACCAACTCCCAAAATCCAGCTTCATCAACAACCGATCCACGCCCCCCACCCGTCGCGGCACAAACTCACCCATCTCCCTCATCCACCCCACCTCCCCCTCATCCTCCCCCTCCACCCCCTCCCGAAACTCAGCACCATGCTGCAACACCCCACTCCCCTCCAACCGACGGAGCTCGCCCACCAGCCCCTCGATGCCGCTCTTGACCCTGCGCTCGACGCCGCGGATCTCCCGCTGCACGTCTGTCTCCTCCCGCTCGAGGTCGACAAACGCGTCGACGACGCCCGCGTCCGCCTCGAGGTCGGCGGCCGCCCAGACGGCCTGCAGGCGGTGGACGAGAGCGACGAGGTGGTCGATCTGCACGAGCAGCTCGTAGAGGGGGTCGGTGAAGGTCTGTTGTGTTAGGAGGAGGCGGTGGGCGAGGGCGCGGAGGTAGAGGCGGTGGGCTGTCGCGAGGGTTTGGGGGTCGTGGTGTGGGTGTGGGTGCGGGTGCGGTTGGGATGGAGGATGGCTGGATGTGGCGTCTGCGAGCCAGATGTCTTCCTCGTCGGCGGGGTCGTTGTTGGTTTTGTGATGGGGGGAAGATGTTTGTCTGGAAGTCTCGTTGTCATGTCGCTGCTCGTCTTCGCCCGTGGTCAGCCACCGGTGGAATCCGTCCGACAACCTGGCGACGACTTCGGTCTGTAGGTATCCCTCGGTCTCGCCGAGGAAAAATATGGCAGCGCTGGCCGTTGCCCATGCGTTGCGCAGGATGTTTGACCGCGCATCGTGGCGCTGGCGGAGGAGGTGCACCTTCTCCCTGCCTCCGCGCGTACTCCCGTATGGCGGTCCAGGAGGCGCCGGGTGATGCCGCCTCAGCGGCGTAGTCTTCCACAGATCTGTCAGCCGGAGATGGGCTCGACGAAGCGAGAGCAGGTACGAGTTGATGGCCGTGTAGGTCTGGCAATCGGCCTGGCTGAGGAAGAGATCCAGCGGCCACGGGATCTGCAATGTCAGAATGACCGGGACAGAGAAGAGGAGATTGCGGAACGGCGTCGTAGCAATGGTGCCATGTCCGCTTTCCATCGCAGTAGGCGTCACTGGCGTAGGCTCCTTCGACTTGGCCATGCTCAATCGCAGCAAGTCACGGGCCAGCTCAAGGCCCTCATCCTCTCCGCCATGCTCCCCTTGCATCGATTCCATCGCCGCCCACGTTTTCGCCAACACAGCAGCGACCTCGCCTTCCTTCACCGTAACATTCCCCAGCCCGTCCCGCTTCGCATACGCCAGATTCTCGGCCCGCTTCCACCGGCTCTTGATCTTCTCGTCTGCCTGCTGGGTCAGCGCCATGGCAAACTCGCCCCGACGCAGCAGAAAAAAGTCCCTCAACAGCTGCAGCGTCTCGAGCACCCGGCTCAGCGGCAACAGCCTCTGCAGCGTCGTCCTCGACAGGAACTGCCTGATGTCGGCGATCGTCCTCGCAAACGTAGCCGAGTCGATCGGATGTCTCAGCGCGGCCAGCCTCGCCAGCTGCGTCGAGAGGTGATCGTTCCCCCTCAGGCGGTAATCCCCCACGCTCCTTGCGCGGATCTGGTTCAGCGACCTGCCAATAAACAGCATGGACGCCGCCGTGGCGGGCGTGACAAACCCGGGCAGCAGCGCGCTCTCACACCAATACTCCTCCCCATCCCCATCCTGCCCACTCCTCCTCACGAAAAAGTCCCCCTCCCCAGACCCCGGCAACCGGCCATACAACACCCACGCGGAAACCTGCTTCACCCACGCAGCCTCAGCAACCGCAAGCAAATCCCCCGCGGCATCCTCCACATCCCGGTACCCCGTCTGCAACTCCCTCCTCAAAAAATCCATCACCCTCGCCCCCGTCGCACACCCCGCTACATCCCTCCCAACCCCAACCCCAACAACCTCCACAACCCCCGCCAACCACTCCAACCTCCTCCCCCACCCATCAAACTCCGCAACCACCGCCGTCAGCGGCACGATGTGATAAGCCCCCACCAGCCCAGCATCTTGGCGCAGGACAGACTCCTCGACCTCGAGCACCTTGCGGCGGAAGGCGGCCAGGTGGCGGGCGTCGACGGCGGCGGCGACGGCGCGGCAGATGACGGAGGGGTGGGTGGCGGCGATGTGGGCGGTGGCGGTCAGCAGGCCGACGTGGAGGTCGCTGAGGCGGGCGAGGGATTGGAGGAGGGCGCGTTCTGGGGGGGAGAGGGAGTCTGGGGATGGGGATGAGGTGGTGGTGGTGGAGTGGAGGAGGGGGGAGGGGTGGCCGGAGAGGGAGAGGAGGATTTCGTGGAGCATTTTGGGTTCGTTTCCTTCTCCGTTCCCTTTTTGTTTGGCGGGGGGGGTGTCCTCAAGTGGTAGGTGCTGGTTGGTCAGGCGGAACTGGAAGTGCTATACTGGTGGTGTTGTTGATACTGATACTGCAGAGGCACGGGGTTGGGGCGGCCGCTCCGCTTGCGCATGCGGGCAGCTCGCTTCTGGGCGCGGCGATCGTGGAGTGTTTGCAAGAAGATGACGAGGGTTCCCAGGAGCTCGAATCGGCAGCACATCCGGGAATGTCGAGGTAGGAGGAAACTACCGATTGCCGATGCAGACAGGTCGCTAAACCGCCCAATTCCGTCTCTCTCGGGTTTAGCCTTTCAAGTTCCGGCGTCTGTTTCCATTGCAGGTTGGCGAGCCCACCCTTGCAAGTCGATCAGTGTTAAGGTGCAGGTGGAGAGCGGAACTCGACTGAGTTCACTGAGTTGCAAGTGACGCGCCAAATCCACAGCCAAAGCAGTGACGCAACTTAATTGATCCCTGCAAACCCAAATGTCTGTCACGTGAGACAGTTGGATTGGCACCTCTAACCCTGAACTGAGGGACTGCCCCCTGAAATCCTCAGGGTTGGAGCACCAGCATTCCCGATGCCCCTGAATAACAAAGCAAAGGCCATCCCATTCCCTATATCAACATCACAGCAGACTGAAAATAACATGAAATAAATCAATCAACCAAGAGATTTCAAATCCCCTCCCAGACCTCCCCGACCTCGCAACCCTCCCTCTCACTTCAACTTCCCATTCCCATTCAACGAGCCCCCAGCAGGCTGTTTCCCCTCAGCAACACTCAACCCACCAACCGACGACTGCGCATCCAGGCCACCAGAAGAGGAACCAGCCACAGCCGGGTCAAGTCCAGAAACGCCCCCATCCCCACCCCCAACAACAATGCTATCCCCCGTAGCCGTATGCCCCACAACCATACCCTTGGCCACACTCTTCAGAATCGCCCTGCGCGACACCCCCGTAACATCAATATAAACCAGCCCAACATTCATAACCCCCCCACCAAGCCTGCGCGTAACCTCACCAGCCTCACTCCCCCACTTATGCGCAACCACAGTGGTAGCAGCATCCGACGTCGAAGTAAGCAGGTTCCGCCCGGCCTGCTCAACACCGTCCATGACAGTCGAAAAGGCCATCATGCTCTTGTTGAGCAACCCGGGCTTGTACGTGTGCAGCGGCTTGCCGTCCTTGTCGTAGCCCTTGCCGCCGCGGGGCGTGCCGTCCTTGTTCTTGCCGCCGTGCCCGCCGAGCGACGCGCCAAAGTTCTGCGCGACCCGGGTGATCTGGCCGACGGTCTTGGCTGAGAGGGTGGCGGCGCCGCCGGCGAAGTTGTTGATGCGCCGGATGTGCTCGTGCGTGGCGGGCTTGAAGGTCATGGGGTTGGCGTTGGGCTGGGCTTTTTTGGTGAAGCTGTCGGCTTGGCTTTGGAGGAGCTTGGAGAGCATGTCGGAGCCGGTGATGATGAAGCGCGAGGCGGCCGAGGCGTTGGAGACGAGGAAGGACTTTTTGTAGGCTGGGTGCAGCTCTGCCTCGTACAGCTCCGGGGATATCGGCGCGACCTCGATCTTGTGTCCGCCCGCGGAGGGGAGCGTGATCTCGACCGGATCTGGGAGATATGGTTAGCCACCGCGCCGGTTGCGAGGGCGGAGGGATGGATGACAACGAACCTTTTGATCCCGGCTTCAACCCGCTGGCCTCGACGACCTGGAACCCGTCCGACAGCTCGCCTATCACACTGCCGTCTTCCTCGTCGACGAGCACGATCTGGCCGGGCGTGCCGCCGCTGTGGCTTCCTCGCACGTAGCCCTCGCCGGGCTTGAAATCGGCGGGGTTGTACGCTGGGAGCGCATCCCCCGCCGCCTCCGCCGCCTTTGTTGCAGTGCTCTTCCCGCCCTTGTCCTCCCACCATTGCTCGCCCCCCTTCCCAATCTTGGGCGGCGGTGCGCGCTCCAGAAACGCGGTGCATTGCGCGAGGATCGTCTCAAACGTGTCGACGTCTTCCTGGATCCCTCTCCGGCTGGCCACGGGCGGAAACTCGATCCTGGTGAAGGCGCCACTGCCTGGCCCGAGGTCCCATCGCGGGATCAGGTAGCTGGTCGGCGGCTGGTGGTAGATCTGTGTCGTGGCCGGGAGCGGGAGGTCCAGCTCCGGGGGCAGATGGAGATGGAGGTAGAAATCCTGCTCTGGCGTCGAGGTGTCGGCGTCAATTGCGGGATCGGCAAAGGCAGAGGTCGTCGGCACCATCAGCAGGGACAGCGTCTGCGGGCCGGCAGGTGTGAGGTGCTCTTCCTTGCCATTGGCAATGTGGTACGCCGACACGCCACTGATGGCGTAGAGCAGCTTCGGATCCTGTTGTGGGTGGGCGATTGTTAGTTGTCTGTACGTCGTCTGGACATCGTCTGTACTGTTAGTAGTGGCCCGCTGCCACGTGTGGGCATCTCACGTTATGTCCAGATGCCATTGTTGCGATTTCTCGGATCGTGGTCCAGATCAGACGGCGCCGCGACTAAGAACCCAAGGCGGGGTTGGAGCGGGGATGGAAGCTCTAGTTGAGAACGAGGACGGGGATCTCGGCCACGGGGCAGATCTCGAGGATATCACCAAAAAGACAAAAGATAAAAGCGGCTTCCAACAGACTGATTTCCAATCGAAGACAAAAAAAACACTCCTTGGAAGTTGGGAGGCGGGGTGGTTCTCTCTCCCGAGAGTTTCAAAATAGCAACTGCCCACCCCGCGTCCCAGCGCTTAAAGACGTCTCATGTGTGGAGCGAGCGTGAGGCCTCTCAGCCTCTGTGCCCAGAAGCGACGTCATTGGGCGTCCAAGCAGGCTCTCTCATCCGCCACCGTTGGTTACGTTATTCTGTATCCATGGAGGTCGAGTTGACAAGCCCATTCAGACCTGGGAGTGCAGCCTTCTTTCGCCAGAGGTTTTTCATATAAGAATTCAAGAAACAGTCCAAGGCGGTCGTCATGCACGGCTGCTAGCCGCCCCATGCGAGGGCAACCTGGCCACGAGCGCACCACGAGCGCACCGGCATGCCCGTTTCAGTCGCGGTCCGCTCAACCGAATCGAGGAGTGCTGTCACCCGCCATTCTCAACTCTTGCGGAGCTGCTGTTTCCTGCGGTGCTGCTCTGTGTCTGCGCTCACAATTCGCTCCTCTCGATTGGTGGGGGTGATGTCCGCAGTTATGCTCGGCTCCGTGACACGAACGCGGGTAGTTGCTGTCAGCAGATCCTGTTTTCGCTGTTTTCGCAGATCGCAGAGGTCAAGACGGCGTGGGCTCTGCGCTGTTACCGTTAGTTAGGCCCTGAGCTTGTTCACCAAGTGTTGGGCACAGACGGAACCGTGTCCAAGAACAGGCACCCGTCGGGTCACACTTCGGCGACACAGCCGGTCATTTTGGCGCTTTTGGGTGGTTCCCGGCAGACCTTGGCCGGGCCTGGTGCTGGCACTGCTGGGAGACTGTGCAAGCCAGCATCGGCCGCGTACCGAGCTCTTTTGCTCCCGATGGGAAGAGGAGGGACCCACCAACCTTCCCTTATCAGATCCGGAGCTCGCATGCCGCAGAGTGTACGGGGTACGGAGTACTGTGTGCTTATTAGTGCAGTGTAGTACCATTGCAGATGCGGGGGGCTAGGGTTGAGGCAATTCCGGTCCTCTCCCATCTGTCGATCGGTGGCAGCGCGGGCATGGAAAGCGGTCGTAATCTGCATCTCCATCCGCCGTTGCGGTGCGGATGTGTGTGATGCGTCGTGGTCCAAAACATTGCGTGGGCGAGCCTGGCAGCGCTGCAGCACATCAGACATGTTCCTGGCATCGAGTGGCTGCAGACCGTCCCGACTCGGGGGAGGGGCCCTCCCCACGCTTGCTGGGACCCCCAACCTCTGTTCCGGCAATCTGATCCCAGCATTCCGAAGCAGCCAACAGGGAGGCTTACCGGCCCCCTCAGAAGCAATGCTCGGTGGGGCCTGAGACGGAAAGTGATGAATGGCGGAGCAGACGGTCGGCGCCATCTCAGACCGTTCCCGCGACAGTTTTTCTTGTCCAGCCGCCGCGTTTCTTTTTCTACATAGTAGGTCTTTCTCAAACCGCAACAGCGTGCGGCGGGGGAGTGAGGGGGTTTCTTTTGATTTGGACGTGTCGTCGGTGGGTTGTCGGCGGATGGATGCCCTCTTTCGCATCGTCGCTGGAAGCTCAATTCTCACTGGAAGGTCATCCCCAACACGGCGTGTCGCACCCGTACGCTCGGCCTTCTTTCCCAAAGTTGCACGGCAGCAGAGGCGTATTGTACTCCGTACATGTACGGATGTACATATATGCGCGCCGTGTAAATTCCCTTCTCACACACCCCGCCGGGCCCGGCAGACCTCAGGACCTGAAGGTGTCCCAGTGCCCACGCCCCAGGTACCTAAGGTGGGGATGCTCTGCTGGGCTCACGAAGCAGCCCACTGCCGATCTCAGAACTTGCATCAGCAACGTCGACGGGCAACGGTGCTTGGGGAATGTGGATATTTGAGCTGTGCAGTACAATATTGGTAGAAACCAGGTTGTAAATGCAAAACATGCATCCCCCTGATCCTGATTCTCGTTGGTTGGAGCCTGGAGAGCACCTCGATTGTGAGTGGGTGTGAGCGCGATGTCTTGACTCCAGCTGGGCACGGGAGCGGTTTGGGCGCGGGCATCCGGTGCCAAGCGGCTGGTGCGAGCAGGGCATCCCGAGGATGTGACGGTGCCTTGTCGGTGCGAGACTGCGAGGGACTCCCGCCATCGGCACCTGTCAGGGTTGTTTTGGACCTTTTGGTTTTGGGTCCACCCACTCGCTGGCTGGGTGCATGCCCATGGTGCTAAACTGGAACGGTGCAAACGAAGACCCGAACCTGCCGCTGGGAAAAGGAAGCAACAAAACGCTGGTTCCAGTCGGGGTTTGTCATGTCAAATTTCTGCAGAGATCAGGAGCCTGGAGCCTAAGGCATGCTGTGTTGCACCACGCCCACCTGGTAATTGGTAAGATCCAGGCAGGAAGCGGGAAGCAGAAAAATGGGGGATGGAAGGGAACCTGAGGCACAGACACGGTCGCGGTGCCGAGCCGTCTCCGGGAACGAGAAGGAGCCCACCACGCTTGGCTCCTGCCCGCTGCGCTAACAGCCCAGCCCGGGGGAGCTCCGTCCATGTTCTGTTGAGGGCAAGAGCTCAGGGTCTTTCCCGGCCGTTTTACAAAACAACGTTAAAGCCCACAAGGGCGCCACTTCTTTTTTGCATCTCTCAGCCTTCAGCCCCGTCTCCCGCTGTCCCCATCGCTTCGCTGTCAAGTGTCTGTCCGTTATCGACGGAACTGGAACTCGATCTGGAACTGGATCTGGAACTGGAACAGGAACAACAGATAGGTACGGAATACTGCACCTAATAAATCCTCGTCTTGCGGATCTCCACGCTTCGCGCGCAACCTACGGAGTACCCTTCCCAATTCCCACCCCAGCATCCGACCGAACCCCGGCCCAGCACGCACCTTTGGACGCTCCCGACGTTGCCGATAATACCGACGCTACCGACACCCAATTGTCTTGTCTCTTTCCGCCCTCCACCGACTCAGGTCCCGCTCCCGCTCCCGTTTCCAAGCTGTCTGTTTGCTTGCATTGCTGCACTGCTTGCACCACCGGCACCACTTGTGCACACCGCACACACGCACCACACACACACTCTTCTCCCCCTGCACTACCTGCACTATCCGCACTACCTGCGCCATCGAAAACTCTGTGTACGCTGCCGAATGTTGTCTAACCTCCTGCCGCTCTGCTTCTTGTCGTCTTCCAGCAACTGATCCGTCGTCTGTCAGCCTCAAACCCCTCGACACCCACGCCCATTCTACGGCCCCGCCCCCTCGTCGCGCGCATCCCGAGAAGCCTCGCCCACAACGCTTCGACCTTACATTGGCTCGTCCGCGTAGCCACAGCTTTCCAGTCGGTGACTGCTCACTCGCTCGGCTACCCGCGCAAACGGATACCTGCACATTCTGTGCACGCTGTCACACGCACACACGCACACACACACCTTCGAGGTCGTGCAGACACCGGTCCCCGCCAGCTCGTCGCCTGGCCCGGTCCCGCCATCCCTCTGTCAACCGAGCCCGTCGCCCGCCTGCCCTCCGCCGTCCGCCGTCCGCCGTCCGCTGTCCGCTCGCCATCCGCTGTGCTGCTTGTTGTGCTGCCGCCCCTGTCCTTGGCCTTGCTCCTGCAACTGCTCCCTGCCGTTGCGCTTCCTCGCATTTCGTCGGCAGCGTTTCTCCTGAGCGTGCGTATTTAGTCCGTTGACACTCGCGGTCCGCCCGACGACCCCGACTCAAGGTCGAGTCTCGGCACCCCCTTCCCGTGCCCGCGTCACTACCGGTGAGCGGTCTCGCAGCCGTCAGTTGCACTGTACAGTGTGGCCAGGGAAGGCCTTGCCTCCTTTGTGTCTGCGTCAGGGGGTCCCCTCGCGAGGCCCATCCCACCGTCACGATTGCTTCCCAGCTGCGCATCCAGTCCATCCTCTCCCCCCCTGAGCCGCCCGACGCCGATGCGGCTTCGGCAACACAGTCCTTCTCCCAGCAGCACACGCCCAAGAGAAAGTTCCACGACGCCTTCGTCGCCCCGGCGCCCGATGCGCCCATCGAGCCGGCCCAGCCGCCCGCGCCTCCTCACCCCCAGCTCCCGCCCGAAATCCTGCCCAGCATACGCCAGCCGTTGCCGCGTAGCCCGCCGCGCCCCGCCGCCATCGGGGTGATCCGCACCCACGGCCACCCTGCTACAGTGCCCGCCGCCGTCGACGATGACCGCCGGTCTCCCGGCCAGGTTCCAATGATGGCAGGCAGCCCCGTCAGCCCCGGCGCTGTCGACAGCAAAAAGGGCATCAAGCGGACGCCCCTGAGATCCAGCATTGCCTGCCAGCGCTGCCGGAAATCCAAAATCAAGTGCAACAACACGGGCGGCGACTCGCCCTGCGAGACGTGTCTCCGCAATGGCAAGGAGTGCACCTACCCTGAAGTGAACCCGGCCCCGCCCAAGCGCTCCGAGCCGCCCGCCGGCGTCAAGATGGAGCAGGGCTCGGAACGGAAGCGTCTGCGGAGGATCGAGGACATTGTCAAGATGGAAGGCGCAGTACCGGCCGCCGTTGTGGCCGAGGACGTCCTTTCCGCCTCCTACCTGACCGAGCCCATCTGGAGCCAACTGTTTGATATCTACAGGTTGCACTTTGCCACCGAGCTGCCGTTTCTTCACCTCGCCACGCTAAAGGAGAAGCTGGGCAGCAGGTTCAGAGCCAAACCTTCAGACACGTCGCCCGAGATCAATCTGGTGCTCCTCGGTATCCTCACCCTGACGGCGCGCTTCCATCCCACATTGGTGTCGTACATCACAGCCCCCCGGAACAGCCCAGCCATGTCGGGCGTGCCCAAGACCCGACCCAGCGGCCCCTCGTCGGACGCGGCAAGCGCGTCAGAGTACTACGCCGATGTCCTTACCAAGGCCCTCGGCGGTCTGAGGACCAGCATGACCGTCGCATCAGTCGAGCGAGTGCAGGCTTTCTTGATGCTGGGTCTCTACGAGTGGAGCCAGGCGCGGCCGAGAGTCGGGGGTATGGCCGCCTGGATGTACGTCGGGATGGCCATCCGGATGGCTCAGGCGTTAGGACTTGGCGACGGCGACAAGGAACCCAGCAAAGTCGTCTGGCAACGTCCTGCCAGGCCGGCCCCGCCCCCGATCTCGGCAGGACAGAGGATCATTGCAAAGGAAATCAGGAGGCGCACAATGTTCAGCTGCCTGATCTTGGACCGGCTGCTGGGCTGCGGCAAGGACCGCGTCTCTACCATCCGCTCGGAGGACCTGCAGATCCAACTCCCGTGCTCGGAAATCGCGTTTGACCTCTCGGATGAAGTCTACACTGGCTTCCTGAAGCCGGCCTCGGCCGTCGAGATCACCCGCAAGATCTCGGATAGTGTTCTCGGCCGCTTCGTCCGCCTCGTCGACCTCTGGGGTGAGATATCCAAGTGGAGTTTCGCCGGCGGCCGCTTCACAGAGGAGCACCCGCCGTGGTCGCCCGAAACAACCTTCTACAGGCTGCGTGGGAAGCTGGAAGCGTTCTACCGAGACCTCCCAGACCACTTCAAGTGGTCAGACAGCAACTACTACAAACACGAGAACCACCAGGCCAGCAGTGTGTATGTGTCACTCCACATGCTCGGTGCCGTGTGCAGGATCATGCTCCACCGCGAGTACATCCCTTTCATCCCCATCTTGTGCGACAAGCCTGTCGGGCCTCTCGACGAGCCGACGTTTCCGGCGGGCCAGGAACCCCAGGGTTTCTGGGAAGCCAGCGCCGAGGAGATTTTCCACGCCGCCAGGGAGATTGTCGATCTCACCGAGATTTGCCGCGACAAGCTGCCCATGTCGTCTCTCGTCCTCTTCGCCGTCTGGACCGCCGCCTTTGTGGGCATCTACGCGGTCCACTTCCCGCACATCGATACCAAGGGTCATATGCTCCCAAAGGTGGAAAGCAACGGAGAGCTGGACATCAGGAAGCACGGGCCAACCGGGCTGGCCTACAAGACGCTGGACCGCATGTCCTTCTGGCTGAAGCTGGCAGATACGTACGTCGGTTACTTCCGCGACATGAGCTGCTACTACGACAAGGTCAAGCAGGACTATGAACGGCACATCGGCAGGCGCCCGAACGCGGTGGACGAAAACAAGTTGAGCCTGCGCATGGGCGGCGGCGGCCTGGAGGAGTGGAAGCAGCAGGGATTCAAGGTGGTCAACAACGGCGAGATACTAGCCATCGAGGAGGAAAAGAACTCGTCGCGCGATAGCACCGTCGAGCCGGGTTCTTCGGTCGGCCTGGACAGCAACTACCCGGGCGACCACGCCAAGACGCCCCGGTCCACGTCCATGTCATTCACGCCCATCAACAGCGGTCTGGCACACCACAGCCAGGCGGACTCGGCCTCGGAAGCAGCCGCCGAAGCGGCCGCCTCCACACTCTGGCGCTTCCAGCAACAACCCCTGGGCCCGGGCCAACAACAACAGCAGCGCTCGCCGTCCCAGTCGTCGGGCGCGGTCTCGTCGCCCCAAATGTCGCAGCACCCGCACCCGGGCGGCGTGAGCGCCGTGCCGAAACTGCCCGCGTACGCCTCGGGCGAGGTGGCCATGTACCTCGAGCGGAACCAGTCCATGCCGTGGAGCCTGGCGCCGGGAGGGATCGACCAGTTTGCCCACGGCACTGAGGAGCCTGTGCCGCTGGATAATGGGAACCTGTTCTGGGGTAGTATGCCGGAGGGGTGGCCTGTGCAGACGGGGATGGTGCAGAATGGGTATTCTTATTGAAGGTTTTTTTGTTGCTGTCTGGTTTGATTTGGTTTGGGGTTGTGTTTTTCGGGGAGGGATGTGTGGTTGTGGGAGGGGGTTTATAGTTTATACTTGTCTGGTTGACTGGTCGGTTGGTTGGTGGGCTGGCTGGTTGGAGCGGGTGGGCGGTTGGGCGGTATCTGTGAAATGAAAATGGAATCTTTTGCTGGGTTCTCTCTTGGTGGGATGGGGGCTGGTGGTTTGGTATCTTCCTTTTCTTTTCCTTGGTCCGAGAACTAAATGATGGTCACGGGTGATGGGTGGCTCTGGTCGGTCATGACGCAGGCGAGGAGGAGGAGCAGGAGGAGGAGGAAAGTGCCAGGAAATCTGGTGGGCGGACAAACAAACGATTCGAGGTCCTGGACTGTACAACGCGATGCAGAGGTGCTAGGTACGGTAGTTTACTTGGAATGGGGGCGGGCATCTTTGGAGGTTGTTGCGATTTATGTACTCTGTACCCGCGTGGCCTTTGTTGAACTTTGTTCCAAGGTTTTGTTGTTGCCATGTCTGGGGCCTTTGCTTGATATGCCTGGGTGGGTGGGTGGGTGGGTGGATTGCTGTGTGGTTGTTAGCAGTAACTGAGTGAGCGTCCTTGCTTGATGTGCCTGTGCTGTGCCAACTGGTTCGGGCTTGGGTCTGTGAGTGTTTGCTGAGGACTGTAACTGTGTCCTCCGAGAGGTAGGTACGTGAGGTGGTAAAAAGTTTGACAATTTGCTGTTGTTCCTGACCCATGGTATCCTGACTACAGGAAAGTAATGATACAGATCCCAAACACCGAAAAGACACCCGAAAGAAAGATAAAGAGAACACCATGTGTGTGTCCCCCCTCAGTTTGGTCATCACCGTCTCCAATATCACCCACCAATCTTGGTCCAATCAATCTCAGGGGGTTGGGGGTATGGGGTATGGGGGTATATCCTTTCCTTTCTTATCCCTCTTCTCCCCATTTCCTTTCCATTTCCTTTCGTATTCTTCCCTTCCCTTTGCTTTCCGTTTCATCTCCTTTCGGTGTGTCTCTTTGCTTTCCTGGGCTGCACCATGCCATGACAGTCAATGCCATGATGCCATACTAGACAAGGCCGGGACATGCATGCCCTTGACATTGAGATTTATATATCTCTCCACCCTCCTCCCCCTCTGTATTCAACAAACAAACCCCTTCTTTGCACCCGGTTGTTGTTCGGTCCAAGAGGCTAAGTAAGTAGTTTATCTCGAGCGGGTCGACTCATTCGACGTGGTGCGTGTCAGCCGCGCCATGAAGAAGGCCATGTCCTGTCGGACGAGGTCGGGTAGAAGCTTGTCATTGTCGTCTTTGGCTTTGGAGTTGGAGTCGTCTGTCGTGGTGGTGGTCGATGCGGTGGAGCTGGATCGGCTGTGTTGGGCCGAGGCAGAGTCTTCTTCGGGGTGGATGTGGAGGGGGAGGGTGGTTGTGTTGTTGTTGGCGGCCATGGTTGGTAGGTTGGATGGATTGGACGGGTGGGTGTGGGAGCTGGGAAGAGAAGAGGTGATGGGTTAGTTGAGGGGGTTGCTGGTTGGTTGGTGATTGTGGTACTGCGATGGCATGCTTACGAGAGTGTGCAGTCACTTTGGGTTGGGAAGATGAGAAGTTGGGTCAAGTATCTTGGATGGTATTTGTGATGATGGCAAGCAAGGCTGAGGTATGGAATAGACAATTCTTTTAACCCATTGGAGAGAGGAAACCCCCAGGAAAAGTTAGACAGAGACAGCACCTCCCTCCTTTCCTCTGAAACCCTCCAGGCGCCCAAGTACTTATGCACACACGACAACCACAAACACACCCAGACCGGTACCAACCCCCATCCCGCCGTCAGACGCCTGACAGCACGCAACCCGGTGCTCGCAGGGGTCGAGTGCGTGGAGAGCCGCCATTGGACGCCTCTCAGCCCTGGAGGCACGACGTCGTTGGCTACGGCCGTCTGCGTGCAGGCTGTCGGTGTCGGGAAAGGGATGTGAGGCAGGGGATGTTTGTTTGGCCTGCTTGTCCTCGTGACCTCTGTGCGTGGGGAGAGAGAGAAGAATCTGGGGGCGGCTTGTCTGAGGCATGCATGGGGAAAGGACTGGGGGTGCCACAAGTCCGAGCGCCTCGCCTTAGTGTCTTTTCGGGTTGTCGTCTTCCCCTTCTTCGTCATGGGACAACGCCATCGCGATCTCCATCCCGTCTGCCATCTTGCAACCCTCCCTCGAGGATGCGGAATCGCGAATCGCGGCCCACGACGAGATGGATTCCGAGCTCACCACCCGCATCTTCTCCCGTCGGCTTATGCGAGGCGGGCCGAGATGACAGCGGGTTTAATTCCGAGCTTCCCCTGCCCCTGGTCCAGCCGCCGCTAGCGGGTCTTGGTACAGGCTTACAAATGGGGCCTCGACATTCAGGACGTGTCATTGAAAAGGATTCGGAAACCGAGCGCTGGTCCGGACGGTTCAGACATCAAACTCTTCTTCTTGTTGTTGATGTATGAGGATATCATGTCAATATGACCGCCGACATCAAACACGCCACGCCCTCACCTCCACCCTCAGCGTCGTCAGTCGGGGACGGGGAAAATGTCCCCGTGACCCCCACATCCCGGGCCGAGAACGGCTCGGTCTCGGCCACGGATCCCAGCCGGCAGGAACAAGGCCCGGAGGCCGATCCCAGCCCGGGCTTCGGCGCGCGGCCGGCATGCTTCAAGAACACGCTCCAGGAGGTCGCCTTCGTGTCGCAAGCGACCATCGCCACGGCGACCAGCTCCTTCTTCCAGGGCGCCAGCTCCATCATCACGGCGTCGATCGGGCACAGCCTGGGCATGACCCAGGGACAGATCACATGGATCACGGCATCGACGGCGCTCACGGCGGGCGCGTTCCAGCTGGGGCTGGGCCAGCTGGCCGACCTGCTCGGGCGCAAGCTGGTGTTCCTCACGGGCATGGGCTCGTTCAGCGCCTTCGCGCTGCTGGTCGCGTGGGCGCAGAACCCCTTCTGGATGGACGTCGTCTGCGGCATCATGGGCGTGTGCGCCGCCATGGTGGTGCCGCCGGCCATCGGCATCATGGGCGCCGCGTACGAGCGCCCGTCCAAGCGGAAGAACCTCGCCTTCTCGGCGTTTAGTGCCGGCAATCCGCTCGGGTTCGTGTTTGGGAGCATCATCAGCGGTTTGGCAACTATGCGCTTCAACTGGCGGGCGTCGTACATCCTCATTGCCATCCTGTGGGTGGTGTTTACTGTTGTCGCGTTCTGGACCATTCCCAAGGTCGAGGCGTTCCCGCCGGACCAGCCGTTTCGCGAGAGGCTGAAGAAGTTTGTGAGCACGTTTGACTTTCTTGGAACGGCGCTGACTATCTTTGGCACCGGCCTGTTGACGGCTGCGATAACGTGAGTTTCGTTCTCGTCCCGTCTTGGACTCTGCACACTCAATGCTGACACTCGCAGTCTCGGGCCGACGGATGGGTGGAAGGCCGCCCACATCATTGCGATGCTAATCATCGCCGTGCTGCTTCTTGCGGCCTTGGTCTACTGGGAGACGGTGTATTCCAACCCCCTGATGCCGCCGCACATCTGGAAAGACCGCAACTTCACCTTTGTAAGTGGAGGCGTTGCCGGTTGCTGTCCAAACGGACGGGCGTCGCTGACGTTGTGCAGATCATCCTGGGCTGTCTCCCTGGGTACATGTCGTTCATCGCGGCGCAGTTCTGGCTGTCGTTCTTCATGCAGGAGCTCCAGAAGCTGACGCCCATCAACGTCGCTGTGCACCTGCTCCCGCAGGCCATCGCCGGGCTGATCTACAATGTCATTGCCGGGTCGGTGCTGCATCGCATCAACAACACGCTCCTCCTGGTGATGGGCTCCTGCGCCTACATCGCCTCCAACGTCCTGCTGTCCCTGATGAAGCCGGGCAGCCCGTACTGGGCCTTCATCTTCCCGTCGCTCATCCTGGCGGTTGTGGGCGCCGACTTCCACTTCAACGTTGCCAATGTATGTCTGGCGCCTCCCTTCGATCGCGAAACACAGACACTGACTTGACTTGCGAGCAGATGTACGTGATGCAGTCGCTGCCGTCCCACCAGCAAGCGTTGGCGGGCGGCATTTTCAACACGCTGTTCCGGCTCGGTGCAGCCATTGCGCTCGGGGCGACGACGGCCGTCTTCACTTCGACTGTGGGCACTCCCGAAGCTGTGGCCAACCCCATGTTGCCGTACTCCAAGGCGTTCCAAGTGTCGATCGGGCTGAGTGCCGGCAGTTTTCTCTTCTTGCCGTTTATCCGGGTGGGCACGCAGGGGCATGCGCCAGGCCCGGCTGCCAGGGAGGCTCAGGCTGGCGAGAATGTGGCCGGTGTTGTTGCGACGCGGGGCGAGAAGGCCCCTGTTGCTGTCGGAGAGAGAGAGGGCACGGAAAAGTGAAAAAGTAACAGGCCAGGACTGAGAGAGATGGATGGGGGAAATTACACTGATAGAGTCGATTAGTAAAAGTAAAATGGGAACACCGGATCGTTCGGGTCATCGTTAGGCTGCACTCACGTTGATGGCTCCATAACTGAACCCTTTTCCACTGCCGTCAAGGTTCCAGGCACAAGTCGATAGGCAGACCCATATCAGGACCACAGCTTGGAAAGCCGAGACAGCCATCCCTTCGTCGACGCCGCTCCGCCATGCTTTTCACTTTCTGGGCCCGCCTCAAACCCGATACACACGGCCGTCGAGTATCCGGTGTCATGGCTGATGCTCACCCTCGCCATCTGGTCCCTCCCACGCCCTGTCTTGATCAGCGCTACCGGGGCTGCGGGGTTCCACGCACGCAGCGTGTCGTCGTCGGCCAACTCCACCGCGTCGGAAGCGGGCAGGATGAGGATATCGTGGAAGCCAAGCCTGAGGTGCGGATGCGCCTTGAACGCGGCCTCTTTTGCGGCGAACCTGGACAAGAGAAAATCAGCAACAGACCCCCTCGTCTTCTTCCAACTACCCCATGAAAAAGCTCACCTTCCAGCCATAAACTCGGCCGCAAGGCGATACACAGCCGCAGCCTGCTCATCCTCCACCCCGTCCTTTTCCCCCGGCCCCTTATCTCCCCACCTATCCCCCTCGTCCTCCTCATCCCCCCCTTCCTCGTCCATCTCCCTCCTTCTCCCCCCTACCTGGCCCATCCTCCTCCCTCCCTCGTCAACCCCTCCTCCAACTCCAACCAACCCATCCCTCTCACCACCATCACCATCCCAAACCTTGTCAACCCGATGATGCCGACCATCGACCACCCCAGACTGGAACCCAACGCCCCGAGATGTCGCACCAGCAGCAGCAGAAGTAGCACCCCCCCTTAAGACGTGGTGCACACACGGCTTTGCGCGGGCCAGCTCCTCGGGGGCAAGCACGCGGTGGACAAAGCGCGCGGCGTGGCGGCTGCGGAGGATGCGGGCGATGCGGGCGATGCGGCAGAGGTCGGTGCCTATGTGTAGGGGGGATGGGAAGGGGATGGGCGGCGGCATTTTTCCTTTCTCTTTCCTTTTTTTCAAATAATAAAAATAGAAAATAAACAAACAGCGAGAGTAAAGGGAGAAGAAAAGGGTAAGGGAAAAAGGGAAATTGCGGGGTGGGTGTGGTTTGATGTTGAGGCTTGAGATGGGATATGGATGTGGATGTGAAATGGGAATGGGATGGTTGAGTTTGGTGGTTGAAAATGGCAGAGGCCAGGCTGGGGGGATGGCAGGGGGGTGTTAATTGAACAGGGGCTAAACTGCAGTGGGCATTAGCGATGCTTGCGCTAAAATTAATTCCCATGTCGAAACCCGAGACTTCTTCAACACCACACCATCAGGTACCATGCAAAAGACAGAAAGTAAACTGAACAAGGTTTGGACAGTGCGATACTTACGGACCTAAATATCAAAAACTCCCTCTCAAACCATATCCCTCTCAATATACAGGCCACTAACCCTCACGCCCTCGCAAGATTATTCCCAAGTTCAACAAACACCAATCTGATCCTGATCATTCCCATCACCAGCACATCCTATCCCGCCCCCTTTTCCCCGGAACTTCCCCTCCAACTCCAACCATGGAACCCCGAATTTAATTCTCCGCCAGCAACGGCGCGCGCTCGGCATCCCCCACGGGCCTCCTCTCGCCGCCCCACCACGCCGGCACAGCAACAACCACCGTAAGCACGAACAACACCGCCATGATGGTGAACGCAAAAATCCACTGAAAAGCAATCACCTGCCGGAAGAACTGCGCCACTCCAAGCGACGCCGACAGCACACTCAGACAAAACCCCATCGTGTAATCCTTATACAGCACAATAAAAAACAGCCCATAACCCAGGATCGACCACACAAACACATTGGCCAGCACGCGCGCCGCCAGGCTGCTGCCGCCGTGGTGGGGAACCATGATGGCGCCGTTCCAGTAGAGCGCGACGAAGGTCCAGGCCAGCGGGCCCGACACGGCGGGCAGGTGGATGAAGCGCGGGTAGGTGTGGTGGCGGAAGTAGAGGGAGGTCAGGTTGGCGAAGTTGAGGAGCAGGAGGAGCTCGGCCCAGATGAAGTGCGAGCGGACGAAGAGCATGATGAAGGCGAAGTGGAGGAGGTTGTTGGCGATGAAGTCTATTTGGGTGGTTGGTGTGTTAGCTTCTTCTTTTCTTTTCGCGCCCGAGTTGAAAAGACGTCTCTTTCTGGGGAGAGGAGGGCCAACGTACGGCTGCCGACGGAGCATGCTGCGTTAACCGACTCGGCCTTGGACGAAAAGAGGTGCGAGATGTAGCCCAGCTGAAGAACGAAGAGCACGATCCTGAGGCAAAAGAGAACATTGTTAGGCCAGGCGTACACGATACATATCAACAGGTAAGAATTGGAGGGCGCACCAGTAGATGGACGTGATGATCGAGTTCAGCGTAAAGCCCGAGTAGTGCAGGTAGTTCTGGTGCCAGATGGTCCCGCGGTGGTACTTGCCGTCGTGGGGGGGCTCGACGGCGTAGTAGACGGTCACGACGACAGACAGAATCCAGCTGGCCAGCGTCAGGATCTTGTACCAGACGATCGAGTTGGCGCTGTGCGCGTCCCTCTTGGCGAAGGGGTTGACTAGATACGTAGTTGTCGCGTGTCAGCATGTCTTTCCACCTAAGCGAGCTAAAGTAGGTAAGGTAGGCAGGTAGTCAGTGGTGAGCATACTCTGATGGAAGCTATCCATGTTGGCGGTTCGATGTGCGTGCAAGAATCACGATCACGATGGCCGGCTTGGTGTTATTCGGAGGAGATCCTGTAACCAGCAGAGAAAGGCGGGGATATCATGGTAATATAAGGTAGGTATACGACGGCAAAAATAACAAGCTGGTCAAGGCCAGCAGCAGGGTCCGCGTATGACCGTGTGGCTACGTTCCTCTTGGGGTGGTCTTGACCCTGTGGGGAAGGGGGATCGAAGGGGTGTGCGACGTCCATGCTCCCCATCCTGCAGTCATCTAACCAGGGGAGAGACAGGGAATGCGCGTTGGAATTGGGCCAGTCGATTGGTCTGGCCATGCTCTGCTCTGCCGCAGCAAACCGCGAGTTGTATGTAGTTTCTGGTTGAGATGGCTTGGATGGGTGGGATACTGCGTCACCGCTGCTGTCCCCCCAGATGGGACGATGGATCTGACATAGTGACCGAAGTGGCTCGGCCCGTCACTCGCGGCGAAGAGGGTCTCTCTCCTTTTTTGAGCGTAAACAAACGGAACTAAAATTCCCACTGTTCTAGTGAAGATTCAACAACTACTGCAATCACACAACCAGCCCATGTCTTTGGGACGAATCCTGACCTGTTCATGGTGAGCCATGAAGGTTGAAGAGTGAGAATCAAGATCAAGATTCAAGACCACAGAGGGGGAGCAGGTGACAGGGCAGGCAGAGTGGTGGGTCCTTGTGGGGGACGAAAGCTGACAGGGCATGTTGATTGGCGGGGGGGCTCACCAAGCGCGTCATGGCTTCCTCGATTCGTCATCTCCATTTCCAGAGCTTCAACGATCATTCTTCTCGAACGGACGAGTGCCCGGTTATTGAACTGGAATAGACTTGAGCATGACCAGACCATGCAAAGTTGTCCCTCGGGCTTTCCTCGGGCACTGAAAATCTAGTAAGTGAAATCGGGCGCCAACGTGCACCTCAACTGGCTGTTGAATCGTTGATTGGCTGCCTTAGACAAACCAGTCTGGTTGCTCCTGCATGCATATATCCCCAAAACAGGCAACCATCAGGATTCAGGAGGGGAAGTATGTAGACCATTTTCTGCACGCCCACCGAACAGAACTTGGGCCCAGTTCCGTTCCATTTTCATCTACCTTTATCTTCACGACAACGACATTCAGACTTCAAGCCGGCTCAAGTTGCTTAGTCTCAGCACCACCCTCCTTTCCGCCGCTTTCACCCTTTAAATGACACCATCCTTATATCCCAACCATGCCTCTTTCCATTCCAACCCCGCTATTGTGTTTCGTAGCTCTGCTCCCGTCGTTGTTGACGTGGGCGCAGCCACGTATGTCGGGATTCTGCAGCACCAACTTCCAGCCCCTTCCTATCAAAACGTCCAACAACCTGGCCTTATGTCCTGGCATGAACCCATTTTCAAGTGGGACCTCCTGGACCTACATACCGACACACGCAAAGCCGGGCGTACATACATACATACGCTCAACTGTGCATGACACACCGAGCGAGGATGCAACGCCATCGCCATTGGCCGAGACCGCTCTGCAGTGCTTTGCCTTAGCACGCACAGAGGTCTAGCGCTCCTCTGTCACAATTCCTTTCCGAATCAGGCAACCAGACGCCTTGTAGGCGCACTTACAGGCGGATTCCCCCCGTCCGCGTACCGCCAAGAAGCAGTCTGGCATCGACTATTTGCCCGGCTGTGCCAGCATCTAAGGTATGTATTCCGTAGCCCAAGATATGTATAAGAAAGACTGTGGCACAGCGCTGGCCTCTGGTCGTCATCGCCTTCCGTGGACACGGGCATGGCGACCTTCATCATCGGCAACCGCCCCAATGCGGCCAGAATCCCAGATGAAGTCTGGGAGACCTTCAAGCCGGTGATTGTCGACAGGTACAAAACCATGACCCTTCCAGAAGTCAGGGACTGGATGAAACGGGAACACGGCTTTTCAGCAACGTGAGTTTGTCCTTGCTCGGAACCGAGACTTACTCAACTGACATGCAGTTGTCCAGAAAGCGTCAATACGTCCATCGCCTGCTGCATGTCTGGGGTCTCAAGAAGTACAGGCAAAACAGTATCCCCACGTCAGGTCCAGACGCACCGGCATCCAGCAGGGGGAGCCCACCCTCGGACGACGAGCACAAATCCGGGACGGTTGTGCGACACCTTCCATCTTCCTTTGAAGCTCCTGGTCGACTACCGCCTCCGATCACAAGGGGCCAAGGACTCCCGCCTTACACAATGGCGAACACTGTCCTCCCTGTCCGCACCCTGCCATCTTGGGCCCCTCAGCTGGATTCTGCGAACACCCGACGCCGACATGCCTGGCTTGCTGACGTGCTGTTTGCACTCGGGGACGTCCACTATTCTTTTATCGTCAATGCCGCGCTCTGGGATTCTGAGCCGTGGAACGGATACACCGTGGCTTGCGTCCGCACGGCTCAGACTCACGGACATGCCCGGCTCGCACGAAGGATGTTGAGGACCGATGCTGAGGTTTTGCCCAACGATCCCGACTGCTGGGGCACGTGGCTCTCGGAGCTCATGCTGGCTCACACATACATCTGGGGTACGCTAACCAAGCCCGACCTTGAACACGTCGTAGGCAACGTACGGGCCATCGTCCTCAGGGATAACCTGGGTCAAGATCGTCTCAGGATTCTCTCTCTGCGAGGACCATATCTCGACATTCCAGCGTACATTTTTCTCCGCTCAACACTCACGTGGTATAATTCGGAGCAAGGAGGCGGAGAAATTGACATTCTCGGGGTTATGAACCAGTTTATTGGCCAGCAGCCCGTCTTCTCTCGCGGACTGGAGCACATGGCGACCGATCCGCTTCTCGACATCGACTGCCTGACATCCTGCTTGAGATGGTGCATCGAGGCCCTGCGGACCAGCCCAGGCGTGCCCCTCGCCATCCGTGGCGTCGCTGACAGCCCTGCTGCGGAGACCTATACTGTCCTCTGCACACTCTGGGATTTCTGGTTCCGCTGCCCTCGGTCGGCTGTGCGGTGCCTGGACATCGAATCTCAGTACAGCGGCGTGGAGCTCTCGCTCACCTGGGTGGACAATGCGAGGCCGCAACTCGGGATACAGGCAACGGAGCTCCTGAGCACAGTCGTCTGCATGATCATGGCTGCTGGGCCGCAGCATAACGCTGGCGTCTACATGTCCGCCATGGACAAGGCCCTTGCTAGTGCCATCGCCCTCAGTGCTTGGAGTGTGGAGGACCTGGTATACCGATTCCTGAGCCAAGTGTGGACTACAAGCCGGCGGGTGATGGCACTGCCCGCGGAGGGACAAGATCTGTACTCTCACTACAGATTTGCCAGCCCAGAGTTAGTCGAGCCCTTCCGTAGGTTTGTCGCCAGATCGCTGGGCATCGAGGACCTGCCCGTCCTCGAGCAGGGAGCTGTTGTATACTTTCCTGTTCTGGCAGATCAGCAACAGTTTGCGGGCTAGGATCGCGGGAGGTTTCTGGCCACCTACAGATCATCTGATGGCTGTACCCAGCTATCAGGCCAACAATACAGAGAGTCACTCTAATATTCTCCTCTTCATGCCCCCGAGCGAACACATCGACATGTCCGAGCGTCTGAGGGAGCTGAGATACCCACAGGACGTGTTAACCAAGACAGGTCTGCACGACAAGGAGACGGAAGGGGTCGTCGAAAGTCTCGAACCCGAAATAGTGCCAGGTCTCTAAAGCGAAGAAGACTCTGTCTGGAAGCACAAGAAATCGTCTCTGACGTTTACGAACAAGGCTGGCATTTTAGCTGGTCCATCTGTCTTTTTGTTTGGTTCCAACACTGGGTTAAGCTAAGGTAGGGTAAGTGAAGCAAGGAAGGCAAGACACCTTGGGTAAGTCCACAGGCAACTACTGCAGTACCTGCTCTGACCAGCGTCCTGGGCTCAACACGCAAGAGCCATCGGTATCCTACTAGGTTTAACGCCTATTAGGTACGCGAGCATGAACTCAAGTCTCAACGAACAAACATTTCTCCCAAGTTTGGGGACTCTCCAACACTACCGACCTCTCCTGTATGTACAGTTTCAATGGAAGTTACCAGCTAGGGAAGGTACCCTCTTTTTCATCTGAGGAGATAGACAGACAGACTTTATTCGTTGGACAGGAACAGGGACATCAAGGTGTGTAAGGTAGGTAGGTAGGTAGTGGAGAGAGCGAACCTCGGGGAGGGTGTGGAATACCGGTGTTGATGGATGGAAGGGAGTAAGTGCTGGTTTGTTTGCTTGGCTGATAGAAAGGCAAACCACCTGCCCCCTTCCCCCCCAGTTCGGACTCGGATCGCGTGTTGTGTTTATCTAGGTCGGGCTTGTTTTGGTCTGTCTGCCGGCCTCATGTCTTCATTCTTTGTCTGTTGGTTTTGTTTCTGTTCTTCCTCCTCTTATGGTATCTCTTTCCACCTTTCTCGAGGCAAGTTTTTACACTTGTTTGGAACTGCGCGTATATGATTTGTTTGTTGTCTCCAGGAGGAGGGGGGGTCGAAGGGGTGATGTTCGGCTTCATGAGTATGTGGTGGTAGGATAGTCTTGTGAGACCTCGAGATGTGGCTTGACGATGGAAGCTGGTCCATGGGTGTCTTCGAGTATCCAACTTCGTGGTGGTTGCTTTCACAGAGGTCTGCAGATGGTTCTTGTCGTCGTCGTGTGTGCCAACTCGAGGAGTCCATGGTGTCGTCCTCGTCTAGCCCCTACCAGCTGTGTATTGGGAAACGGTCGTCAAAGTCTTTCCCACCTCCTCCCCCGTAGCTGGTCCCTTCCCCCATCTCACCCCCTCTTGCTCCCTCTTGCAGCACCCCCTTCCCATGGGAGGCCGACGTTGATGGTGACTCCCCGGTTGACGGCTGGCAGATAGGTATGACAGATGCGAGTTGTGAACCGAGAGAAGAGTAGAACATCCATTCTTATATCTACCATGACCTCTTCCAGGCAACTGACCCGGCCACACGCGGACAACCCTCACGCACTTGACCGTGACGGCGCCGTCTAATCAACACAAGACACGCAAGACACAGCCGCGTCTTCAACCATCACAGGCTCGCAACGAACAATTTTAGCCAGAACCCTCTAGCAGACACAGCAAGCAAGGCTGTAGTAGTCTCTCCTCCACGACAACAACCTTTAAGCGAGCCGCCTGGCCGAGGAGGACCTCATTCAGCCTGCAAGGCTGACAAAGAAGCAGCGCAAACAGCCTGGAGGGCCGGTAACAGCCGACGAGGAGGCTCAACGCTGGTGTTCGCCACCATGGCCCTCGAACGCCGCCACCAGAAGAGGCCCTCTTCCTCCTCCTCCCCTCCTCACTTTTTACCCGCACACTGCAGCTTCCAGAGTTCCCAACAAACCGCTACACACAGCCTATGTCAGAGGACAGTCGAGGCTAAAGATGCCCCGTCACAGATATCACAGCAAGCACCTCCCACGCCTAGCGAGATGAAACTTGATACCATATACCGTGCCGTCGAATCTGGCGGCTGAGAACTTCTGAGACAAGTCAGCTGACCTTTGCTTTGCCCTTTCTCTCGCCGGCCCCCCTTGAGACGGGACGACAACGACAAGAGGAAACAAACGGCTAGACCGAGATAATGCCTTGAGCTTTGTTTGTCAAGCAGTGTCCAACAACGGCAACATTCTGGAAGCCCTCTCACTCACCAAGAGAAGCAGAAGAAGAGATGAATGGGGAAGCGTCCAAGCAGAATACCACCCACCCACCTCTCCCCGTCCTCCCCTGACCATGACCTTTGATCGATCTCTGCAAGTTCACAACAAGCCCTGTCCCTGCGAACCTCGCTGCCGGAGCCCAAGAGCCGGTGTCATCCCGAGTCAGAGTGTCGCATCCGATCGGGATCGTACAGCAACAGCAAAGCTAAAAGCCAGATCTTGCATTTCTGCATTGCTCGGTATCTGGCCTGCATCCACATCCGCGTGGTAGTCAGGGATGATGCATCCAGCTCATCACCCCCCCTCAGAACGTCTCGGGGTCTTCCAGAATCTTTCCGATTTGGATTTGGAAACGTGTAGATTCACACCTTGTGTCTGTGTCTGTTGCCGGCCGAGCTCAATGTCCCGCTGTTGCAGTTGCTTTCCACCCCCCAACCCAAGCAGAGAGAAGAAAGGGGGTCAAAACACCAAGAGATTTGGGGGACGAAGAGCCGACAATGCAGAGAAAGGCAGGCAGACGGCAGCAGTCCTGCAGAGATCATCATACCAGTACGACACTGTCGACAACCGGACCAGATCGCCGACCACACGGAATCCGAGTCAGAGTCAGATCAGACAAAAGGAAAAAAGGGCCCTGGTGCCGGCTTATCCAAAAGAGTAAGCCCTATGCTATGCGGAATTCTTCTCGAAGGTGGCTCAACTGGGCTGGTCCCAGACCCAGACCCAGCACACACACAGAGAGATGGGGAGGAGAGCACGGTGTGTCGTCCACGACCCAAGCTCACGGGAAAGGGAGGGTAGCACGAGCAAAACCTCCGGGTTGCGATTGGGTCGGGACATGCAACATCCAAAACGCGGATCTGAGTCTGGGGGATGTTGAGCGTGACTCGCCCGCCCGTCTGCGATCCAGAGGCTCGACATGATTTTAGCAGCCGCCTGTTTGTGACCGGATAGGAGAAGGAGAAGGAGAAAAAGGAAAGGTATAGGCCAGATGTGAGGCCGGAACGGGAATGGGTTTGCCAAGTTGCGTTGCGGGCGGCTACTGCTGCACTGCAGCGGCACCGTCCGTCGGCGTCTCTCTTGGCTGGAAGGGAGACAGACCACAGACTGACTGGAGGACGCGGGCGGAAGTGGGCGAGGAGGGGGATGGCATGCATGCCATGACTCTCGAGACACAGATTTGGTGTGTGTAGAGAAGGGCCGAGGACAAGTCCCTGGGAACCAAACAACGTTGTGCACCTCAAGCTTCCCCAGACGCACCTCGAATCAGCAAGCGCGGGATCGGGGTCATAGCGGGCAGGAGGAGGCCGTTGTTTGCCCAGACATGAAGCGCTCACGATGGACTTGGCGCCTGGAGAACCGGAGAATAGCTCGGTATGGCAACGGGAGTGGTAGGCTTCTAGAATTGACGTCCCGGGGCACCGAACAGCGTTCATCCCTCGAGGTCCATCATGCGATCAGCACTGAAGGAGCAGCAACAACTGTTACTGTGTAGACTGGACGGCCAAGTCCTTGAAACGCGCAGGAATAATTTCGCAGCCTTTTTGTTTTTCATGCGTCGGCCCCGAGTCGCCCGCCGTGCGGTGCGGCGTGAAGAGTTCGGACGAAGACTCTCGTCAGGGTTGAGATGAGGAGGGAGAAGATGATAGGGCGACGGCAGAAGAGATGAACGCCCGTTTGATCGCCAAACCATCTGGTGACGTTATCATCCCCCCGAAGAATCATTGCGGGGGAGGACCTTGTCTTTCCGCTCAACTGCTGGCTTTGGGTTTCCCGTTGTTTGGCTGGGCGCGGCAGCGGCAGCGGCAGCGTCTGCAGGGCACAGGCAGACCCAAAACACAGACTGTGTCAGTCCAGTATGGCCGGCAACCAACATCGTCGGCTTCCGGTTTGGACTCGTCGTCAACTAGACGGGCAGCAGTCCTCTCACGGGCCACGGCTGGTGAAAAACAAATGGAAAGACGTGCATTTACGCTCGTGGGAACAGCCATGGCAGCACCACCGCGAGTTGCTCTCAGAAAGGTCGACAAGTCGGAGCAGGGGTAGGACCTTGGAACCGAGCACGATTTGCAGGGCGAGAAAAACACTTGTTTTGATGCGAACATCGTGTGCAAACGTTGCGGGGGTTCTTTCCCACCGGTTCTTGTTCCGATCGAGATCGATCGCCTTGGGGGAGGTGAAAGAGGCGCAAGAGGCGCTCTGAGCAAGCAAGGGGCTGTCCACGAGATCCCAGGGGCTGTCAGTCAGGGGGGTTGTTTTCGAGACCGCAGATCTACCAAAGGGCCCATGCCGTATCTGGCCGTTCTGTCGAAACTTTGTCGAAGAAGGAGATTCGTGTCGACAGCGTCCATCTCCTTTGAACCCCAGAGTAAGATATGCATGAACCGGCTTATCCCTTCCCCCAGATGTTCCATCCCCGCGATTCGCTTTCTCCGAACCTTCCATTCCGGATGCCACCCAGCTCTCTCTCCCCGCAAG
Organism: Chaetomiaceae sp. PYS4301M; assembly: GCA_023628425.1. Taxonomy (NCBI): domain Eukaryota; kingdom Fungi; phylum Ascomycota; class Sordariomycetes; order Sordariales; family Chaetomiaceae; species Chaetomiaceae sp. PYS4301M. The sequence goes on along the minus strand of JAMAKR010000016.1, from coordinate 655,349 downwards.
AACCGACTGGCTCAAGTTTTGGAGATCTGACAAGTGCCGTCGAGCACGATGGGATGGAACTTCAGGCGGAGCATACTACCGCATTGAGCCAGCGCCGCCGTAAGCCCCTAGCAAGATGACGAAGGAGAGACAACAACGCCGGACCATAGTATTACCGGCTTCAAGATCACGAGTTTCGTTCTGATGCTTCTCAGAGCCAGCAATGGGCTTCCTTCGGCGCCTTGGTTTTTCGGGCAGTTGATCGTCCAACAGCATCCGGGCCTCTGCTTGCTTCATGATTCCATGCGAAGATGTGAACCGGACAGACACGCCTCCAAACCGGGCAACGGCCATCTCCTTCCATGGGCAATATCGGCCGTCACGCGCAAGTGATGAGCGGTGGCGTTGCCACCATGACTTTTTGATTGCAGATGGCTCCCAACCAATGAGTCTTGCATCTGCCGAAGTGGTAGCCGTAGGATTCTTTTCGTTCGATTTGCGAATGCTCCTGCCTGTCCCAAAGCCATGCGTCGTCTCCATGCTGGACTCGGGCTCGCCCAGTTCGGATATAGTCCTCCTCACATCAAGTGCGGCGCGTTCATGCCACCATGGCGGCGACGTTCGATATTGCTCCATAATAAGATGCAATTTAGCACCGCACATCAAGTGGTGATGGACACCCCTGACTGCGTCAAGCAGCAGTGCAGACAAACTCCCCGTTGATAAGATCAACGGCTTGAGTGACGATGATTAGTCTGTCAGGGCCAGAACGACTCAGCCCATGGTTGAGGGAGACTCTGACGAGTGCCATTCTGCAACTCGCCGAAAGGGTAGCATCAGACGCCGCGAGGGGTGCAACAGCCAGTTCTCCAGCAGCACGGCACGTGGTTTCAATATGCACGCCTCTCCGTTCCCCCGACATGATTACCACGGGATTCGAGGCTGCTGGCTTCAACCAACGCCATTGGAAGGCTGGAAAGCTCACCCAACGTCGTCATGTGGGACCCCACTGTGGTCGATGACTACCACAACACCAGATCCCTGCCTGTTGGAGATAGATGATGCCGCTAGTGGTGAACCGTGGTGCCTCTGTGTAAATGAAGTCGCATCAAGCTGTCGACTGTTGACCAGGTTTCCCCTCGCACCCGGAGTGTACCTGCTTGACACCTGCAGGCCGGGAAGCCATGGCGAGCAAGCCCCGCAACCCCGTGGGAGTGATCGGCACCTGCCGTTCCCACGCCGTGATCCATGTGGTCAGAATAGTTCCGTTCGTACACTCCGCATTGTATGTACGGAATACACTACAATACCAGACAGCGAGGCCCGGGCCCGTGAGCTGCCGCAGCGGAATGGTGTTCGATTGTCCAAGATCTGCGAGAGTGAACAAATACCCGGACAACGCTAGTGTGTGCGGGGCCGAAGCTATCGGCCTCCCCGAAGACTTGGTCGGCAAAGGTGGAGTTAGCTAGCAGCTGGGCGTCAAGGATCCAAGTGGTGCTGTCAAGGTGCTGCTGAATGAATGCCGGGGTCTTGGCATGGGGTGCGTCGACCGTGGGGAGCATCTGCTCACCATGAAAGGAAGGTGAGAATCGACCTCTAAATGATGTGGACCGGTGTCCCGACTTCAGATTCTGGTTCGAGCGGGGCCGGCGCGTTGGCTCGCTGAGGTGACGGTGGAAAAGCGGTCCCGGTCCCGGAGAGCACAACGGGGTGTCCCGAGAGAAAATATATTAACCTGCTGCCAGGATCAAAGTGTGTTTCGTGAGTCCGCAAGCAGGCATCTGAATGCAGGTTGCACGCTTAAGAAAGGTAACGGCGGGAAGTCAATCTAAATTGCCATACTGGCCGCGATGTGGTAGGGGACAACAGCTGGTCCGTCCCTGTCGGAAGTGGTTGGGGCCAACCACGTCGTCGTCTCCTTTCGTGGGATGCTGGGGTAGTGGGGTACAGCGGAGACTTTTGATCGGTAACTGCCGATGACACCGCCCGGCCGACATGGTGGAGGGCTGGAGGGCTGCGGTGTTCAGTTGCCTGCCGCAGTTCCTCGTCACACGTACCACCTGACGAAACAACAGTGCAGCGCGATTCGACGAAGAGCAACAAGCAACTGTCGTCGCCATTCGCTTCTCGGCAAGGCAGCCATCGGGGCAGTGATCGCCAAGCAGCAACATTTCCTCATGGGGCTAGCCACGGAACGGCCCCCGAGCATCCCAGTTGCTGAAGACGGGGGTTTCAGCCTTCGAAACCCTGGTGCACACCAAGGGTTGAAACCTTCTGGAAGCCGACGGAACGCGTATCCCTGCCACATGGAAGCCACGGAAAAAAGGAGCAGCGTGGCAGGCACTGTGGTTGTGCAAGGCCGCCGCGCTCATGGCAGCTCCATGGATCTTGGGTTCGGACCGCTGTTGGGGAGTGGCTGAATGACTATCCTCGTTCATGCGCTGGGTTGAGTGTCATGCTCAGCTGTGCCGTCAAGTCACTGAGCTGATGATGGATCTGTGAGTGCTAGCGTCGTGTCATGTCGGTCGGCCAGTGAGGTGGTGCGCCACGACAAACGACGAGAAGTCTGAGAGAAGCGGTAATCTCCATGACTAGCCCAGTTTGAATGGCAGACGGGGTTTTCGGGGAAGCACTCCAGCCATGGGGCGCCGGTGAAGACGCTTATTGGTCAGACCCCCGTCCCAGACCGCATCTGGCACACCTGGCGGGGAAGGGTGCGGGCGAATCAGAGGCTCAGAGGCCCCGCAACGGTGTGCGTGATCTTGCTTCCATGTGGAGTTTCGGACCGTCGGCCGTTGAGGATCGTGCAACGACGAGCAAGGGGGTGGACGGCAAACCCCCCAGTTCCGCCAAGGCCGCCCAACGCAGCAACGATCTGGTGGCGCAGATGGCGTCGAGAGGCCTGTCTTGTTCGATCGCGGAACGAAACAAGTGCGTCATCCACCCCAAGAACAGAGTTGTCCAGTGGTGATCTTTTGCTGGCCAGGTGACTGGCAACGGCAGCAATCGTTTGTTGTTGTCGATGGCACCGCTGCACCAAGCGGTGAGATGAATCTGGGGATCCCCAGCTTTGGGGGTGGGGTGATGGATCTGGCCCTGGCTGAACTTGTGCAACCACGCGGCACTTGCGGAGAGGAATACCGCGCCGTCTGTTCCGCCGGTACCAGCCATCCATTGCAGCCACTCTCTCCATGTCTGGGCAGGCAACTGCAGCAGGTTCCCTGGAACCCGGAGGTCCCCAATTAGGGCCGCAGACAGCGGCATTTCAGAACCAGGCAAGAAGCAGGAGAGAGGCGGAAGCAGGCGAAGTTTATACTTTGGCGAGCAGACAACGGTTGTGGAGCATCGGTGTTGTTGGCGTTAGCAGACAACTGGGGAAGCGACCTCTGTCGACCAGTCCGGCACGAGTTATCCGGGCTGGTCTTTCGAATGGAGACTCGAGAGTCGAGACCTCGCCTTGCTGGATTTTGCCCTTCGCGAACCTCGAAGCAGCGCAGACGGCCTCATCAGCAACCTTTCTTGTTTTTGCAATGGTTACTGTGTAGTGCTTACCACACTGAGCCACAGTCCTTGTGCTGTACGTCGGAGGTTAGGCACCGTTTGACAGATGGCACTGCATTGCGCTTTGGCTCGGGGCGGCACTCCGTACGGCTGCACAGTGCACCGATCAGGACCCTGCTTGATTGGTTCCGAAGATCAGATTGTTTCAAGTCGATGCCGTTGCGGGCGTTCGTGGCGCTGAGCAGACCGGGCAGACAGGGCAGGGCGAACGGGTGCCAACTGTGAAGCCTCAGCCGCCCACCCCTCCTTCGCTGCTTTCTCGGCCGATATTTGATGACTTAAGAAGGGGCCCGATATTGACATGCCGCGCGAACCACGACCAGTTTAACGGCTCCGCAATTTGAGAAACGGTGTGTTTTCTCCGCACCGACTGATCCAAGGAAACAAGGAAACAAGCAGTACGAAATAGAGATGGTGGCGGTTCTGGAAACGCATCCTGTAGCGGCTTTGGGGCAGCTGCTGGGTATTCCGTAGTGTACTGTATCCCGTACCATGGATGTCATGTGGCATCGCCAGTGACTGGTTTTGCTGGTTTTGCTGGTTGTCAATGCGATTGAGATTGCGGAGGAGAGGAGAGGACAGCAGAAATGGGACGAACTCGCCACCGCTCCCGGTCGTTTCGCACCGGCGGTGGACCAGCTGACTTTTCTCCAGGAAAAAATTCCAATCATGAAGATGATCGTGGTTGCCTGCGCTTCGATAGTCGATTGCCGCCTGATGCCTGATGATTTCTGTCGGATGACTGACCGACTCTTTAGTTTGTGTCGTGTCGCGCCTTCCACACAACAAATGTTGGCGCCGCTAAACTAGATGGTGCAACCCGCGACCTGAAAAATTGAATGAAGAACCCCCACAAAAGAGGGCCCGGCTTGGCAGGAACCCACACTGCAAGCCCCGTCCAAGGCCGGGCCCCTGCCTGTCATCTGCATCTGCCATCTGCCATCTGCCGTCCACCGCCCACCTTCGAACAGTCCGGCGCTGGGCAAGCAAGCTGGGCAATGCTGGTCACGGAAATGCAAAAATATCCTGGATGGATCATGGGGGCAATCGCATTGCTTGTTGGTGAATTCGACGCCCCCCTCACCAAACACCCTTGAATGCGAATGGGTCGGATCCGGGATTCTCATTCTCAGTGTGATCCTCTCGAGCCATTGCCCTTGATCGCCTCCACCGCCTCCACCGCCTCCACCGCCCGACCTGGACTCGATCATCCCTTTTCTTTTCTCTTCGTTTCTTTCTTTCGCTCGCCTTCGAGGGTACTGTGTACACAGTAACAGCTTGGGAAGTACGCCCGTGGATGGAAGCTCGCTTCGTGCTTCCGTGCCCCCGAAAGCACACCTCGCGTTCCTGGGTTGCATCGAGGCACATAACTACCAGCATTACTTGCTTGCTTAATACTGGGTGGTATTCCATTGCAACGGAATCACCAACGTTTAATAAAAACAGGCGTCTTACACCGTTACCGTGCGCGGATCTGGGTGGTCACGGCCATCTGCGGTGCGGTTCCATCTGCCCAGAAACAGGCGACGGCAGGCCTAAGCGACAGGGGTTGCGGTGCAGGGCGCGACATGCATGCACCGCACACGATGGACTCGATGGGGATGGTGCAGATGGTGCAGCTCCTCTCGGCTCGACTCCGCAGCGACTGTCCCGAAGCAGGAGAGGATGCGCGCCCGATGGATGGCCCAGCTGATCCGGTTTGGCCCCGATGCTCCGACCCCAGCTTCTGTGCGCTTCCCCGTCTTGTTGGCCCCCGTCCCATCAGCCAGCCAGCCATCAGCCATCAGCGGTGACTCCAGGAGACGGGGAGTCCATGGGGTGATGAGGAGAGTCCCAGGGGACCCCTCTCTCAGCGACAGTCTGCAGTCTGGCTCGACACAGTGGACAGGGCCACTGCCAAGCCCATCTCACCCTGGGGAGCAAGGATGGACCGCTTCTCAACTGCCAGCATTGCGCTTCTCCGCTGCTTCTAGCGGCCATCGTCCGGTCTCATTTGTCACTCTTTTGGCTGGCCGGAGGCTCCACGCTCTGCTCGCTCGCTCTGCACCACGCAACCAAGCGCACCATTCAAAGTGGAGCGGCACCCCCCCCTTTCGAGTACACAGTACGATGTGATGGTCCTCCAGTAACCGTTAGCTAGTGCCGCCCGCACCGCAGTCCAAAGAGGGAGTCCCCGCGCCCGCGCCCGCGCTCGCCCCCAGTCTGCTCTGCCTGGCTGGTGCGAGTTGCGGTTAGTGTACACAGTAGGCGTGTCCGAAATGCGCTTTGATGCTGGAGAACTACGGGGCTCTGTCAATGCCACGGCGAGGGATGACCGCGCTGGACCTTCTCCACCATGACCGCCATCGGGACCCCTGCCCGTTGGCCAACCCTTGTCTGATGTTGCTGGAGAGCTTGCTGGCGGGACAAATAGAGGCCCATATATCCTCAAGCAGGCCCTGGCGAGGCGGATTCCCCAGAAATCCGTTGTTGAACTCTCCCACACCAGCGCTACCCGCCCCGCGTTCACACCGCACACCACAGCACACCACAGAACACCTGCTCGCTCGCGCACCCTCGCCCCCCGTAACGTCTCCCGTCCCGCCGACGTATATTGACCTCGCAATATAAACTTGAGACTCGATATTGTGCTGGACCAGAAGGCGTCGCCCCCTGTTGCCAATCGCAGCCCGCCTCAACCACAAGCTTTCTCACGGCCTCCTCTGGTGCATGCACGCCAAGCCGACATCGACACTCGCAAACAGTGCCCCGGGAGGCAGGAACAGCGAAAAGAAATTTACCGATTTGCTCACTTGTTCGAATCGGGCATCCCTTGGCCCTTTTGACACCTCCTGTCTGCTCCGGCCCCCTCTCGAGCACTATACGGCACATCGCTCTGAGGCTGAGACTGGCGAGTGCGGCACCTTGTCCACGACACCGCCGCTGAGAACCACGGGCGACCTTCAGGGAAACGTTCCTGAGATTCTAGGGTTCTAGGGGCTCGGAAAGGCGCGACGAGAAACGGCCGACCCAAGCAGTCCCTGCCTGGCGGCGCAGACAAGAGAAGACGACCAAGCTGTTGTTCTTCGTCTTTTTGACCCGTCGCCCCGTACACGGTACGTTGAAGATCCCATCATCTTCTTCCACTGCCCTCCACGTTCTGGTACTCGACAAGGTTCGTTTCCAGCCCGCTTGTCTGTGCATACAACAGTACATACCCCAGACCCCCTTACTGGTTGGTCTCCTGTCTATCCAGGCACCCCCTCCCCCCCCTGGCCATCACCCGCCCTGTCCCCGTCCCGAACACCCCTCCCCCTTCCCTCACTCCCCAAAACCCCGCCATGCGGTGCTGCTTGCTGCATCCATCGTGCAGTTAGTTGGCTGTGCCGCTCTCTCTCACAACCGCGCGGATCCGCTCCCAGTGTTTTGGTGTCTGTCAATGCTATCCCCAGAGCACTCATTAATGCTCATGCCTGTCACTGACCTTTCCCCACAAGGAAGCTCACTCTCGGTCCGTCTGACTGCCGTTCTCCAGTTCTGGGTCCGACAGCTCGCCAGCGGTCCGCAGCCAAGCGTTCGAATATAGATAGCTTCGGCCTCCCCACCGTCGCCGTCGACGCCTCTCACCCATCCTCTACTACGCACCCTAACCAGACGTAGCAGCGCTTCAACCAACTACTCGCACTCGCTCGAAGCCGCCCTCGTCTTCATGTGTTCTAATTCACGGTCTTGACGACCCTGTTAGTAGCTAATTCTCACACATCGCCTCCTTCCACACAACACACAGTCGCCATCCGCCAAGATGTTATCGAACCCGCTCCACCGCTTTTCGCCCTACCACATCCCCTCCACCACGTTACTGTCCAACGGCCACGTCCCGGCTGGCCACCTGCACGCCGCAGGACTGGAGACGCTGGCTCCAGGTTCCCACTACGCTCTCCAACAACTCCAACAACATGTGGGCGTTCACAACCCGCACCTCGCCCGCGCAGGGCCCCAACCAAAGCACAGGCAGCATCCTTATGGGCCAGCGGCCAGGGCTGCCGGCGCATCGGGACCCATCCGGAGGAGGATCAGCAGGGCGTGTGACCAGTGCAATCAACTACGAACGAAATGCGATGGCCAACACCCCTGTGCCCATTGCATCGGTGAGACCAGCTTCTCGGCTTTCCCCCCTTGGAATGACAGCACCCTCTAACCGTCAGCAGAGTTCCAACTGAGCTGCGAGTATATCCGGGAACGAAAGAAGCGCGGCAAGGCATCCAGAAAGGATCTGGCTCAACAAGCGGCCCAAGCCGCAGCCGCCCAGGGTGGCATGAAGTCGGAGAACCAGACAAGCGAGAATGGCCAATCAGCAGAGAGCCGGAGCGCGACGCCCAGCACCACCAAGCCGATTCTCACTCTGAACACGGAGCAGGCCTCAAACTCGGACAAGAGCATGACCGACATGTCGGACGACCCGCTCAGGGGACAGCGGACGGGGAGCATAGAGTCTATGGGCGATATGAGCGCCCACCCAGGGCACATGACGAGCCACCCGGGGACACTCGACCGAGACCACCTTGACAGCCCGACAGGGTTGGACCTCAACGGATACGGCGCTGTCCACCCGGCATATGAGCGTCAGATGAACCCACACATGATGGGCGGCCCGCCCCATGCGCCTTACGGCCCGAACCAAGGCAACATGTCCAGCTACCCCGATCTGCCGTACGCATTGCAGCCACAAAGCCCTCCTGGCTACTCGGCCAACCCCGCCAACGGGTTCCGGCTCGCGAACAGCCCGCTCAGCGCCTATCCCATGGGCGGAGAGGCCCCATCGCCCGGCGGTTGGATGAACATGTCGTCGCCGCCGCCCCAGTTTGCTTCCCACGTGCCCCAGAACAACTACAACCACCCACCCCTCCGATACCCGGTCCTGGAGCCGCTGATCCCGCACCTGGGAAACATCATCCCGCTTTCCCTCGCCTGCGACCTCATCGACCTCTACTTTGCGAGCTCGTCTTCGGCCCAGATGCATCCCATGTCGCCCTACGTCTTGGGCTTTGTCTTCCGAAAGCGGTCGTTCCTGCATCCTAGCAAGCCCCGCCAGTGCCAACCGGCCCTCCTGTCCAGCATGCTGTGGGTTGCCGCGCAGACGAGCGACGCGCCCTTCCTGACGAGCATTCCCTCGGCGCGCGGCAAGATCTGCCAAAAACTGCTCGAACTGACCGTCAGCCTCCTGAAACCCCTCATCCACACGCCCTCGGAGGAGGCATCGCCCGTCTCAAGCCCCATCGTGGACGGCGTGGCTCTCGGCGGCCTCGGCGTCGCGCTCCCCGGGTCCATCAGCATGGAAGCCCTGACGAGCGAGTCGGGCGCGTTCGGCGCCGCTGGCAATCTCGACGACGTCATCACCTACATCCACCTGGCGACGGTTGTGTCGGCGAGCGAGTACAAGGGCGCGAGTCTGCGGTGGTGGAACGCCGCGTGGTCGCTCGCTCGCGAGCTCAAGCTCGGGCGCGAGCTGCCTCAAAATGCGCCCTCCGGTCGCCAGGGCGGCTCCGCGGATATCGACGGAGAAGACATGGGCGTTCCGGGCGTCATCACCGAGGAGGAGCGGGAGGAGAGGCGGCGGATCTGGTGGCTCGTCTACATTGTCGACCGCCATCTTGCGCTGTGCTACAACCGCCCGCTGTTCCTCCTCGACATCGAGTGCGAGGGCCTCATGCAGCCCATGGACGATACCGACTACCAGAACGGCAACTTCCACGCGTTCACGGACCCCAACGTCCTCGGATCAGACCCCGAAACCCACCACAACCGGGCCCGCGGCCCCGCATTCCAGTGCACCGGCCACAGCATCTTTGGCTACTTCTTGCCCCTGATGACCATCCTCGGCGAGATTGTGGACCTCAACCACGCCAGGAACCACCCCCGCTTCGGCGTCGGGTTCCGCTCGTCTCGCGAGTGGGACGACCAGACCTCGGAGATCACGCGCCACCTGGACATGTACGAGCAGAGCCTGAAGCAGTTTGAGCAGCGCCACCTCAGCCTCAACGCGCAGGCGCAGGCGGCCGACGAGAAGGCAGCCGAGGCGGCGGGCGTCCCGACGGCCAACGACCTCCCCGGCACGCCGTCCGGCCACAGCGTGCACAGCGTCCACACCACATCGAGCCGCATGACCGAGAGCGACATCCAGACGCGCATCGTCATGGCGTACGGCACGCACGTCATGCACGTGCTGCACATCCTGTTGACGGGCAAGTGGGACCCCATCAACCTGCTCGACGACAACGACCTGTGGATCAGCAGCCAGGGCTTCATCACGGCGACGGGCCACGCCGTCAGCGCCGCCGAGGCCATCAGCAACATCCTCGAGTACGACCCGGGCCTCGAGTTCATGCCCTTCTTCTTCGGCATCTACCTCCTGCAGGGCTCCTTCCTGCTGCTGCTCATCGCCGACAAGCTGCAGCTCGAGGCCTCGCCCAGCGTCGTCAAGGCCTGCGAGACCATCATCCGCGCCCACGAGGCCTGCGTTGTGACTCTCAACACCGAGTATCAGGTATTCTTTTCTCTCCTCTCTCCAGCTTCCAGGTTAGGGTTATCGTATACTAACGAGCCTTCGATTTTACAGCGCAACTTCAGCCGTGTCATGCGCAGCGCTCTCGCGCAGGTCCGTGGTCGTGTGCCTGAGGACTTGGGCGAGCAGCACCAGCGCCGCAGGGAGCTCCTCGCGCTGTACCGGTGGACCGGCGATGGGACTGGCCTCGCACTTTGAGATGGGGATGTCTCTCCTCGCCAGATTCTCCTGAGCTGCATCTCTTTTCCTCTTTCACCTTTGGCTTACATATATAACGTGGTCGCAACTGGGCTGGGTCGGCCTTCCTTTTTTTTGCGGTTAAACTCTCAGGCCGGCGATGGTTTTCCTCCTCGGCGTTTTTTTACTGGCTTTTCTGCTTTTGCCTGGTTTTCTTTATTTCTTTTTGCTTTCGTCTCTATCTTTCTCTCTCTCTTTCCCGGAGTCTTGAGGTCCTCAAAACCAAAAGGGGCGGGGCACAAAGGGGCACAAAGGGGGGTGGATAGGCAGGGGTAGGGCAGGGTAGGGTGGCGGGACATGGCTGGCTGGTGGGTAGGTGGGCAGGCGGATGGGGTTCGGTTTTACCTTTTTTTCTTCTTCTCTATGTCTTGGAGGGGAGGGGGCGTGTCTGTCGGCTTGGTGGTCGGCACGGTACACACTGGATGGGGGCCTGAATCAAAGGATGGTATGCGTGGGGTTGCTGAGGGATGATTTCCGATGCCTCTTGTTTTGTTTTTTTCTGTTTCCTCTTTCCTTTTTCCTCCAGAAGCAACAACGAAGGGATGGGGATATGACAGGACAGACACACTCGATGTCTTCTTTTTCTCTCTGTTGCTGTTTTTCGCTGAGAGGGTGTCTTGGGTCTTGTCGTTGGGCGGCAATGATACTGTGTAGTAGATACTGTGGTTATGTGTACTGATGCTTTGACATGTATGGGTATCGAAAAATCTGTTTATCATCATACGTTCCGTCTGTTCGCTGCAAGTGTTGAGTTGAGGTTGTCTGCTTGGCCCAGTTCCCAACGACAACCATTGAGTCTTAGCACATGCATGCACTTGAGTCACTTGAGACACTTTGGTCATTTCCAGTGCATAGACCCCTGTTAGCAAATCACTCTGTTGTTCTCAGTTCCATTCATTTCTGTACAATGAACATGTACGGCGTAGCTCAGACTTCATAAACATCTAGCTTAGAGAACCCCAGTCCCTCCAAGGAAGGCATTCGACGCCCAATAACGTGAACGGAGGATCAAAGTAAAGATACACGTAAAGACTTTGTTTGTTTCTAACCACGACATACATCACGTGGCCGAGATTTGTTTATGAGACTGACAACGGATCAAGTACAAACGAACTGGTGCAGCTTCCCGCCTTTGTTGCGGCGGCAAACGAAAAGCTCATGTTTCTTGCACTTCCCGTCCAAAGGAATCTCTCCTGCTGGCTGAGTATCGGGATAAATCAAGTCTGCCCGCCTTCTTCCCCCCTCCCCCCAACTTCCACCTTGTAACAACCCCCTAAACCCCCCTCTTCTACCCACCCAGTTGGCCTAACTCAAGACCTTACCCATACCACTGAACAGCTTCCCCCATCCCAAGCCCCCAAGCTCAGCCGCCGACAACAGAGCCCCCAGCAACTCGACCAAAATGGGCACCACCACCGCAAAGAGCGAGCCGCTCGACAGCCTGGGCAACCACATCTATCTCGAGAAACAAGACAAACTCCGCGAGATCGGCGCCGATGTCCCAACCTCGCAGGTAAGCAGGCAAAGAGCCACTTAAAGAGATCCAGACCCCACCCAAACACAAACGCAAAGGGACAACCGAACCAAGACCTGCCACTAACACCAGTATATTCGCACATCACAGATCGTCGTCGTCGGCAGCCAATCCTCAGGCAAGAGCTCCCTGCTTGAGAGCCTGACGGGCTTCTCGTTTCCGCGCGGGCAGGGCCTATGTACGCGGTACGCGACCCAGATCACGCCGCGGCGCAGCCTGGCGGCACAGAGCACTGTTGTTGTGTCCATCATCCCGTGGCGGGAGTCGAGTGCCGAGCGGAAGGAGGTGTTGAAGGGGTTCCGGCGGGAGCTGGGTGGGTTTGAGGGGGGGGGATTTGGCGGGGGTTATTGAGGAGGTAGGTACAGTGCCTATTCCGGAGCGGGGGAGTGGTGTGGGTGGGAATGGGTGGTGGTGGCTGATGACTGAGTATCGCTGTCTTGTTAGGCCAACAAAACCATGGGGATTCGGACCGGCGAGTCCAAGGATGACACTTCGTTGCCGCTGTTCAGCGATGATATTCTCCGGGTGGAGATTTCGGGCCCCGAGGTATGTACGTGGATTCACCCAGGACCGACGCGAGACCAGAGCGCTGACTTTGAGACGCTGCTCAACTGAAGAAACCACATCTCACTGTCATCGATGTCCCTGGGTTGTTCCAGGTCACTGACGAAGGTGCGCGGTTCGCCCATCATGCCCAGCACCTTCTGTCCTCTCGTAACCACTGACCCCTGATAAGGCGAAGCCACGGACCTGGACAAAACCAGAGTCGAGAGCATGGTGCGGATGTACATGGAGAACAAGCGTACCATGTGAGTTGCACTGATACCCCACAACCAACCTGAAGTCCGCCGGCCGCTAACCTGATGATAGCGTCCTCGCCGTCATGGCCGCTGGCTCGGACCGCGCCACCGAGAGAGTCTTCCAGCTGGCCAAGATAGCCGACCCGGAGGGTGTCCGGACCGTTGGTGTCCTCACCAAAGCCGACCTGGTGAGGGAGCAGGCCGTGACCCAGTCGCTTCTCCAGCTGGTCAAAGGCAAAACCCTCAACCTCGGCTACTTCATTGTCCGCAACCGCGGCGCCGACGAGGACGCCCTGAGCATCTCGGAGTGCCAGATGAGGGAGAGGGAGTGGTTTGCCAAGCCGCGGTGGGCCGAGCTTGCCAGCCTCGGCTGCACCGGGGTGCCAGCGCTGCGCGGCAAGATCCAGGGCCTGCTGACTGAGCTCGCGAGACAGGTGCTGCCAGTGCAGCGACGAGAGGTCGAGAAGCGGCTGCCCGACTGCCGCAAGACGCTCGAGTCGATGGGTCCGTCCCGAGACAGCCCGGCCAGCCAGCGAGAGTGCCTCGTCAAGCTTGCCTCGCGGTTTGAGCAGATCGTGCGTGACGCGCTCGACGGTCGGTACGATGGCAACCGCATCTTTTCCGACAGGTCCGACTTGAAGCTGGCCACCAAGATTATCGAGCTGAACGAAGGCTTCTCGGACGTGATGTGGAAGAAGGGACATACTTGGGAGTTTGTGCCACGAGACAGCGAGACGGAGGTTGAACAGGATCTGCTGGACTATGAGGTGGAAGCAGCCTCCATTCTACTGTCGGTTGATGAGACTCCCGAGCTCCAGCAGCTTGTCTGTTGCAGCCCTGACCACCCTCCGCCGTCGAAGGAGCCCATCATGAACCACATCGAGAAGTGCTACAAGGAAAGCCGCGGACCCGAGCTGGGGACGGTACGTGTGTTTCAGCATCATGATAAAACTTTGTCTCTTGCTTATCAGGGTGACGACGTGTAGTTTGGAGGTGCTCTGCTAGCCATGACCTTTCGAGCACAGGCACAGAAGTGGCAGAGCATCGTGATGATGCACGTCGACATCATCATTGTGGTTGTCCATCGCTTCATCAAGACGCTGCTGTCCGAGACGTTTGGCGACAAGCGGATGCGAGAGGAACTGTGGGGGATTTTCTTCCTCGAGAAGCTCCAAGCAGCATATCTTCGGGCCCGGGAACATACCAAGTTCCTTCTCGACATGGAGATCAACGGCCGGCCGAGGACTCTCAACCATTATTTCAACGACAACCTCCAAAAGGCCAGGGCTGAGCGCGCGACGGAAGAGATTGGCACCGCTGCTGAGGAATACTGGGAGAAAGGCTTTGGATACAAAATAAGCTCCACAGCCGTGGCCCAGATGGTGCAGAGCAGGAGCAACGGCGAGCAAACCATGGAGGACATCCATGACATCCTGAAGAGCTACTACAAGGTCTCTCGCAAGAGGTTTGTAGACGTCATTTGCTACCAGGTGGTCGACCACTTTCTGCTCGACGGTGAGGACAGTCCTTTGAAGGTTCTCAATCCGGGGCTCATCACGGCCATGAGCGACACGCAGCTCGAGATGATCGCGGGCGAGGATACGTTGACCCAGCGCGAGAGGGAGCGCCTCAGGTCCGAGACCCAGAGCCTGGAGGAGGCGATGAAGGTTTTGAGGGGCTGACGGAGGGGACGTGATGGTGTCGCGGTGGGGTTGTCGCAGTGGGGTTGTTGGAGGGTTGTTGGAGGGCTGTTGGAAGGCGTGATGTGGAGGGCCTAGGATCTCCGGGAGCGTCTTGTCGAGATTGTGAGGTTCGTAGGATAGACACAGGATAGGAACGTGGCGCACTGTTATCCTGGAAGACCCTCTCCGGCTCCGGCCTACTTCCTCCCTCCCCCCGCCCCGCTCTGCCAGTGTACTGACACTCCCCCTAGCCGTGACGCCAGTCACCAGCCAGACCCCTCAAGCCCCCGTCTCCATAGCCTCCATCCTCTCATCCATCCTCCTCGCCGCCTCCTCCTCGGCATCCAACCCCCCTTCCACTCCAACCACCCCCCTCCTCGCCAACTCCCTCTCCACATCCCCCCTCCTAACCATCCCCCTCCCAACCCCCATCCCGGCCATCTCCTCCCTAATCCTTCCCCCCCACCCCTCCACACTCCTCATCCCCACCACCAAAAACCCCAACTCCTCCCGATCCACATCAAACACCTCCCACCACTCACACTCGGGCATCTTAACCCCCAAATCCCTCGCGGCATTATAAACCGCCGCGACAGCCAACGCATTCGGCTGACTCGTCAAATACAGCATCTGCGGCGACAACAGCGCCGTATTCAGATACGCAACAACCCTCTTCCCCAACCTCTCCCTCTCCCCCTTTTGCTGCACGCCCAAGAACTCGAGCGCCTGCAGGTATGTGACCGCCAGCGGGTGGGGCAGGGCGACGTGGGTGTCGAAGGACAGGGCGTGCAGCACGCGGGCTTCGAGGGCGAGGAGGCGGGTGTGGGCGGCGTGGTAGGCGGTTTCGGAGAGGTAGTAGGTTGCCGGGTTGTTGGGGGGTGGCGGGGCGGTGGTGGGGGGTGGGTGGAAGAGGGAGGAGGAGGGGGAGAGGAGGTAGGCGTAGATGTTTGTTACGTCGCGCGGGGAGCGGGGGTGCGGGGAGAGTTTGGCGGTTAGGTAGAGTGTTGCTGCTGAGACATCCTGGATTGTGGAGGGGGGGTGTTAGGTTCTGGTTCGGTTCGGTTTGGTTCGGTTTGCAGAGGGAGGGGGGGTTGGGTTGATGGATGGGAAGAGAATCCAACGTACGCTAAATTCGTGCGACATGATAGACTCAACAAGCCAGTATCGGGCGAGGAGGACATTGGCCTGCGCCGTGACAGACTGCGGTAGCTGTAGGAGGAGGCCGGCGGCTTGCGTCAGGCATTGCGTCGCGAAGAAGATGGTGTCTTGGAGTTCAATCGGGAGAGCGCCAAAGGACCGTCGCTGGAATAATTGGTCTGGCGTTGCCAGCGGGTTCGTCATGTACGCCATTGTGTTGACTTGGCTTGTGTTGTGTGTAATGTGCGAGGTATGTTCTGCTCGGTGCTGGCAGCTTGGGGTTGGTGTTTTGTGATGAAGTCAACTTTCGTGTTGCTTGGAAGAGTAGAAAAATAGCTAGGAAAGACTAACCGTTTAGGGCAATCAGATGTTGCATTTGGTGGACATGACCTCCCAAATAGGCTTGGCTCAATAGCACCTCACCCTTCAACATCGCATGTCCCATCACTTCTGTCGAACTGCAAGCACAACAGGACCAAGTACGCTGAAGCAGGTAGAAAGACAAATATTCTGCTAACTTACGAGGTCTGGACGCCCGAAACCTTCTCAGAAACTCAGGGTATTATCCGTACATAGAACCAAAGCCCACACATGTCCATCCAGTTGACGCCCCTTGGCGCCCCTTGACACCTGTTGATGCGCCAACCATGCGAACATTGACCTGAAGTATTCCCAGAAACCGTCCCAAACATGCCACTCATAACCTCATCCGAACATGGCAGTCAGAACCTCATCCCCGGATACCAAACCCAACCCAGACTCCTCTTCAACCCGACTTCGCGTCGACATTGGTGCAGCCAGCTTTCTACTCCTGTTCGCTCTTGTCGAACGCCTCGGGCTGGTTGTCATCATCAGTCGGTTCCTTGTCGGTCTCGGTGCCGTCATCATCCGACTCATCGATATCCATCTCATCGGCCTTATCAGCCTTATCGACTTCGTCGGTCTCCTTCTCCTGGGACTGCTCGCCCATGAGCCCGGCAAACATGTCATCGCTCTTGGCCAGCAGCTTCGCCATCTCGGCGCGCAGCACCAGTTCCTCACGCGGCGGGAGTCCAGTGTCGGGAAAGTCGACGCCGACAAGGGCTCCCAGGTAATCGCGCGTAAGGTGGCAACGAAGCTCGACGAGGTAGCTCTTCATCTCCTTCTCCATGATGCTGCACAGCTCCTCGATCTGTGCGCGGACAGCGGCGTTGGCCTCAAAGAACATGGCGTCACGCGTGTTGGTGACGCTCGCGACCATCATGGTCTTCATGCGCGTAAAGGAGCCGAGGCCTGTGGTAGGACAAGCCCATATTAGCAATCTAGAAATGCCTCTCTATAGGAAAAGAGAAAACGAGTAAAGAAAAGAAATAAAGAAGGAAAGAGGGAAGAGAAGAGGGAAGAGAAGAGGGAAGAGAAGAGGGAAGAGAAGAGGGAAGAGAAGAGGGAAGAGAAGAGGGAAGAAAAGAGGGAAGAAAAGAGCCATAAACATACCTTGCTCCATGGAGCACCAGTGATACGCGCCCCTCATCCGGTCCTCAATGGCCGGCGTCAACGCCCTGTTCGCCTCCTTCTGGCGCTCATTCGCCCCCTCCAGGAGGAGAACCCCAATATCAGCCACGCGCTGCGAATGAGCCTGAAGCTGCCCGTCCAGCATGGCCACGCCACTCTGCTGAGAGGCGCGCTCTCTCGCCTGTTCAATGGCCACGCGGTGGAACTTCTCCATGCAGTCCACGACCGACTTGACAAAGGCCTCGAGGGCGCCGGGGAGGCGCTGCTGAAAGGCGCGCTCCCAGCCAGCGGCCAGGTTCTTGGAGACCGGCTTCACTAGGTCCTCGTTGAAGTTGCGGGGTCCCGCGCTGCCGCTGAAGACGCCGCTTCGTCTGCATGTCGCCTTGTACGTCCCGTGGGCCAATCCGCCCTGTTCTTTGGGGCCACCCCAACCTGTGGCAATCTGGACGGATTCTTCGATCGCCACAGGGATGAGCGTGTCAAGTTTCGAAAAGATGTTCTCATTCATGACTTTTCGCACAGAATCCATGGATTTGTTCTGCAGATTCTCCATACTCTACTCAGCGTTAGCAAAATGGGTGACGCGGTGTTGGCGGCTGGTGAGACCGAAGTACTCACATGCTCCATCTTGCTGAGTTGCTTTCGGAGGTATTGCTCCTCCTTGGACCTCTCGGCGTCGGTAAGGTTCGAGCCAGTGCCATCATCCAACGCCCAGATCGACATCGAAGTGAGCAGCTGCATGAGGCTAGTGAGGAAACGCCGGCAGCTGGCAGCCCGGACGGCCTCGGTGAGCTTCTTGGCATGGGCCTGCAACTGAGGAATCTCGGTGTCGTCGAGGGACGGGAAGCCGTTTCCGTTGAAGTCTTCCTGCTCGAGTCGTCCGCTCAGGGCCTGGAACGCGCGGCTGCTGACGCAAAAGACGGGCAGAGAAGCGGCAACGGCGCCATAGTCGCGAAGATCGACATCAGGGTCGAAGTTTTCCTCGTCTTGCTGGGCCGCGATTTCTTCATCCAGCCTGCAGAAGAGGTTAGAACTGTCTTGTCACACAAAGCCTTTTCCGTCGGTGCTTACTCTTTAATTCCCAAGGCGAAGTCATGCTTGATGGCCTGCTTCGAGTACTCGTTCCTGCCTCGGATGCAGGTGGCCTTCACCTCGCTGAGAATGGCCTCTCTCTGCGTGGCAATGTCCTGAATCTCGTCGCGAAAATCCTTAATCTTCTCGTCGAGAGCATTCTTCTTCTCACGGAGCTCCCTCTTCTCAGTCTTCAGGGAAGCAAGCTTGGCCTCGATCTGCTCCGCAGTGAGCGGCACCCTATTCTTGTCCCGCGACTCTTGGTTTTCCTAATCACCTGAGCCAGACGGGTCCGAATCCGACATATTGCTGTCGGTGTCGTTGGAGGCGCGAGTCTTGCGGCTGCGCTTCGGCCGAGACTGACGCTTCCGCTTCCTGGCCGACGCGCGCTTCTTGACTGGCGCCACGGCCGGGGCGTAGACAATTGCGCCGTCCGCCAGCTTGGCGCCCAAGGCGTCCCACTCGTCCGAAGCTTGCTCGATCTTGTCGATGAGGCGAATGCAAGCATTCCTCTCCTTCTTGGCATCGGCGAGTTTGTCCTTTATGTTCTTGGTCTCGCCCTGAAGGCTGCGGACCCGGGACCACGACTCAGAGATCTCTTGCTCCATCCCCAAGCTCTCGACGGCTTCGGTGACGGAGATGTCGTCCGTCTTGGAGCAGATGAAAGTGACGGCAGAATAAATTCCGTCGTACTGTAGCTGACGTCTTTTTTCTTATTAGCGACTTTTTGACAGCAGTGCAAATGGGGAGGAATTTACTTGAAAGAATCACCAAGCAGTGATTTTGCCGTCTTGTCATCCACTGCACGAGTGATCGGGGCCACGATCCACAAACCCGTGCAAGACTTGAGGTAATTGGCAGCCACGGCAGCGCGGGCGGCGTTCGAGTCTTGCACGCCAGGAAGATCGACAAGACAAGCGCCAGTGGCCAGGGCAGGAGCCTTGGTGAAGATGCGAACAACCTTGATGAGAGGCCAGAATTCGAGTCGCTTCTCGGTGTTCTTGTCCTTACTGTCGACATACTCCTGCAACTGGCTGTACAGGCTCGCGGCTGTCTTTGCTTTGAGCTTCTTGACAGCTCCCAGCAGTGGACGCACGATGGAGTCGGAAACAAGCGCCTCGGGAGTCGTGGTCGGGATCGTGTCCTTGGTCATCTTGGGATAGACAGCCTTGATCTTGGCATAAGCAATGCCGGCGTCAGTATCCTGCTTGTAGGATTCCCAATCGATCTGGCCACCGCTGTCGACGAGATCGTTGTAGAGGGCATGGAGGTCCTTGAGCCAGTCATCCTCAGTGAGAAACTCGACTTCAGCACGATACAACTCGTCAGGATTGGTTGAGTGGTTGTAGGCGATTTCAGTCGGGCTGGCCGTGCACGCTCTCATGCAGTTGGTGGGGAGAAGGCTGTTCGACTGCGGTCAGCACCTCTGGAACTAAAGCAGGGCGATGTGTTAGACCTTCGAGGGTAGACATACCGTTCCTCATCGAGCACAGCGCTAATCACGGATGACTTTCCAGTGCCCGTGCTGCCGACGACACCAACGATTGTCTTGGTAGGCTTTGAAAGAGCTCTGACATCGCTGATTGACCTGAGCCATTTGTCGGCGTGCGAATCGGTGGGCGGCGCCACAGCTGCGAGCTGCCGCTCAAGCGTGTCGAGCACCCGCAGTCCGACCTTTACCGCTTCCTCGAGCATCTCGGGTGAATGGACTGAGGCAAGAAGTTTCTGGAGATGTGCAACGTTGGATGCGCGGTCGGTGTTGCAAGCGCGATCGGTGTTGCAAGTGCGGTCGGTAAAATGGCTGAGTTTTAAATCTTCGCAATCAACAATACCGACTTTGTGGGCGCCGGCATGGCCAGCTTGCTTGACAATGCCGGCTTGGTTAGTGGGCTCGGCGTTGCCGACATCATCGTCAGGAATGTCAACGTAGTCGGCCATGTCAAAGTCGACCATGTCAACATCGATATCTGCACTAACGCCGACGCCGAGACAGGCGGCGTCGCCGTTGGGGTCACCATTCATCGACATATTCCGTAGTGAATGCTCAGATGCCGGCTGTTATTGTTGTTGCTGTTGATGGATAGGTGCGGAGTAGTTGGTCGAAATTCAAGATGTATCGCCTCGGCGATCGCTTGGTGGAAAAAAAAAAAAAAAAAAAAACTGCCTCGGCGAGAGTTTGGTCGAGGAAAGAAATAATTTCGCAGGTTTGTTGGCCCGGTCTCTGCTTGAGATGCTTCAGTGCGTGGCGTGCACTGTGTAAGTCGCTGCTTTTCGATCAAACAGGCAGGTGGGGCTAATTCATCGCGAACGCGACTTTAATGAATACGCGTTGTCCCGTGACCACCCCACCAAGTGTTGCACTTAGACCTTTCACATTCACGCAGAAAGAGAAGGACTTTTTTATTCTCATCACTTGGAGTAAATTGTATTATTCTGGAATATTGAAGATGAAACATTTTAAGGAGCGAGCGGCGGAAAGGAAGAAGAAGCGATAAAAATGAAAAGAGAGCGTGCTGATGAGGAATCAAGGCCAGTCCAAGAGAAAGAACTCAAATCAACGCAAACTAGTTCAGAGGTTGTTAACATGGCCAGAATAGCATGGATAATTCTTTTCGTTTTTTTTGTCTCTCCTTACATATTACATTGTTCAAGTCGCTCCGGCGATGGACCGATGGACCGGTTTTTGATGCGGCGTGGGGCCGGCATGGTTGCGGGAAGGTGGGGCCCGATAAGATGTGCGCCGAAATTTTAATTCGGCACTTCTTTTCTTCAACCCCACTCTACCCAGCCTGAGCTGCCTGAGCTGCCTGCCCGTCTTACCTCACCCACTCATTGCCACTTACGGTACCCAAGTTCCGACAGGCAGGGCCAACACCATTCCAAGAGAAACCTGGAACCCGTCTCTGCAAAGTGGAACAGTGACAGCACAAACATCTAGACACAACCCCAACCCAAAGCTTGCTGTGGATAGCAACAGAATTCAACAAAGTCTGGCGACGGACGGGAGCCAACCACAGACCCTGAAACACGACCAGACCCGGGACACACCCTGGGACTCTGGGAGACCCCCCAAAAAAGGAATGGACGAGATGACCAAAAACACAGAGTCGCTCAAGCTGGGCGACTCAACCACCTCCGCCAATGGAGCTGGACCAGCCCTCCCAGACATAGCGTCCATGCTGCCGGAGCTGTCACCCGGCCGCAGGCTCAACGCTGGCATGACCCTCGACGAGACCGTGGCTGACCTTAAAAAGCACCCCATGTTCATGACGGAGCTCGACGCCGAGGACAACGAGGAGCTGGCCGCCCTGCAAGCCCTCGCCTACGACGGCACCCCGCTGGAGAACGCAACCAACTTTAAGGAGCAGGGCAACGAGTGCTTCCGGGAGAAGCGCTGGGCCGACGCCAAGGAGTTCTACGGCAAGGGGATTCCCATCCTGGCCGCCGAGGAACTGAGGCGTGCACAGGGGGTCAAGAGGAAAGCGAGGAAAGCCGCCGAGCCCGTGGCGCTCAACCCGGAAGCAGATAACTCGACCAATACCGACCTGGAGGACGCCCTTGCACCCAAGGAGTCCGCCGATGACTTTGAAGAGGTCGACGACGACCCAACCGAGGTCAAGTCTGAGCGGGCCCTTCTCGAAACGCTCTACATCAACCGCGCAGCGTGCCACCTCGAGCTCCGCAACTACCGCTCCTGCACCCTCGACTGCGCCTCGGCCCTCCGCATCAACCCGCGCAACATCAAGGCGCTGTACCGCTCCGCGCGCGCCCTGCTCGCCGTCACCAAGATCCCCGAGGCCGACGACGCCTGCGCGCGGGGCCTGGAGATCGACCCGTCCAACAAGCCGCTGCTGGCCCTGGCGCAGGACATCATCAAATCCGCCGAGGCCGAGGCCGCGCGGCGCAAGCGCGATGACGAGCGCCAGTCCAAGGAGCGCCGCAGAGAGACGCTGCTCAATGCGGCGCTGCAGGCGAGGAACATCCGCACGCGCAGCACGGGGCGCCCGCCCGACATGGAGGACGCCAAGATCAAGCTGTCTCCCGACGAGCTGGACCCCGCGAGCGCCCTAGTCTTCCCCACGCTGCTGCTGTATCCCTGCCATTTTGAGAGCGACTTCATCAAGGCCTTCAACGAGCGCGAGAGTCTAGACCAGCATTTCGGATATGTCTTCCCGCTGCCGTGGGACCGCACTGGGGAGTACAGCCCAGCGGGGGTTGAGTGTTATATGGAGACCATCTCGGGGGGTCTGGTCAAGGTCGGGCGGAAGGTATCGCTGCTGAAGGCGTTGAGCGGCGGGAACGTGGAGGTGGTGGACGAGTTGTTGAAGGTGTTCGTTGTGCCAAAGGCGAAGGCAGAGGCGTGGGTGAAGGAGTTCAAGGAGAAGAAGGCAAGCGGAGGCCAATAGGGGGGAGTTGAATGATACCCAGATGACAGACACAGCTCCGTATGGAGAGGAGACATCTCGTAACGTGGGTCTTTTTACAGTGACAACCGCTTAGAGAGAGGCTTGGCCCTAGGGGCCTAGAGGGCCACTGGGAAAGTGATGGCGCAAGGCAAGCGGGAGAGAAAAGGAAAAAAAGAGGGAAAGAAGCAATGAGACCAACGGTCAGAAATCAAGACTATGGATTTTGTCGTCGCCATCATCAACATCCTTAAAGTATCGCATCTGTCGCTACATACTCCTTGTACGGCCAATCCGGCTTCACAAGCCCAAAACAATGCATCCAAACCCAACGCCTTTATCTGTTGCTGCTAGGGGAGAAGGGAACAAAGAAAAGAACCAAGCTACACCGTCAACTCCCGAATCGCCATCCCCTACCCCAACAATCTACCACCGACCAAGAGAAAATAACTCAGGAAAAGGCCAAAGCAAAACAACACAAAACCATCACCCATCCTCAACCAACAAACACCGTCACCAACAAAACCCAACGCCTCTCAAACTCCACCCATGCCTACCTTTGGCCAGCCTGTTCTTGATGACCAAGACCACAACGAAACTCACTCCCTCTCCACAGTTCGCCTCCTCTTGGCCCTCGCACCCCGCCTCTCACCATCATCATGACCATCATCGCCATGACCATCCTCGCGACACCGAGCCACAACAATCTCCCTCCCTCCATGACCACCGGCATCTACTCCTCCTCTTCGCTGTCCAAGAGCAGGCGACGTCGACGCAGACGGCGTGACAAGCACCGCATCACCAGCAGTGTCATCATCATCACTACCACGATAATGACGGCGACGACGACCCGCGCCAACACCAAGAGCAGCAGAAACACGAGCAAAGCCAGGACCATCCAAGTCCCGGTCCACACCAACACCAACAGCCCTTCCGCTCCGACTCCCATTCCGTCTGTGTCTATGCCGGTACCCCTGACCGCCGCTCTCCACCTCTTCCTCACCATTCTCTCCCTTCGTGTGCTGGTGATGGCCATCCTCCCCTTTCCTGTGGTAGTCGTCATCACCACTTACCTCATCGCTGCTGCTGCTGCTGGTAGTGCTGCTGTCCTCACTGTCACCATCTCTGGTACCCCGCATATGCATATGCATCAGCATGATGGCCGCGTCGCGTTCCGAAGCGCGGCGGGCAGCGGTAGACTTTTTCTTTGGGGTCGTCTTTACCACTCTCGGGTTTGTGTTTGGTGTGTTTGGCCCCTGGGATGTGTTTGTGCTGTCTGCGCTTGCCATCGTGTCCGCGTTTGTTGTGGGGGGGAGGTTTGATCGTGGGTCGGGTGTTGTGTTGTTTGGGTTTGGGTTTGGGTTTGGTGGCGAGGAAGGGGGCGTGGCAGAGTGGGTTTGCTGTTTGGGGATTGGGATGCTGCTGTTGCGCGTGGAGGAGGGCGTTGGGGGTGGGGCGTTGATGGTCGGTTCGTCGGCGTCGGCGTCGACGTCGTGGTCGTGGTCGACCGACATGGGGCTGGCGCTGCCGGTGGGGGTTTGGTTTCGGTTGTCCGCCGTGGGTGTATCTTTGTTGTTGTGATGGGGATGGTGATGAGTCTGGTGGTGGGGGTGGTGCCGGTTGCTGCTGTCAGGGGCATCGACTTGGTCAAACGGCCGTTTGAGACGCAGCGGCGGCAGGGTTATCCCCCGCTCCGGGAGGGAGGCAGACACGGGTGATGGCGTTTGATGGTAATTATGGTAGCTATTATGAGAGCGAGGGGGACACGCCTGCCATTTGTTGGGGTGCCCAACGCCTGGTGTCGGGGACCGTGGAATGGCGGACAGCCAGGGGTTGGCTGTTGCCGACACGTTCAGACCGAGAAGTCCCTCATTTAAATGGGACACCGCGCGGTGGTGGTATGAAGTTGGCCTCTGAGGAGGAGGGAGTTGGTTCACCGCCGTCCAGCCGGGGGAGTGCAGTGGTGTCGGTGCTGGCGCGGGCGCCGTGGGAGGTCTTGATGCAGGCATCCGCATGCCTGGCGTGATTGGGTACGCACGACGGTCACAGGGTTCCGGCCCCGGATGGTAGTCGATATCTGTGTCTGTGTATGGGCTCATGAGCTGTCGCCGGTCGTAGTCCGAGTGGTAGTGATAACGCTCGGGCACGCGTGAGGAGCGATGGGACCCCAGGGGGCTGACGCTTCGCGATGGCCGTGGGCTGGGCAGACTGGCGGGTGCGGGTGCTTTGAACAACGCGAGGGCATCGTTCTTCGCGCGAGCCACAATCGTCGGATCGATCTTCATGGTGCTATATCCTTGTGCCTTCTCGGGGATGCACTCGAAAGGGAACTGGGGGCCGAAAAGCGGGATAAGAGCGCCGGCAATCTTATGGCAGAAGGTCGCACAGATGGCTCTGGCGCAGGAGTAGGGCATCCAGTAGCCTGCCATCACACATCAGTCTGTATCCAAGATTCTGGAAAGGAAAGGTGAGAACCACGCACCTTGGGCTTTGATGGAGCCCCCGGTGATGCTGTAAGTAATGTCCTTGAGGCCCGGGTTCTGGTTGAGCATTTTCGCGGGCATAGTCTGGCCAGGCCGGTCAGCGTTGTTTTGGATTCTCAAGGGAACGGGACTCACCTTGCTGTAGCCGCGGCTCTTGAAGAAGGATGTCATGCGAACGAGACCGACGCTGTAGTCCCACATGACTGTGTAGGTGGCGTCGTCGCCGGGGACATTGAAGTCGTAGTGGAATGCTGGCTTGAGTCAGTCTGACTCTTCAAACACAAAAAGCGAAGTCCATACCTTCGAATCCCTCTCTGCCAGTCTTGGAGAAAAAGTCCTTCTTTCCGCTGTTGTATGGTATCCGCTCACAAGTGTCTTGAATCGAGCCGAAGGGGCGGACCTGGAACCGGCGCACCTCGCGGAGGGAGGCTTCGTCGAGAACCTCAAAGGGCGGGAAGTTGATGGCCCCCTTGACCTTATAGCGAGGAGGAGTCTTGGTGTTCTCGGCCATCCTGTAGACGTCGATCAAGGGCCTGGTGGGAACCGAAGCTGAAGTCGGACCTGGAGCTGGCTCGTTCCGAAAGACTACAGCCCGACAGGCCGTGGCAACAATAGGTGGAGGGCGCGAGGTGGGCAACGGAGCCCGCGGGGGCTCCGGGTTGAGAAGCTCGGCTACCGATACCATGATGCGAGGGCACAGTGGAAAATGTCTCGCGTCCTCGTGGCTGCGGGACTTGCAACTCGTGGGCAAGCGAGGGATCGAGATATGAAGGAGCCCTGTGAGGAGGGTGGGGGGGCAACACAGGTTATGAAGTCAGACAGGCGCTTGCGGCCCAAAGGAGCTCAATGGGAGGAAAGCCAAAATCCCCCCCTTTCAGACGCAAACAACAAAGCTCCGCGCAACCCTCGCGAGCCGGGAGGAGGGCTTCAAGGGCGTGCACCTGTGACAAGGAACACGGCCAGTCCTTCACCTTCCTGGAGTGCCCGGCATGCAATCGCCTGCAGCCCCGGTGAGCGTCTCCCGTTCTGTTCGGTGTTCTCGATGCAGCTCCCTTTGTCCGGGGAATCCAGGGAGTCGACCGCCTGCCAGACGGATGGGCGCGTTTGACTCTTTCCACCGCTCTTTGACGGTTCCAGAGGGCAGTCGGAAAGTGACAAGTGATAGCGGAACGGCGGTCAATAGTCGGGATGATGATCGCAGCAGCGGTGGCCTGGTAGCCGTGACGGTGACTGTAGACTAGCCAGGTATGGGGTGGGGAAGGGGGTGAGACGGAGTGTGACTATGCTCTGAGGTCCGGTACTCCCCTGGCGGCACCGGTTAGGCGCCAGCGCCGCACAATCAACTCTATGCCAACCCCCTCAACTGTGTCCCAGATGTTGTAAGACGGCTGGGCAAATGAGTGCGTCCCAGAACAGCCAGGCCAGATGACAGAGGAAGGCGGGTCGAGGGAACTGGGTTCCCACAAGCTGGGGCCTGGCTCCCTGGCTGCTCTCAAACGGCACACGACAACACTGGGCGGCCAGGCTCTACGATGGGCTTGTGGCCAGGAAAACAGCAAATGAGTTTGGCATTTGGCACCCGCAAATACCATACCGTGGACCGGCCAGGCAGGGGTACGGCCTGTTTGGGATCACTTGACAGAAAGCAGTGTGTCGGCCAGCTGCAGGAGGCGCCGTCTGCTTACTTGGTCCAGAATCTCCGGTGAAGGAGGTGGAACAAAGACCGAAACTTGTCCCATGTTGAGATGACAGGCCGGACATGACTGCTTGACTCGACACACGTGGCTGCTTCACCGCTGGGGAGAATGGGGCCGCTGGCCCGGTGAGGGCGTCATGGACGAAAGGTAAGGCATCTCGTTCAGTTCCAGTTACAGCGACAGGTAGTGGTTTGCTGGTGTCACACCTCGATGCGCTAATAGTGCCTGCCTCGCCGTTGCGCGAGGAACAATGTCATCAAACCGGAAGCGGGCGAAGGGGCTGGCAATAGAGATTGCAAGATTTGCTCTCAACCCACGTCTCTGCTTTTTCTCTTTGCTTTGCCACGTCTCCGTCCCTCGTCGAAAATACAGGCTTCTTCGAGAAGACAGACCAAAGAATCCCCGCCGAAGGTCGCCGAAGTTCGCGGCAACGGCGCGGCAGGAGGCATCTGTCACTGCACTGAGCCTTGCTTGCCCCCCACGAGCTCGTGCCTTTGCGCAACGGCAGCACAAGAAAAGTGTCCGATGAGGACAGAGACATGGCCTGAAACCCGCTGGCCCTGCCGGGAACCCTCTTTGTCTTTCCGCGACGGCGGTGTCGACGCGGTGTGGGCCGGCAAGGTCGACGAGAAACACCAGGGTCGCTGAAAGAGGTACTGACTGGCCGGATAGTCGATCCGGAGTCGAGGGCCCTGCGCGAGGTTGAAAGAAAATGTGGCGCACAGGCTGGCGACAGGTGAGGCTGGAGGCGCGTGCCGAAGGCTACCGGTTGACAGGTCGCCGCTGCATGGCTTCTGGGCGTTTGGTCGTCTGGGCTTTCCACTGGCGGAGAGGCGAGACACGGCCAGCCGTTGTGTGTCAGGCAGCATGGATCCCTCGACTCGTCACCCCTTGACCATGCCCAGAGGTTGTCGCTCCAACCGTGATGAGCGCTGCAGCCACCCGTCAGGTTCCCACGGCAAGGCCGCCTGGCACCGGATGCCCAGAAAGAACGGGCGGCGGGCTCCCCCCAAACGGCAGCACGAAAGCTGAGGAACCCCAAATCGAGCCTTGAGGCAAGACAAGCTAGGCCCAAACGGTCTGAGGAAGGCCATGTCGTCGCCGGGGATGACCTGGACGAGGGCTGTTCATTGCTCCTCCTCAACCCGGCCGGCAAACGAGACAGCGCAGCCGGGTATCTCCGAGCACCAAGCAGGCCACACCGGCAACGTCGGTCTGAACTGGGACGGTGTCGGGCCATCTGGGAGTATCGTCATAGACCCCTTCGACTTTGTCCATCTTTGTCAGATCCTTGATGGTCCCTGTTTGGCGGATCCTGGTCTCTCATCTGGTGATTGACCTGGCCATCCAGGGACATGGATGAAGCAAGTAAAGGAAGATTGCTGCCCGATCCCCAGCGTTGCCCGATCTCAGTGTCGAGCTACCTGTCGAAGCCGGCCAGATGCGGATGGGATGATGGGTCTTTCTGCACGTCAACCTGGCAGTCATGGCTCCCAACAACCACGTCCCGGCCGCCAAAGTTTCCCGTACTTTGAGTGCTCAGCCTGGCGGGCGTCGCAGAGCATGTCAAAAGGGCCGCTACGCCCCCAGGCAGTGCGACGGCCACAGGATGTCGCGGGTGTAGGCATGGGGTCGGGGAATTTCCTGGCGCGTGTTGTCTGGAGACACCAGTGGCACGGCAGATTGCGGGCAGAAGAGCACAACATGCCATGTGCGGCACAATCGCTTGCTCCACGCTCGGAGGGCCATGACAGCGGCCATGAAATGCCCTTGCAGCAAGGCGTGGGCCTCTGCCCTCTCCCACACCCTGCTCCGTCTCCCTTCCCAATGAGGTGAGCGGCCGCCTCGCAGTACTCTATTGGAGCCGCTTGAAACAAGTGTCTTCAAGGCTCCGGGCGTTTACAGCCGGACCGGATGCGGTGCACCGCCAACCACTATCCGCAAGCCTCGAGGGGTGTTTCAGACGCCCAGTCTCCCAGTCTCCCGGCAGTCGGAGAGTCGCAAGTAGAAAGGACAAGGCCCTGAAGAATCGTCAATTCATGTCCTGCACCAAATCAAAACCATCAGCAGGGAGTGGAAATACCTGGCCAACCTATAATCTCGACCAAGTACCTGATTGAACTAAGGATCTCAACCAACAAAGTGGAACCTCATTGCCTTGCGTTCCCGCGCAACTGCAAACACACTGTCCGCAACCACAACCGCAACCACAAACCCTTTCAGCCACCCGCTGGCACAATGACTCCCACCACGGCGACCATCGAGTACTCGATCCGCATGTTGCTGCATTTCGGTGCCAAATAAAGATTCAAGAAAGGAACACAACCGCCATCGACACGCACTCGGTCATCTGACCAATGCCTCCATCGCACATCGCCCATCGCACCTGTGCAATTGCTGGATGCCGAGATAAATCATAGGTCTCAGGGACAGGGAGGGGCAGCGCAATTCGCACAAAAGCAAGCAAACAGAGGGCCGATCCAACCAGACAACGCTGTCATCGTCGCCGTGGTCGCAACCGGGGCCCCGCCGAAACACGGATGGCCGCTGACAAGTCACTCGTCGTTGTCTGAGGGGGAAAAGCCGGTATGTGCATACAGTACGGTACTGTATTCGTCCCTGGGAAGGTTTTAATTGCGTCCAGGATCGGATACCGTTACCTACCTGCCAGGAACCCAGCCACTTCAAGCGAGGTATGTCAAAATTGCTGTGTGTACGCAATGTTTTGTGTGAATTGATCGTCTTCATTTTCTTGGTGTTATCTGAAATTATGTATTTCTGTTGTTTGAGCTGGCAGTCTCCCCCGTTGAAAGTTTCCCACATTGGTGTCGGTTTGTTGTTGACGAACAGTGGATCCCCGTCCCTGCCTAAACCCGCAACCCTGCATGGGCACCTGAGGCATTCAACTTGCTTGCGCACGGGCCAAGACGCGTCTGTCTGGTTCGCGCCAAACGAGCTGTGGGCCCGTCATCTCAAACAGCAGCCCAGAATCTGACCCCGTTTTTGCCTGTTTTGGAAATCCACACACAACATTCTCTGTTTACATTTTGGCACGCTTTGCCACAACAACCGTCGGTCCCCCTTTTGCATCCACCACGACTCGTGCCCCTCGTTCCTTACATCCCCCTTGACATCATTCGCAACCTCTCTTTTGTCTGTCGCGTCACGAAGCCGAGCCGAGTCGCCGAAGCTAGCTAGCTAGCAGGTCGTGTCGCATTTTCTGTTGTTCGTCGCAATCGGCAACGGGAATTCTGTTCTTTTTCCTCTTCCTGCATGTGCCCGGCTCTTTTGTTACCCGCCTGTCGACGACTCTCGATTCGAACCCCTGACCTGTCGCGTACTGTGCTGTGGAACCTTGTTCCCAAGTCTTCGCCATGGATTCCGACGTTGACTCCGTCTTTGGCGGCGCCCAGGACGATTCAGACGACTACTCTCCCCAGCCGGTACGTACGTTGCGCGTTGGCCCTCTCCCGCACGTTTGACCACTACCAAACCACCCCAACATCGCGTCGCGCATTCATGACTTTTTGGTTCGGGAACAGCTTCCAACTGACAGATGCACAGAAGCCCAAGGCTAAGGCGGCACCTAAAAAGCCAGTAACCGCCAAGAAAATGGTCCAGACAACCCTCACAAGCGGCAAGCCGGCCACGAAAAAGCGGCCAAAACCGGAGAGCGACGGCGAAGATGGCATGCCATCGGCGTCCACCCCCCCAAAGAAGCAGAAGAAGGCGCCTGCGAAGAAGCCGAGCGGCAAGCCCCTCGCCGAGATCGAGAACGAGAGCATGGTGATCGACGATGACGACGACGCGCCCGTCGCCAAGCCCACGGCCAAGTCCAACAAGACGGCCACCGAGACATACCAGAAGCTCACCCAGCTCGAGCACATCATCAAGCGTCCCGACACCTACATTGGTTCCGTGGAGCGCATGGATCAGAAGATGTGGGTCTACAACAAGGCCGAGAAGTTGATGGAGAACCGCACCGTCGGCTTCGTCCCTGGTCTCTACAAGATCTTTGACGAGATTCTCGTCAACGCCGCCGACAACAGCCAGAGAGACTCGAGCATGACCTATCTCAAAGTCACCGTCGACCGCGCGACGGGTGAGATCTCGGTTGAGAACAACGGCAAGGGCATCCCCATCGAGATGCACGAAAAGGAGAGATGCTACATCCCCGAGCTTATCTTCGGCCACCTTCTGACGGGTTCCAACTACGACGACAACGAGAAGAAGACGGTCGGTGGCCGCAATGGCTACGGTGCGAAGCTCACCAACATCTTCAGTCAAAAGTTCACTATCGAGCTGCAGGACTCCAAAAACGGCAAGCGCTACAAGCAGACCTGGACGGACAATATGAGCAAGATGGAGAAGGCCAAGATCACGTCCAACAAGACGTCGGATTTTGTCAAGGTCTCTTTCCTCCCGGATTACAAGCGCTTCGGCATGGAGAACGGCATCGATGACGACCTCGAGGGCCTCATCTACCGTCGCGTCTACGACATGGCCGGCACCGTGTCCGGCATAAAGGTCTGGCTGAACGGCGAGCACCTCAAGATTAACTTCAAGACGTACTGCGAGTTGTATGCCAAGTCCATCGCCAACGAGCGGGGCGATGCCGTCGTGGACGGCCAGAAGCCCGCCGCCAAGGTCGAGTTCGACCAGCAGCGGTCCAACGGCCGGCTCTGGCAGATCGGCTTCACCGTCTCGGACGGCTCGTTCCAGCAGGTCTCATTTGTCAACAACATCGCCACCACGTCCGGTGGCACGCACGTCAACTACATCGCCGACCAGATCTGCGAGGCGCTCGGCAAGGAGCTCAACAAGAAGAAGAAGGGTCACTCCCTCAAGCCGTCCCACTTCCGCAACCACATCTTCATCTTCATCAACTGCCTGATCGACAACCCGGCCTTCAACTCGCAGACAAAGGAGCAGCTGACGACAAAAATGAGTGCCTTCGGCAGCAAGTGTGTCCTCAGCGACCAGTTTCTCAAGAAGGTCAAGGCCTCCGAGGCCATCGCCAACATCATGGAGTTTGCCGACCGCAAGGCGGACAAGATGATGGCCAAGAGCGACGGCAACAAGCGCTCCCGCATCAGCAACGACAAGCTTATCGATGCCAACTGGGCCGGTACCAGGCGCGGCCATGAGTGCACCCTCATCCTGACCGAAGGTGATTCCGCCAGAGGTCTGGCCGTTGCTGGCCGTGCCGTCTTGGACCCGGATCGTATCGGCGTCTTCCCGCTCCGCGGTAAGATGCTCAACGTCCGTGACGCTTCGCTCGACCAGATCATGAAGAACAGGGAAATCGAAAACATCAAGAAGTTCCTCGGACTCAAGCACAAACAGGACTACAGAGACACGAAGGGCCTCCGCTACGGTCACTTGATGATCATGGCCGATCAGGATCTCGACGGTAGCCACATCAAGGGCTTGCTCATCAACTTCCTCGAGGTCCAGTTCCCCTCCCTGCTGCGCATCGACGACTTCTTCCAGGAGTTTATCACGCCGGTCGTCAAGGTCTGGCAAGGCAGCAATCCGAAGAAGCCCCAAAACCTTAAGAACTTCTTCAACCTGCCCCAGTACGAGGAATGGAAGGAGTCGCACAAACACGAGCTGCGCAAGTGGAAGTCCAAGTACTTGAAGGGTCTGGGTAGTTCCTCCAACGAGGACGCCCAGATCTACTTCAAGGACTTGGACCGCCATTTGAAGAAATTCGAGATTCTGAAGCCCGAGGAGTCGCAGTTGTTCGAGCTCGCCTTCTCCAAGAAGAAGGCCGACGCTCGCAAGGAGTGGCTCGGCAACTTCGTCCCCGGAACCTATCTCGACACGACCGCCAGCAGAAAGAGCTACGCCGACTTTGTTCACAAGGAGCTCATCCTGTTCAGCATGGCTGATAACATGCGCTCTATCCCGTCCATGGTAGATGGTCTGAAGCCCGGTCAGCGCAAGGTCATCTACGGTGCCTTCAAGCGGAACCTCGTCAACGACCAAAAGGTGTCCGAGTTCAGTGGTTACATCTCGGAGGTGGCCGCGTACCACCACGGCGAACAGTCCCTGCAGCAGACGATTGTCGGTCTGGCGCAGACCTACGTGGGCTCCAATAACGTCAACTGCTTGGAGCCGAGCGGTAACTTTGGTTCCCGTCTCTCGGGTGGCTCAGATGCCGCCAGCGCCCGTTACATCCACACGCGACTGTCGCCCTTTGCCCGGCGCGTCTTCTCCAAGCTCGACGAGCCCAATCTCGAGTATCAGTTCGATGATGGCAGCTTGATCGAGCCCAAGGTGTACGTCCCGGTGATCCCACTGGTTCTCGTCAACGGTGCCGATGGTATCGGCACGGGTTGGAGCACCTCGATTCCCAACTATCACCCGATCGACATCGTAGAGAACCTGAAGCGACGCATGGGAAGGCTCGACCCAGAGAACGCTGAAGAGCTGTCCTTCAAGCCGATGACTCCTTGGTTCCGCGGCTGGAAGGGCGTCACGGAGCCGGACGGCCCTAACAGGTTCAAGTTCAACGGCATCATCAAGCAGGACGAGCAGAACCCGAACGAGATCCACGTCACCGAGCTGCCCATCCGCATGTGGACCGACGACTTCAAGTCCAAGCTTGAGGACATCATCCGCGCCGAGAAGACCCCATCCTTTATCAAGGACTACAGGGAGTTCAACGATCACCGGACCGTTCACTTCATCATCGAAATGGAGGACAAGCACCTAACTGCGGCGTTGGCCGAGGGTCTTTCGGAGAAGTTCAAGCTCTCCAAGACGGTCGCTACCACCAACCTTGTGGCTTTCAACACTCGGGGTCAAATCCAAAAGTACGAGAGCCCAGAGGAAATCATGGAGGAGTACTACCACTATCGCCTGAAGATGTACACGGAGCGGAAGAAGCACTGGTTGGGCGTATACCACGCCGATTACCGCAAGTTCAAGAACCAGTACCGCTTCGTCTCGGAGATCATCGACAACAAGCTCATCGTCAGCAAGAAGAAGAAGGCCGTGCTGGTGCAGGAGCTTCGCGATCGCAAGTACGAGGCCTTCCCGCCCAAGGACGACAAGAAGGCCCAGTCCACCGACGAAGAGCTCAACAAGGAGGATGGAGAAGAGGAGGACGATGCCGGTGGCGCGCGAGACTACGATTATCTTCTTGGGGTATGTGTTCCTGCCGTAGTTTTTCTTGCCGTTGCAGTCCGCTAACACGTCACAGATGCCCATTTGGTCGCTGACCAACGAGCGCCTCGAGAAGCTCAAGAGCCAGATTGCGGCGAAGAAGGCCGAGTATGACGAGCTCGACGCGTTGAGCGAGAAGGATTTGTGGGTTACGGACCTCGACGCCTTCGTCGAGGAGTGGCACAACCAGCTGAAGCTGGAAGAGGAAATCACGACTGGCATTCGCAGGATGGGCCGTCGCACTTCGCAGAAGATTGGCGCGGGCCGAGGTCGGCGCGTGAAGGATGACGACGACTACCAGCCCGAGAAGAAGACCAAGGCCAAGGCTCCCAAGGTCGAGAAAGTCGAGACCAAGACGCATCAGAGATTCGCTGAGAAGTTCCAGGCGGCCGCCAAACCGAGCCCGCAAATCGACCTCTCTGATGACGACTATGCCCTTCTCGGCAAGAAGGCAGTCGTAAAGCAAGAGTCGCAACCCCCCGTCGCCGAGACGACTGGTGGTCGCACTAAGCGCGCGGCTGCTACCAAGTCCAAGTACGTCTTGAGCGATGACTCGGACGACGACTTTATGGAGCTGGGCAAGCCCGAACCTGAGCCCAAAGAGGAGTCCGACGCGGAACCCGAGGCAGTGGTTGAAAAACCGGCAAAGCGGGCCGCCGCCAAGGCCAAACCGTCCTACATGGACGACGAGTTCGGCTCCGGGAGTGATGACGACGTCGCCCCCGCTCCCAAGGCGGCCAAGTCCAAGCCGGCTGAGTCGGAATCCGAGCCAGTGGTCGCGAAGCCGACGAAGCGAGCCGCAGCCAAGTCCAAGCCGTCGTACATGGACGAGGAATTCGGCTCCGAGAGCGACGGCGACGACGACATGCTCGGTGATGTCGGTGCCTTGGTGAAGGGCATAGGGCGCCCCGCCACCTCAAGCAGCAGCGGCGGCAGGCTGAGTCTGTTCGCCATGTCCCGTCCCGAGGCGGGCGACGCGCCACTGCCCAAGATGAAGAGCAAGCCGTCCAAGTCCAACATGGAGATCGACGACCACGACGACACCAACTACGAGGCGCTTGCCATGTCCTCTCCGCTGAAACCCGCCAAGGCAGACAACCTGGACGACTTCCTGTCCGACGATGATCTGCCCGCCGCGACCAAACCCTCCAAGCCCGCCGCGTCCAAGGCGAAGGCGAAGGCTCCGTTGAGCGTCGTCCCCGCACCAGCCAAGAAGCGCGGCCGCCCCGCAGGATCCAAGAACAAGGCCAAGGGCGACGACGACGACGTGCCGGCTCCCAAGGCAACCAAGCCAAAGACAGCCGCGACAGCCGCCAAGCCAAAGCCCAAGCCTGCGGGTCTCTCGCCCGCCGCCAAAGCGTACGCCGCCAAGAAGGCCAAGAGCAAGAAGGTCCTCAGCGACGATGACGAAGACGACATCATCGATGCCGAGCCCGCGCCGGTCGCTGCTAAGCCCAGGGGCCGGCCGGGACGTGCCGCGGCTGCGAAGGCGAAGCCGATCTACATTGATGATGACGAGGAGGATGACTCGTTTGTCAGTGCTGGTACGGGTGGCGGGCGGAAGAAGGCAAGGAAGGATGATAGTGATGCGTTTGACATGGACGATGATAGCGAGTAGGCTCAGCCCTCATAAGGGGTTGACTTGCTGGGCGGAGTTGGGCTTGCTTGGTGGATGGCGGAGGTTTTCTCGTTTCCTTTTGTTTTTGGGGTCGTCTTGGTCCTTTTATGCGGGGCGAACTAAGGACTGGGCGTTGGGGTCGTGGGGTGGCTGTCAGATTAACTGTTCGCATGACTTGCTCTGTGTGGCTCTTCATAAACTACTACTACTAGGTTATCCCCAATCTGGGTATCCGGGTTGATGGGCACGTTCATGTACTTATATCTTCGTTTTTTGCTAGGTCTTTCCTGATTTTACCTTGCTGGTTGCACTCACTCGATCACTGACTTTCTCACTCACTCGCTGCTGGTCTTGTCTGTCTGCCCATCTCACAATGTATGGTAATGGTAGCCTTGACACTTGGCGGTTGACGTGGAGGATTTCCCTCTCTTCTGGCTAAAGGTTTAGTTAGCACCTGGCTATGCCCTTCGCTCTTTTCTACCCCCCCCCCAATCTCGAATATACGAACGAGTCATGAGGATTGGGACCAACCGACAATCAATGCATGCCAAACAAACAAACAACTGTATCTAGGGACTTCGACGACATTCACCCCAGGCTTGCCACCACTCCAGGCTTGGAAACCTGGGCCTGATATTACTCCAAGCTTGGTTCACTCCTGACCGGACCGGATACAGAGTACATATGCGGAATCGTTCAAATCGCATACCTTCGCTGGGTAGCAGCAGCAGCAGCAACAACAGCAATAGCAGCGTATCCTAGACCCAGACACGTACATACATACATACAATACACAACTGAGAAAGTGGACATGAGGGTATGATGAGAACAGTCCAAGAGAGACATGTCGCTGTCTGTCAAGCAAGCAAACCTCAATGGATGGAAAGTCGGCAAACCCAAATCCCCAACTCCATAAGTTGAGTAACAGCAGTAATTAGGGGATGCATCCGGCGTAATGGATGTCTGGGATGAGCTGGAGGCAAAGGCTGAGGTTGAGGGTAAGGTTGAGGTCGCCGTGCAGAGAGTAACATGCAATGCGCCAGCCAGCACATGTCACATACCGATAGCTATGCACAAGCAGGTACCTTACGCAGGCAAGCATGCAAACCGATTACAGCGACGCACCTTGGTATTACTTGACTGCATTGCGTACCTTGAATAAGAGAACCCGGAATAGAAACCGGAAGGAAAAGAAAGAAGAGAACCCCTGACGGAAAGAAAAACCCGAAAGCCAGCCGTCCAACACCCACCCTCACTCCCTCTAGTGAAAACCTTCCCGCAAGTTAGGCGAGACCAAACCTGAGAGCATACGCATCAAAGCCAACATTGGGATTGAGGATATTAAAGAAAAAAGGAAAGAAAAAGTACACATAGTTCAACACAATACTCCGTCCATCCGCCCATATCCCCCCAAACCGATAGACCCAGACTTCCCATCTCTCACGTTTTCACTAGAAGAGAGAGCCATCTAAAGAAACACATTGACCCCCAGATCCACCTCGAGTGCATTGCCAATCTTTGCCATGCTTACTCTTCCCATACATACCCCCTTCATTGTTGCCTGGTTTCGTTAAAACCCGTCTTTTGGTCGGCACTTGCCGTACCATGCCTGCCGAGATGTTAAGAGACCGATGACGTTGTGATCATCGTCAGAGAACACAGGAGAGTCCGCTTAGATAATCAGAGGCTCGGCCTCCATCTTCTTGGGCAGCTCGGGCTTGGTCTCGGGGTGGAGGCCAATCTCGGGCTGCTGGAGGGTGATCTCGGGCTGCCGCTCAATCTCGGGCTCGAACTTGGTGTCGGGGCTGGCGAACTTGAAGTCCTCCTTGGGCGCAGGGGGGAAGTCGTAGGTCTCCTTGGGCGCAGGGGGAAAGTCAGCGGCCTTGAGAGAGGTCGGGAAGTCAGGCGCCTTGCGAGGAGTCTGCTGCTTCAGCTGCTCGGCATTCTGGCGGCCGCCCTTGATCAGGGCCTGGGCCTTAGCAGTATAGTCACCCATGTACTGCTTGGTGATGTGGGTGGCCTGCTCGGTGTGCTTCTGGGCGACAGAGCGAAGCTGAGCGGTCTGGGCATTGACAACCTCGCTGGCGTGCTTGAGCTGGGTGTCGATAAGCTCCTGGTTGGAGGTGTAGATAAGCGGGGTGAAGAAGACAACGGTGGTGGCGATCACAGCCAGGCCCCAGTAGGGGACGATCTTGACGAGGTAGTACGAGATGAAGGCGGCGAGAGCGGCCTGGTGTTGATTAGCTTATGTGTCCGTGTACAGCTCTGACGCAATAGCTGCAGGAGCTGTGCGCTCAGGCGGAGACAATTGTGGAGACGACTTACAGCTGCCGACGCATAGACGTTCTCGGCGAACAAGACACGCTGGGCCTCGATGACGAAGAAGTTGATGAGCTCATGGACGTCGCCAATCAGAGCGTCGAGGGTTTCCCGCGGAACCGTGTAGTACTTGCGGGGGCGGAGCTGGGTCGCGAAGCCGTTGTTCAGGAGGGCCTTTCCGGCGACCTCGGCGGCGATGGTGATGCCGAGGACCATCCAGGTGAGCTTGAAACCCCAACGCACGACATCGAGGTACCTAACCGAGAAGATGAGCGTGACGAGGGAAGCGTAGGCGATTGCCGAAGCGCCTGCAAAAGTATCAGCACCGGGTTCAACCTTAGTATCGCGGCGATTTTGGGGGACATACGGGGATTGCGCCAGGACAGGAGCTCCGAGAAGAAGGAGTGGTAGTGTGTCAGCGGCTGGCCGGTGGCCGCTCGGTAGTTGGGGGTGTGGCGGGCGGCAGCAAGGTTGGACATCTCGGCCTGGGTCTTTTCGGACTGATCGATGACGTTCTGAGCTACTGGACCTGTAACAGTGCAAACCATACAGTCAGTATCAGATCTCGGAGGGCAGAGTTGGAATCCGGCAGGATGAAGCATACCATTGGCAACGGTGTTGTAGGCAGCCGCGGCATCTGTGTAGAAGGAGAGATTGTCAGTTGCTGGCTCGGGCGGAGAGATCGGGTGTCGTGGCCAAGCTGTTGTGAAACACTATGCACCTGTCAGCAGGAGGGACGAATGGCAGGGAAAGCAAAACCCGACTGGAGCAGCGAGGGAGGAAGAAAAAAAAGAAAAAAGAAAAAGGAAGCCACGAACCTTACTGGCTTTGAGGGACTCCACGTTGGGATTGCCGTTAACGGCGGTGCTGTCAGCCATTTTTAATTGCTATCGTGCGATGGGCGCGTGAGCAGTGTCTGTTTTGGTGTGGTGGGCGATGGGAAACCCGTGACGTCGACAGTGACAGACCACGCGGGAGGAGGGGCACAGCGAGAGAAAACGGT
This sequence comes from Chaetomiaceae sp. PYS4301M, assembly GCA_023628425.1. Classification (NCBI taxonomy): domain Eukaryota; kingdom Fungi; phylum Ascomycota; class Sordariomycetes; order Sordariales; family Chaetomiaceae; species Chaetomiaceae sp. PYS4301M. The sequence continues at coordinate 616,620 of JAMAKR010000016.1, read as the reverse complement.
GATTGCGAAAGACGGAGAGTGGACGCTAAGGAAGTGACTGCTTTTCTTTGTTGTTGTTGCAGACGGGCGTGTTCTGTTTGTCGCCGTGGATAGAGTGTTTTGGAGGAGTTGGGATAGGCAGGAAGGCAGGAAGCAAGTGAGGGCTTTGAGACAGTCCAAGGGCGAATTTGATTATTGTTATTTCTTCCCGGGCCTTATCAAAAACCTGCCCAGGCAGTCGCCGACTCTCCGATCCAGTCCATGACGGGCACTTCTGGCACCAGCCCCACCCACAGCAAACGTTATCGCACGAAGCAGGCCCAAAAGCTTGCCGTCTGGGCCCTCTTGCCGACCGGGAACGTTCCAAAACGGCATGCACCACTGCAATGATCTCATCATGCCACAGCAACCACCATGGCAGGACACAGCCTATCAGGGAGCCGCCTTCCTTGAGCTCCGGGCCTTCCCTGCGTCCACGTCAAAGTGGTGTCCCTGCGTCACGCAAATCAGGCAGATCCCAAGCCGTGACTCGTCACCTCTCCTCGATCTTGTTGCCCTGTTATTACCATCAGCTTCATCTTTAATTTTTCCCCTTTGTTGACAGTCACCAATTTGCACAACAAACCCTCATCCAGCATAGCGCAGGCCGCCCCCCTGGTCGGCACCAATGCCGACCCTGGCCCTGTCCTGCCCTGCCATCCCGAAGATTCAAAAAATCCCTGCGCCGCCCGCTGGGGCTATTCTTGGCCCTGCCTGACGCATCATTTCCAGAGCAGGCGGCGTCATTCCAACGCATGTGATTCCGCGCTAGTGCTGCTGCGTCAGCGAGGGGGAAAAAACCCACCGTGCCCAGAACGGGCCCTCTCCCCACTCAACCTCGCCCAGTACCGGCAAGAGTGGGTGCGGGTGATGCAAGCCATTTTGCCCAGCTGCCAACCACGCGACAGCCAAAAGGGGGATGACGTTGGCGATGTGGTCTCTCTGTCCACTATTCGTATTACCTGTCCTTCGCGATAGACCAGGCACGACGACGCGACAAACACTCCACGTGTACTGAACTGTGCAAATTCCCATTCCTTGAGTGTATTCATCCAGCAGTGTCCTTCAACGACGTTTAACCACCTGGGGTAGCAACACGCTTGCTACATGTGTGATGTATCTAGCAACGCAAATGCAACCACCTCCTCAAATACATATATAACTGTCCAGCTGAACTCGTCCACGATACCACCGCCTCCTCAGACATACCCATATAATTATAACCGTCCAGCTGAGCCTGTCCATGGGTTACCTTTCTCACAGACTTTTCACCCCTCCCCACAGCGCTTGCTGGCAACTGACCCCAAACATAAACCACCCCCGGCATCACTCTCCGCGAATGCAAAACAAGCAAAAGAAGCAAAAGAAACAAATATAAACAGTTTGGTATCATCATGATGCTCAACAAAAAGCACAAAAAGCCGCCCCACGACTCCTCAAAACCCCCAGCCCTCCACTCCCCGAAGCAAGATAGATAAGATGTAGTAGTGTAGTATCATGTCGTAGCCACATTAACGACATCACGAAAAAAGAACAAAGAAAAGAAAAAAAGACGGCGCAAAAAATAACAAAAAGCTGAGGATAAAATCACCTCCTCCACCCCCAAAACCCCCCACCGCCCGACGTCGTCGTCGTCGCTGCCGTCGTAGTGTTATTATTATTCATCGCCCCCCCAGCCAACTCGGACGAGGCCAACGACGATGACACCACCGGCGTGGTACCCGACCCCGCGCCAGTCAAACGGCCAAACATGCCCCCCAACGGGCCACCCGAGCCCGATCCAGAGCCCGAGCTCGCCGACGGCGGCAGGGGGGGTGGCGTCTCGCCCGGCGCAAGCCCAAACGCCTTGCGGAGCTGTTCCAGTTTCTGCTTGGCCTCCTCGAGTTCCTGGCGCGCGACTGCTTCGGATGTCTTGGCTTGTACGAGGTCGAGCAAGAGGGATTCGTTTTCGCTGATCGGGGGTTCGGCTGGTGCCGGGGTCGGTTTCGTCCCCGAAGAAGAGAATGTCGAGGAGGGAAGGGGTGGGACGACGCTGCCGCCGCCGGTGACGGCGAGGGACTCGCTGCTGCCGTTGTTCCTCATCGTCATGATCGACGATGCGCGTTTGTTGCTGTATGGGGAAGGGGTTTGGGAGGGGGTGGATCTGCTGCGGCCGAGTTTGAGCTCGCGCAGCCCGGCAGCAGGCCCGGCGGGGGTTGCTTTGGTGTTGCTGGGGAACCAGTCGCTCTTGTCAGCGGCGGGGGGCGTGTCCGAGGCGCGTATGCGCATGCCGTGGATCTGCCGCTCGAGGCGCTGCTTCTCCTGGTGCACGTTGCGCACGTGCGCGTGGCTCTCCCGCAGTTGGTCCCGCACCGAGGTCGCTTCTTGCTCTATCTCTTGTACCTTCCGGTTCAGCTCTTTGGATTTGGCCCGCTCTTGTAGTAATTGCTCTCTCGCCCGCGCCAGTTCGTCTCGTAGTTGCAGCTTCGTCTCGGGGCCTGAGGATGTCGGGCTGGCGGCGGGCTCGCTGAACCGTGTCTCGACGACGTCTAGCAGGTCGGAGAGTTGTTCGGCCGTCGGCTTGGTGGCAGCGGCGGCGCCATCGGTGCCACCACGCGCTGTTGCGGTCGCATTTGTCCTGTTCGGTTTTGTGGTGGTGTGATCATCTTCATTGCTCGCCACTCCACTGGCCCTCTTCCGCAGTCCGTCCAGCAACGAGCGAACGGCCCGCCGGTCCTCCTCGCGATCCTCCTTCTCTTTTTGCAATTGGCTGGCCAGTAACGCGTGGTTCCGCTGCAGCTCACTAAGCGCGGTGAGGAGGTCTTCGATCTGGCTGTGTAGGTACTTGCTGCCGTCCTTGGACGTGTTGACGCTCCCCGAAAAGGCGGTGGGGGCCGCCTTGGACGGAGGCGCCGTGGTCTCCCGGGCCGGCTCGTCGACCGCGGAGCTGTCGCGCGAGATGCTGGTCGCATCGGTCGAGACGGAGCTGAGAACGCTGGCGGCGGACGAGGTGGTCGACGAGACGGCTTCCATCGAGGAGAGGCTTTGTTTCGAATTGGTGCGCCGAAGCATGCTGAGCGGGCGCGATGCAGCGAGCGGTCCGGGATTGAGAGTGGTGCTGACGGGGGTGGCTGATCCCGACGGCTGGGCGGCCGCGGCGAACGTGGCAAACCTAGGGGTGGACGAGGACGCCCAGATGCGACCCAGGAAACGGGAGGCGGCGGTGGTCACATCCGCTGACACTTGTGCCGCTGCCGCCGCCGCGTCTGTCCCGCGCTGATTGGCGGTCGAGCTAATCTTAGCCTCCCTGTACCCCTGTTCAAGCGCTGCCAATCGCTGTTTGGTGACCACTTCGGACAGCACGACAAAGTCCTGGACAAACTCGTCGGCGTTGTAGTTGTAGCAGTCCCAGAGCCCGCGCGACAGCAGCAGGTGCATTACGTCTTCCAGCTCGGTGCAGGCCAGGATGCGCGCCTGGTTCTTGCGCATGAGCGACAGCGCCACGCGCATGATGGTCTCCGATGCGCCCTCGGCGAAGATCACATCGTAGATGCGAAACAGCATCGGCAGGGGGCACGTTACGGCGAAGAAGGACAGGAACCATTGTGAAACGTAGGCCGGCTCGACCTGCAAATCGTCCAGATGGGATGACAGAGTGGGCAGGTGCTGTCGCAGCAGCTCGCGGAATTGGTAAATTCGGACGTGCAGGCCGGACAGGTCGGGAACGAAACATTGGCGCAGATCGTAGTTTTCCATGAGTCTAGTGGTCGTCGCACAAGGTTAGCCCAGCACTCACACACACACACAGCAGAGATTGCGATCAGACGCACCGGACCAGGATGCAAAAAGCTTGTTTGTCCGGCATATGCATCAGCAGCGGTCCAACCAGGAACCCCAATCCCTGGCAGTATCCGATCTTGGTGTCGTAGAGGCTGAAGCATTTGAGCACGCGGCCCAGCATCCGCTGGCCGTCGCCGTCCGGATCCCTAAACATGTCGACGCCCGGGAAGCTCCGTCCGAGGTCCTTGTTGATGACGCCCTCGTACGGGCTGGACTCGCCTGTCAGCCGTTCAAATACCTCCTCCAGAGCGCTGTCGCGGGCGCCCGCCATGCTCTGCCAGACCACGCCCCGCAGCGGCGGCGGTACGCCCTTCCTGACCTTGTTGGAGAGCAGGGTCGGTAGCCGGGTGGCCGTCTGCTTGGGGTCCTTGACCAGCGCCAGGTAGAACTCGAGCTCGGTCATGGGCGTCGGCGGCAGCTTCGAATATCGGAGTGCCGAGGGCGTCGGCGCGTTGACCATCTGCCGCAGCTGCGCCATCGACGGAGGCCTGGCCGTGCTCTCGCGGGATCGCCGCTTCTCGGCCGGCTTGACGCTGGTACTCTTTGGGTTCGTCGCAATCCGCTCATTTTCCTGCTCCAGCTTGGCCAATAGTGACGCCGTGGTCTGTGGCAGCAAAACTTGTTAGTTTTCCCAGAAGCTGGAGATGGGCTGGATTTTGAAGGGAGATTGTCCTGAACATACTTTTCCAGTGGTTTGGCCCTTGGACTCCAGATCCTCCTTCTTTTCTAGTTCTTCCCAGTCGACTCTCTCCGACCCCGAGCTGGAACACGAGTCGCTACGCTTCCTGGCCTCGCCGCCCTCGTCTGCGCTCTCCAGGCCCGTCTGTCCGAGTTCTTGGAGCAGGTTCGGCCTGCGTTTCGCGGCCGAGGTCTCGGGCTCGAAGATATCCGACTCGCTGTCATCGTCGTCATCGTCCTGCTCTTCTGCGATCTCGGTGGTCGAGTCGGTTCGGTCTGGAAGCGGGCTCTTTCTCGTCACAATCGTGCTCGGCGGCAGGGCGGTGTTGAGGTGGAGCGACGGCGGCTCCGAGAGACGGACTGTGACGAGTGAATCGTGGTCGCCCATCTTGCTCTGCGACGCCGCGGCGATGGGGTCCGAATTGGTCTGTCCCTGGGCACCATCGGTGCGTGGTCGTGTCGGATCGACAAGTGCCGGCTTTAGCTGTGTGTCTCCTCCATCCCAGGCGGGCTCCATTCCGAACCCAGCCCCAATCCCGCAGTCTCGGGCGTGCAGAGACACCCTGAGCGCGGCGCTGAAGTCGTCGAGCGAGCTGGGTCGCGCAGGTGTCGAGATTCGAAAAAGATAGGTCCAGTCGGTAAATCGAGATATCGATGCTGTCAATGCTGGCACCTAAAACCACTGACCGCTACCAATAACTAACGTGATCCACTGCCCAAAGCAAGGTACCTTGAGGGGGGCGGCGGGATATCCCTGGTCCAGTCGTGGTTCCTTTGGCCTTTCCGCCTTTCGAAAGGGCGCGGGTGACAGCTTTCAACGGAGAAAAGAGGCACGCAGGGATACTTCTTGGGCCGCGAAGGGGTGGAGCAAAGCGGCCGAGATCATCAACCTCGACCTCGAATTGTGTGGGTCTTGGCGCGCGCGACGGCTGGGGGCGGGCGGGCAGGTTCGCTCGCCTGGTTTCATCGAGGGGCCGAGGACACTGAAACGGGACGGTCAGAGGCGACCCGCGACAGACTGGACAGCTGAGGCCAGGACAGCTGATGCATAGGACAACGGTATTCCGTACACTCGGAGCACTCGGCACAAAAAAAATAAAGGGAACTGCAAGTTTTCTTCAAGGCAGCAGCACCAAGTTCCCCATCCCCATCCGTTCCATCCCTTTTGGACCCGGGCCGGGACGCGAAGGCGAAGGTTTACATGAAAAGCAACGCTAGCGCGAGCCCCTGGATATGCCCATTGGATCATTGGATGCAACAAGCAAATTGCATGCAGGAACCATGCTTTCACGCTCCAAACGGGAAATGCGGGGCAGCCCGCCCACCGCCAGACTCGGGCCATGCAAGACCCATCCAGTCGCGGGAGCAGCGGGTTTCGCGGCACATGAAGCCATTTCACAGTCGACGAGTCCCAAGAAGCGGCTGCTTGTCACGCAAAATCCTTGTGCAACTCTGGAGAAGGCCCGGGGCCGAAGAGTTGATATTGAGACAAAACATTGGTCGAGTCGGCAGGTTGCCATGATTTAGTGTCCAGAAGTAATTCCTCCGGTTCAGGTTCGTCTGGCACGTCTGCTAATTCGAGGGTGGCGTGGGTGGACACCACGGCAAGGAGTGGGGCTCGCCAATGGCATGGCATTGCCGCCAATCGGCAACCACATTGGTGGATCAGTCATCCTGCGAGAAGACCAACAACATCCCTTCACTCCCACTGCTGCCAGGCATCACCAACCGACCATCTGGAAAAGCAAAGACATCGGCCATCCATGTTAACCTGAACATTGATACGGCCAGCACTTGCTCGTCAGTTCCACAGTATCCCATACAGTAGTTAGTAACCGCAAACATCCATCGTTCCATGACACGAAGGGCCGAGACAGCACGACCGATCCTGCGGCAGCGTAACCCAGACCCCAGGCCGTTCGATCGGGTCAACAGAACTTATTGATATCTTTTCTTTTTCCTCAAAAATATAATAAAAAAAAATCAAGACAGCACCCCCCACACCCACCCAAGCCACAGCGGCAAGCCAAACAACACGAAGACCATCCCCAGGTCCATGCGGAAGACGATTCCGCCGGCCAGCCCCGAAACCCCAGACTCGTCGGCCGTGTCGGCCGGCGGCGGCGGCACGGCCAACGGCCCCATCCTTCTTCTTCTCCTTCTCCTCGTCTTCTTCCTCCTCCTCCTCCTCCTCCTCTCTCGTCTTTTTCCTCCTGTTTATCTTGTCAGTTGCTGTGCAAAAACGCGATGGTACGCATAGACGACTTGCCTTTTTTGGAGGGCGGCGCGTGGGCGGACGGGCGGCGGGTTGGAGCGGCCAGCGGGGCCTCCGGGGCGCGGCGGGGCGGGAGTTCGGAGGGCCAGGCCTCCCGGCAGTATAGTTGAACATTGCTAAACTCCAATGTCAGCGCGAAGCGCTGGTCGAGAGAGGTCTCGGAGAAGCGACTTACACGACCCACAATGGCATTGTGCCTTTTTTTTTTTTTTTCTCGAAAAGAGAGGCGACGGGCGTTGTTTTTTTAAAGAAAAAAAAAACGGCTTGTTTTCTCTCTTTGTCGACGGCCGAGAAAAAGAAAAGAGAGAAAAGAACCTAGAGCAATGGCGCAGACGATATATCCTGACATGTTTCCCTGCCTCTTTCCTTGTTTTTTACCTTATCTGCTGGTGGTACATTAAGGCAACAGCGTCGGAGGGGCAATTCCACCAAGCAACACCGGGAGGTGTTGGAGGAAGGAAGGAACCAGCAAAGGGGCACGTCAACTCGCCGTCACAAGTCCAAGCGCGGGCAGGTACATAGCATCCCCCCTCCTTCCATTTCTCACTTTCGACCTAACTTGCCTGCAATCTTTGGGCCACTCCTTCCCAGCTTCCAGAAGTTCATCTCCTCACCTTTTTCGCACCTGCCGTTCGTGGTATTCTGCAAGAGAGCCAGCCAACCATGACACCGCGCCCGGACCTTCTAAGCGATGATGGCTCCCAGAGCGACCAAGATAGCATCGACACCCCGGATGAGGTATCGGATGAGATGTCCGACTGCGACAGCTCTCCAGTCGACGAGGGCCTTGCATCCTCTGTGAATGAGGACGATGATGATGAGGACGATGAGGACGATGACGATGAGGACGATGAGGACGATGAGGACGATGACGATGAGGGTGACGACGACGATGAGGACGACGATGAGGACGAGGATGAAGAGGACGACAAAGAGGATGATTATGACGATGAGGACATGGATGAGGATGATGACGAGGACAGGGATGAGGAGGATGACGAGGACAGGGATGAGGAGGATGATGAGAATAAGGAGGAGGACGATGATGAGGAGCAGGATGACGATGACGAGGACGACGATGATGTGGATGATGACGATGAGGTGGACCACAATGAGGACGACGACGATGAGGAAAATTCAGAGCAGCAAGCACCACGCTACACTTGGAAGGACTGCACGTTTGCCAACGGATGGAGCACTGTGGTCCTGAGGATGGTGCCCAACCAGTACTCGAACCCCCCCATTTGGTTCGCCGACCTGTTGGTCTGGTGCCGAGACGTGCCGCGTCTGATGAGCGAGGGCTTCTTCTGGTCGGCCGAGAACGTCGTGCCCGGGGAGTGCTACCTGCGCCATTCGGCGATACCGGAATTCCAAGTGTCTGGGTTCAAGTATACGCGTGTTTGGGGGCTCATCGACAAGTCCAACGGCGACACGCCCCTCTGGCAGGCGCGACTGGAAGTTATCTCCCAGGCCATGGGACCCCTCTATTGCTTCCGGCTGCAGAACCTGTCGGTGAGAAACGTGGCCCAGGCAAGAGTCGTGATTAATGAGGAGGAGGACATTGCCTACGAATTTGACTTCCTCAATTCTGCGTGCTGTTACAACTGCATCTATGAGGACATGCCTCTGAAGGGCTGGTGGCCGTGGCCAAAACCGAGAGATAATATTGCTCCTAGGCCTACGGGGACTCTTTGGGAATGGTTACGCAGCTTCCCCGGGCGGTTGATCCGAGAACAAGGGTCGAGGGGATCTCTCCTGTAGGGTAGGGGCACACTTGTAGCAGTCTTAATGAGGGCAAAGAAACGTGAATCCAGGGGAGAGCTGTATGGCATTCAACTTCATTGGTGGTTGGTTACCTGATGAACTGCAGTGGCATAGCTTGTACGTCTGATGACCTGTATATAGGGGGCAACAAACGAAACAAAAGACAAACAACACTCGGCATTCGCTGGTCATCAGCGACCCAACTCCTACTCGAGTCTTACAAGTTTGTCCAGGACAGAGCGGACGGGATCCCAAGTTTTCTTGTAGGTAGGTATGGTCGTATGTGGTGATGAAGTTTTGGGACGCAGCTGAACTACGGGGCGGGTTGTCTGTGGGGAATAGGAACTGGCTGGGGAGTGGAGAGGCCACCGCTCGCTTATAACGTACGTAACGCTTATTATGAAATAAATCAAGCACATGTAATATTTTGCAAAATTACAGGACTCGAGTTTCAATCAATTCAAAGCTACTACAAACGCGGGCAGAGACATACAATTTCGGCCTGCTTGACCTTGATTCCATGTTTGGTTTTCAGATGCCGGACCATGTTATAATCCCGCGTAGCAGAACCAGGACAACCCTCGACGAAGCAGCGAAATGAGGCTTCTGCCAGGTGCGTCATACGATGTTTCCTCAAGTCTCGATCTTGGTAGAAGGCCCGAGGACAGCCGGGAACCGGACACGTATACGGCCGTGTATGTCTCTTCATATGCATACTACGCCTATGTCAGTCTTGACAGAAGCCAATCAAAAATGGGGAATAAGCAGCGTACTTGTAGTCCCCTGTCCTGGTGAATGTCCGAGGATTCCGAGCAATGGAGTCGCGGTTGCAAACGAGTGTGTTTTTCAGTGGCGGGGGAGGGGTGGTTGACAGTGGCGGTGTCATAGCAGTAGGACCCAATGGTTGCTCCAGAATAGCTACCGAGGAGGAACCAGAGTTGGTCAAAAGGAAGTGCTGAAATTGGGTGGATATCAGGCCAGCGGCCAAAGGCAAAGGCGAATGAGGAGAGAAACCAGACAGCGGCACCTGGGGAATCGGCCCCCCGTGCTGCAGTGCTGAGCCCACCGACTAATGCGGCGTAACTTGGTTTGTCATCTGCGTTGAGGCCTTGCAGAAGTCTTCGTGTGTGACTGAGAGGCCGAGGGAGTCGTCGAAGGATTGGTCGTGTTGGAGTGGAGACCCTGAGGCGTCCCCAACCGGTAGGTACCCCAAGAAAGCTGGGTAACATGTGGCACTGGAGGATATGGCGTCGGCCATGGCATTGTAGCCATGATCCTGAGCCGCAGTGGGAGTCGGAGTGGGAGTGAGAGTCGTGTCATGCACCGACCAATCACTCGCTCGGCCCTCGGCCATAGAACAATGGATCACATCAGACGAGATATGATGACCCGGGCTGCTTCCATGTCCGCCAGGGCCTCGATCAATGAGAGTATCCCGAGGGTTGACGGTAGGTGGACTTTCGACACTGCGACCTTGATATCGTGTCGTCAGATTAGCACTAATTAGGTTCCAACATGTTTCGGGATGACCGGTCAGTCTTACTTGCAAGTGCAGGCAGCCCCTCATCGACAAATGGGCCAGGCTGCGACACAATCCCGGGTGTGAAATCATCTTGTCTCGTTAGATTTGGTTTGCCAGGACTTTCATATCAGCACCGAGAAAGTTCACTTACCCCAGGCCCAGCCTCGGCCATCTTCGTCGTCCTCAGGATCCATCATCCCAGCCCAAGGCGTGCGGAAGATTGAAAGAGGGCGGAAGATTGAAAGGGGGTGTTTCAACAAGCAGATAGGGTTGTTCTCGCATGGCTGAATCATTATTAATTATTATCAGGTCATCCGATGTGCAGAAAAACTCGGCCCGTCACCGGCCACAGGGAAGTCCGATTCGTGTGCCCAAGAAGCCAGCGATTAAGCAAGCCAGCCTGACTGAAGCACGCTGGGGAGGATCAAGCGACGGGGATCCAATCAACGTGGTGGCTGCAGGAGGCCTACAAGATAAATCAAGCCAGGTGCATTGCACACCACATATTCCTAATTCGTGGGCGGCAGGATTGGCCAATACAGCAGAACTAACCAGCTGCGATTGCTGCACCAGGAGGTTTGCATGTATGTCCCTCCGCTTGGGCATCAGTAATGAACGCCCAACGCATTCGCTCGACACTCTCCCTCTGTTGCACCTGTGTCGTGTTGATGATATCCGTGATCCCCGCTTGGCTTTGACGACAACCAAACTCCCGAGTCATTTTTCCCACCACGAAGGCATCTGGAAACCAGGGCTCCGCGAAGTGGATAGGAAACCATGGGTGAGTTGTTTGCGTCCGCCGTCTGCGCCTCTCTGTCTGAAGCGGTGCTAGATTTCCCCGGCAAACCTGTGCCCCTCGATAACGCTCAGCAGGCCAAGTTGCGAAGAACTTTCTTTCCGCCGCTTGTTCTCCTTGAATGTCTCAATCAAGTCTGCCCTGGAGGGGCCCCCCAAAAGGCTGCAGATGCCCCCCCCAATCCCAATCAATCTCTCGAGGAGATGTTCCACACGTTTGTCAACAAGCTAGCCCAGATATGCGACTTCGAACCCAAGGGTAACACGGTTTCTGCTATCGCCGTGATCTGGCGAGGGGGGCGGATCTGCTATGTCTTAGCATCTAACCGCAGGACCAATGTTCCCATGAAGAATGCTCGGGCTGGTCTGACGGCCTTCCTCGACATCCTTAAGTCAAATCTCGAGGCAAACACAAGCGAGTCGGACGAGGTAATGGAAGGACGGCTGATGCGGGAGGTCTTGCGTTGGAATAGTGTCCGCGTACGATCCTACCTCACCTCCCTCTCCAAGGCGCTACAAGCCTGCCAGAAAAGGTGTGATGACAGTGATCCAGGCGGTAAGACATATGCGTGACGCCCAGCAAGCATAAATCAGACAATACATCAGCGGGAGCTTACAATCACAAACAGGGAGGAGTGCAAGAGAAGCACTAGAGAAGTGGGCGGGCGACTTGCCTGACCCGAACAAAGACGGCCAGAAGAGCGAGAACTGTGAGCCGCCGTTAAATCCAAGTATGCAGTGGACTGGTAGCGACTAACACCTGGAAAAAACAACACCAGACATCGATTCCACAATGCAATGTATCGCGGCCGTCCATGAAAACCGGAAATCGCCATTGCAGAGGTACATCGAGGCGCGCGCAGTCGAGGACGACAACATGGCCAAAGGCGGTTCTTGGTCGACCCTCCGACATGCTACGGGGCGACTCCTGTCATACCAGTACGCCGTCCAGACACTCGTCCATGCCCACCACATCTGGGCCGATACCGACCTCTTCCGCAACTTTGACGTTGAGTCCCTCCGTTCCAGCGGGTCGTACCCTGCACAGGCGCTGGCTCTCAAACCCGAGTCGGCCGAGACCATCATAAACCGCGCGCCTGGCGGTCCGTCGCGGACCCAGGTTTACAAACGGCACGCGGCAGATCTCGAGCCCTACGGCCTGAATATGGAGCTGGAACAGCGCTTGAAGCAGAGGCTGGACCCCGTCGTTCATGCTGAGATGCTCCTCCACGACTGGCTGTCACGCACCGAGGGCGGCACGCAGCCCTCCCGATTCTTCCAGAAATGGCGGTACATTGGCTCCAGCAAACCCGTCTGCCGGCTCTGCCAGCATTACTTCAACGTCATTGCCACGCCGGTGTGCTTCCGCTCGGGGCACCCCAACACATACCTGAACTGGAGACTGCCTGACATCTATGTCGACAAGGAGGATGAAGAAAGCATTGAGCGTGCAAGGAAAACCTGGTGTGAAGTTCTGGGTCAGATGAAGGGCCAGGTCTACGCGGCTGTAGCGCGCGTCTTGGAGGAGAAAGTGTCCGAGAGGAAGGCCCACGACTCCAACACGTACACCGACAGGATCACGCGCGTCGCGGATCCAAACCACCTCGCGAACTGGATTGAGAACCTGCAACTCAAGTAGATCAAGAACAAAGCGTGCATTAAGGTCCGAAAAGGCCGCCTCATAACGAAACTGTCTAGGTCCAAATGGGTCGGTTCGTGATACACTCCTTGTAGGCCTGGCCACTAAAATCCCCCGTGGACGGGTCCCTCCACTTCCATATGCAGCAGTAGCCAGCGCCCAGGATGTCGTCGAGATTAGGTGGGAGGTACGTCTTGCCGACGACGGGTGTCTCGTCTTTGTGAGTCACGTTCATGCTAACAATGTGACATGGCGTGCTTTGAAGCCCGCCCCAGAGTCCGAGTTCGTAGGTCTGAGGCTGCACGTACAGAACCGGTACCGAGTAGAAGCAGGGCGGCATCGTGTATGTGGTAGAGCCCGCCGCCCGCAGCAGCTGGTTGAGGTCCACACCGGGGTCGTATCTGCCCTTTGTCTTCGCGCATCGCTCCGAGCTGAGGTACAGGTCCTGCAGGTCAACCCCGAAGGTAGCGAGCTTGCCAATGAAGGCCTTGTTCACGGGCTTGCTGTACCGGTCGTGCTCAACGCCCACGCTGTCGGTTATCCCCTCGCCCACGGACTCGAGGCTGTAGCAGTGGCCGTCGATCCACCTGGCTCCGGGCCGCGAGTCGCCACTGCATTGGTCTTGAGTGTAGCTGTCGACGAGGATCCAGTAGTTGGACGTCCTGAGAACGATGCCGGCGATGCTCGACGAGAGCGCGTGATTGATCGCTGCCGAGACGTCCTTTTGGAGGGTGCCAGTTGGGGGCCAATAGAACCTGCCGAAGTCAAAGAAGTTGGCCAGCTTGGAGTCGAGGGCGCCGTAGGTGAGCTGTTCAGGGAAGCTGCTGAGATCTCCTGTCACGAAGACGCTCTTTAGCATGTTATCCAAGCCATCTTTCGCCAGTGTATAGATGTCGCTGAGCTGCTTTGAAGCAGCTGCTGCCCCGGGGTTGCCCTGGACACCATCCGCCGAGTCCTGTTTGCTCGCGAGGTAAGAGAGCGTGGCACCGGTAACCCCGAACAAGCCGCCTAGGAAAGGGCCCGCTCCTGGGATAGCCCCGGAGGCAGCGCCGATAGCGCTTAATACAGTTCCGAAAATGCCGAGGAATTCTGAACTCTCGAACGTTGGTACCTGAACGGGGATGGCGCCCAATATATCACCAATGAGGGCTGTGTTGTTGGTCAAGGCGTCATTGTACGCGTCGTCGAAGATGGTTACGTATCGGTTAAAATTTGAGAAGTCTGACAGGGTCCAGAACAGGCTTATGTCGTCAGCCAGGTACTTATCCAGGCAGTTGCGCGGCACCGGACAATGAGCCCCTGCACCTCGAACGTCGCAGGAGATGTTTATCTCTGGATCTGGGCTCTCAGACCACATTTCAATCGCAATATTTTCTGGGAATTATTTGTTAGTAATGGCGAGACACGGCAAGAATATAGAGACTTACCAGCACCCCTGGCGTCAACCCATTCCTGGATGAACTGAGGAATGCCCCTGTCTGCCGCGAGGTTGGTTGTCGCTAGTTCATCTTCCGAGCGAGTTCCCTGGCTACAAAGCGTGTCCTTGCACTTGTCGTCGGGACAGTAGGCGTAATTACACGAATACCTGCACAATTCCATCAAGGCCTTGTTGGATGGGTCATTGGCAACGGCCTTTAGGTCCGTCGGTTGCGGCAGTGTTACCGAACCGTGTGCCGTACATGTGCATGGAAAGGGACTAGACCTCCGTCAGAGGGGATGCCTGTGGTGAGGGGAGAAAACATCATACCAAAAGTTCAGTGCGCAAGTGAATTGGCAGAGATCCATATAAGGACCCAGCCCAGTGCCAGCGCTGCAATCACCGCCGCCAGAGTTACCACCGGAGCCGCCGCCGTCGTATGCCGGGAGACCAGGGTCAACGATGGGACCGTCGTCTCCTCCGGGCGGACAGCTGTTGAACCACGTCCAGCCGAGCGCCGTCTTGGGGTTGACCTCGGTCATGTCGGCGCGGCCCTGGCCACCGAGGTTGGGGAAGTGCATGTTGGGGCCCGAGGACGAGCCCTGGTATTTCGTGCCCTGCGGGTCCCACCAGAAGGAGCTGCCCGAGATCTCCTTCTGGCCCATGTTGTACCAGACGTCGGCGTTGCCGGTGAACTTGTCGATCCACATAAAGTCCGGGCGGCCGTCGCCGTTCACGTCGGCCCAGCGGTGGTTGGCCCGGTCCTTGCCCACGCTGAACTTGATCTGGTTCATCCACTGCAGCCCGCTAGGCTTGTTCAGCCAGCCCGTCACCCTGCCGTCGGGCTCCAGGCACATGTAGTCGACACGCTTGTCGCCGTCAATGTCGGCGAACTGGATGCCCAGGTCGTACAGCCCGACCCCCCACCCCTGCGTGCACCCAGAGTTGACGACCCTGGTCTTGGCGCTAAACGAGAACTGGTCCGACGCCCGGTCCCAGTAGGTGTAGTAGACGTCCAGGGCGCCGGTGGCCTTGTCGGTGATGATGACGTCGCAGAATCCGTCGCCGTTCCAGTCCCCGAGGTGGATAGCTTTGCGGTTGATGCCGCCGAGGTCCAGCACGACGCCCTTGTCGAACCACCCGGAGTAGTCCGTGTTGGGCGGTGTGTTGGAATTCCGGAAGATGGTGATCTTGCTGTTGTGGTCGATGAAGACGTAGTCATCGTTGCCGGTGCCCGACATGTCGCACCAGCGCGCCCCGTCGCCTGGTAAACCGTCCTGGTGTCAGCATCACAGGCCAAGAGAGTCAAGTAGGCTACATCAGGTAGAGTGGACAGGGAATACAGGAGACTCACCCTTTTGATGCGCGCCGCCGCCTCCCAAGTTCTTCCACGCTCGCACCTCGTAGTCGCACCGTCCGTCTACGAGCGTCATGCACTTGACGTAAACGTACTGGTTATCAACGTCGCGACAGGTCAGTCGGTTGCTCCTCAGTCGCAACATGCTCTCTGGGGGGTGCTTACATCGGCTCTCCCACTGTCGTAAAGCCTCGCAAAGCGGATCTGAGGACCGGCTCCTGCCTCGCCCATGCCCGCGTGTGTCACGCCAACCGAGTCCCAGTTAGGGATGAGGCCCTTCGTTTGGCCCCTCTGGTTAATGTACGTCGTGACCTTTCCCGTGTCGTCCAGCCAGAGCCAGTCGGAACGGAAGCTGTACATCGGGAGCTGTTGGCATGGATGCAGAAACAAGGAGGAGAAGGGGGGAGGAGGATTAACGCGACTTACTCTCCGTTAATATCGACCAGGTGCACGCCGTCGATGTTGCCCATGCCCTTGCCGGTAAACACGGGCTGGCCCTCGCCGAAGTCCTGCCAGTAAGCCGCCATGTCGCCCACACCGCCGTTCCGCCAGCAGTAGATGTCACCGTTGCCGGCGACAACGCAATAGTCCAACCGCCCGTCGCCGTCGATGTCGCCCAGGCGCACGTTGGTCATGGCATAGCCGCCGGGCGCTGCCTTGTAGAGGCCAACATCGCTGAATACCGGGGGTTTGCCGCCCCTGTTGATCCAGGCGTACATGTTCCCCTCGTTGCCGAGGCAGATGAAGTCGTCCAGCCCGTCGTTGTTAACGTCGCCCCATCTGATGTTGGCCTGCTTGCACGTGCTGGTGAGGGAGGAAATCAAAGTCTTGTCGCCGAAAGTGCCGCCGCCCAGGTTCTCTCGGTAGTAGATGGCACCCACGCCCTGACTGAAGACCCAGTCGTCGCGCTCGCCGCCACGGTCGGCGCCGTTGTTGACGAGCTGCGCGAACCAGACCGTGTCGTCGCCGGCATACCAGCCCGAGTGGATCTTGCCCATAGACTGCGAGCCATGCGCGTACTGCCCGTCGTCGATGATGCGCGGCGACAGAGCCTTGAGGACTTGGGTCCTGCCTCGGGGATCCACATTGCCGCTGCCGAACTGCTTGTCGCATATTGTGGTCCCTCCCGCGGCGTCCGAAAAGGCGACGTCATTGCTCGGGGCCGAGAGCCAGCCCTTGGATTCGGCCTCGCTGATGGCCGGAAGCCACTGCGCCGCCATCTTCCGGTACCCTGAGTCGGTGGGGTGCGTCGTGTCGACGAGGTCGGCCGTTGTCAGCCAGCCGTTGTCAAACTCGACAAGGATGAGCCGCTTGCCTTTGGCAATCAAGTCCTGGGCCAGCGCGCGATACTGGTTGTTGATGATGGCGACGTTGGCCGGGTTGAGCGTGTTGGGGAGCAGGGTCGAGAGCACGACGCACGTGTTGGGCACGGTGTCGAAGATATAGTTGATCATGTCCCTCATGCGGTCCCCGGTAGAACCGACATTGTAGTCCTGCGTGGCGTCGTTGGTGCCCGCGTTGATGAGGACAACGTTGGGTTTGTACAGCGGAACCACGACCCGCGCTCTCACATCCACCTGGTCGACGCGGTAGCCTTCCCAGCCCTCAACGTCCTGGCAAAAGGGGGTTAGCCAACGGTGCGCGGAGACTGGTCTGTGAGACAAACTCGGTCGTTCATGGTCCCGCCACTGCGGCTGCCGACCATGTTCACGTTCCATCCGTCGAAGCGGAGTTTGTCACGCAAAGCCTTGCGGTATCCATTTCCATCTGATGACATATACCCATAGGTGATAGAGGCGCCGAGGGGGAGAATGCGGAGGTAAAAGTCGCCAGCACGAATGGCGAGAGTGTTGTTGCGGCCTTGTGGGTGAAATGCTGAGGACGGAGGTTCCTGAGCTCTAGACTCAGGAACTTCAGTGAAAGCGTTATGGGGGCGGTTTCGGGGATGCGCAGCAACAGACTGGAAAAACACGAGCAGCACCAATGCCGCCAACTGTTTGGCGACGAGCATGTTGCTCGACCCGGGGTGAGGAAAGAGCAGTAAGATGGACGAGTCAGCACTAGGAATCCCGTAAAGATAAAAAGGGGGCAGACTGGCCGTTGAGTCAGAGTACTGAGCCATCTATCATGAGTTTGGAGAATCGGGCATCAGGTCTTCTTATACATCAGGTCGGGAGGTATCAGTCCATCTGATTCCCCGACCACCTCCTCCGTTCCCCTGCCTCTCAGAAGACACCCCATCAGCATCACGCCCTCCTCGGCCATGCCGGGGCAAGGGATTCGATATTTTCTTTACCCGAGATTGTTCAAGCTTCGAGTCTAACCCCCATTTTCAACACTTTGGGGCGGGGGACTAAGACATCCCACAAGTCTAACCCCTATCTTGACATTTTGGGGCGGAAGATGCAGTGATCCCATGTTCGGAACCGGTCGAGACTCGACTCTGACCCCTCTAGCTCAATACTTGAGAACGGGGGGGTCGGTGATTCCTTGACCGGAGATCGGTCCGACGAGACTCTGAGCCTAACCTCTATTCCATGATTTGGGGGCGAAGGATTCCGTGGAGTCGTGGACGCGGTTGAGGATCTGCTATTAGACTCCAATCTCAACCCCCCACGGGCAAGGGACTCAAATGCGCCTCGTACTAGTGTAGAGTTGCTGGAGTCTGTTTCTAACCGATTGTAACTAACTATCGGAGCAGACGGCAAAGTTCCCTCGAATCACTAAGAAGTTGGGGTGCCAAGAGGAAGTATTGTCGTGGTCTGCCTGGTATGAGCTTGTCCTTATCATGACAAGCAAGTGGATACAAGTGCAAGCCTATCCATGTGGTCTGGTACAGTGGGTTCCTCGCTTGCACATGTGCCAGGGGGTTGACTGTCACAAAGTACCTGACTCTTCAGGAGCAGATGACTGTCCAGCAGATTCTTTTCGTAGAGCCAGGTAGCGTGATTACCAATGTTGAATCTAGAGCAATTTGACCACCGTTGAGCACGGATGTAGAAAATCTCACCTCTGGGACAGAGTGTGATTGGATTAATAGTAGCATTCACACTCGATGTAAGGAATACAGCGGCCGCCATTAGACTTGTCGATCAGCAGGCAATTCCATTACTTGACGGTAATCAGCTCAAAAGTTCCGCCATCACAACCCGGTTTTGGAACTCTCCATTGACTCTCCTTGGGAAAAGGATTCCTGCTGAACCCTGGCAAAATCCCGCATCTTGAGGATCCAAGACGCCGTCGAAATGGCCCCCGGGGGTTCCAAAACATTGTCGTTTACAGTCCAATACGGATACTGGTTTGTTTGTTGGCTCAGAACTTAGCCCCATAATTTAGTCCTCTTTAGGTATCGCGCAGCGCCTCACCAGCAAACTCAAAAAAGCCACAGCCTTCCAGGGCCCTTGCTAGCTCCCTCTCTCAACCAAAAGAGCACCAGGCTGCCAAGCCCCAGATGGCGTTCTCCAGCCTCTCTGAGTGGTCAAATACCCCTGTATTTACTCTCACTATATGTACCACGCCAACGAACAAACCAGGGCTGGAGTGTAGTGTACGGCACAGAACGAAACCAACGGCCTTCCGGTCCATTCAGCCGTCAAGACATCCGCGAAAATAGGCAACTACACGGGCAATGGGTGATGAGTGGGCCTAAGTGCCTTCCCGGAAGGGAGTCTAGAGGAATTGGAATGGACAGCAAGACTCGCGAGGACACGGGATGTCCGACGGCCTTCCTCTCAGCCTCCTCTTGTGCATTTGTCGTTTAGTCGGGTTATAGAGCTCGGCTAAGATGTTGGTGCCAGGAGCAACGCCTGGGTTGGCACCAAGAACCGTTTCCACCGTTTTCATGTATGACATGGCAAGCTCTGCATTGTCCGTCTCAAGGCTGTCGTACGCAGCGTTCCAGAGTCTCTCGGACACGGAAAGGACAGGGGTCGGTTGCTCTGAGAATTCGGTCAGCGGTGGTTTGGGTGCGGATTCGGCGGGCAGAGCAGGAGACAGAGGCTCTCGCATCTGTGCCGGGTCGGGCAGCCGTTGCGGCGGCGGCAGACGGGGAGGGAGGAGCTTCTTCCGCGATTTCGGCTTGTATTCAGCAGACATACGGATAGCTCCGACGGGGATTGTTGTGGAGAAAAAGAGATGCTGCTGCAACAGCAAACAATGTGAAGTCGACAGCTGCATTTCGTGCGGTTATCGCGGGGCGGAGCTGAGAGATGCGGCTGACTTTGGTACCAGGGGTGCTGGGCCCACTGGCCCACCACAACCGCTTTCTTAGTTTCGGCACGTGTAGGCAGCAAGATTAGGTTCTTACTCCTACACACATCATCATCACGGTTTTTCTCCGCCTCTTTGTTCCTTTCGGTTAGCCCTCCTTTCTCTTCCGTTTAGCTCTCATTTTCTGCTCCCCCGCCCCCTCCCCCCCAATCAGAAATCACAGATTGAACCAGAAGACAAACTTGGCTGTGTAGCAAAAAGAATCCAACAGCAACGAAAAGACAAACACAAAGACATGACAAGGGGGAACCAAAAAGCAAGCAAAGCCATATCCATCCACCCATCCACCGATTCCTCCGGTCTGGTTCTCACTCTTCCACCCCTTTCAACTGTTCAACCTTGACCCCAACCACCCAGCTTCAATCTCGCACCCGACCAAACCCAACCCAAGGGAGCCCAAGGTAACCAACCCGGATCGTACACCCTTCCTGCCAAAAACAACAACTCCCCCCCATCCCTCATCACCACCACCACTACCACAACCATAACCACCACAACCACACCAACACCAATAACCAATCTCACACCCCCGAAACCCCGCCCTGCCCCATCCCCCCAGGCAACACCCCCACCCCCGCCATAAGCGGCGTGCCCATCCCCTGGGCTACCGCGGCAGACACAGACGTGGGCGTCGGCGCCGGACTGTTCTGGTTCGACCCCATCGCCACAGGCGTCGAGACACCCCCAGCAGCCTGACCATTCTGACCGCCCGCTCCCATCCCAACCTTCACATTCTGACCCTGCCCCTGCCCCTGACCTTGACCCAGCCCCATCCCCTGACCAAGAACCTGCCCCAGCCCGGAACTCCCCGCCGACAACAACGGCGGTCTGCCACCCGCAGGCGGCCCCGGGGGCGGTTCCTTCTTGGGATCGACGCCCGGATACAGCGACTGGAGTTTCCGGTAGAGGGTTCTGAGGAGCTGGTCGCGCTCGACGCGGTCGGCGACCAGGTCGGCGGGGCGCTCGACCGGGTCGTCGGGGGTGGCGGGCGGGAGCTTGAGCTTGAGCTGCAGGTTGAGGGGCGGCGGGGTGAGGTAGGCTGGTGACGACGGCGGGGGTTGGGGCCTGCCCTTGCGGTCGGCCAGGGCGACCATGTAGGTGAGGTTTGATTGGATACGTCTCATGCATCTGGGTGTTTGGTGGGGTTGGGGTTAGTTGGTTGTGCTGTGTTGTGCTGTGCTGTCATGGGAGTGGGTGGGGGAACTCAACTGGTTGTAGTCTAGGTTTGCCCGCTTCTCCTCCTCGGCGTAGTCGATGTCTCCCTGTTTGGTGCCGCTCGCCTCGACGGCCGCCTGTTCCTTTTTGAGCTCGTTCCGGCTGTTCACGAGCTGTATTGACTCGTAGAACAGCTCCTGGTTGATCTCGAGCAGCACCGCCATCCTCTCCTTCTCTCGGGATTCCGTCGCCGGGCTCTGGGGCGCGGAGCCGGCCGAGGTCCCGTTTGTCTGCGGCGGGCCCTGGTCCATGGGGAAAGTCGGCGTCTGTGGCGTGGCTGCTGATGCTGATGTCGGGTGTTGCGCGGTAGTGGGTGTCTGGCTTTGCGGGGTGCCTTGGGCCTGAGGCGTCGAGAACTGCTGCTGCTGCTGCTGCTGCTGGGGAGGCATCGACGTGGCCGGTGTCCCTGGGGGAGGGTTAAACTGGCGCTGAGCTGCCGACACAGGCATCCCGGCAGGATTCTGCTGGCCGGGAAGCATCCGCTGCATCATCGGTTGCTGGCTGGGCAAGCCGGCGTTCATCTGGTAAGGGCCCATCTGGCCGCCCATCATAAAGTTGGCCGGCAGCTGGGGACCAGCAGAGGTCGGGATGCCAGCTGCATAGGGTGAGGTTGTATAGGGGTTCTGGAATGACACTGTCGAGATCGCACGTCAGTCTCCATGATCACGTGCGCAAGAAGATCGAGAGGCAGGGTGGAAGAGGCTGTCACGCCAGCATGAGGAGGGCAAGTCCGGTGGAGGGTGAAGCCGGTCAGGTCTCACTCAAGACACACTCTGGGCCACGCACGTGAAGTAGCGTAACACAAGACAACAGATGAGAGATGGGGCCGAAAAGAAAAAAAGTTTGTCCGACAGCCTCGCAAAGAGCAAGCGTCACGTCAGGGTATACGAGGGGAGGGAGGGGCTCGCTTACTCTGACCATTGGCAGCCATGTGCGGCATCGCGGCATTCTGCATCATTCCTGCAGGGCCGGTCCCTCCTGTTCCCATGAGGGCTGGGTTAACATTGGGACCGGCGGGAAAGGCACCGGGCTGGCCCGACATGGGGAACTGTTGTGTGTTGTACATCATCTGCTGCGGCTGGTTGGGGGACGGAGCAGGTTGCAAGTGAGCGCCCTGAGGTGGTGGGGCACCGTTGAAGATCGGGCCCGCGGCGGCACTTGGGTAGCCATAGGGAGCTGAGTACATGACTTATTTTTTTTGCTGCTGTTGGGGCTAGTTTGAGACTGCCCGACGAGCCAAGAGTCGGGGCGGGAGGCGCCAGGGGTGAGGGAGGACCGGCGTCGGATGGTACGGCGAGGGAGGCCCGGCGTGGATCAGATCAGGAATTGCGGCTGCCGGTGTGGGGAAGGGGGCAGGGCTATCAATCCGGAGATTGGCGGGGGGGTTGCTCTGCCGAACGAAGGCCTCTCGGAGAACCAACAAGAGACCAGGAAACGGATTGCCCCAGACAGGTACCTGGGTCCCCAGTCCAAGCAAGCAGGGTCCGGCCGGGATATGACGAGGAATGCGTGTCTTGACGCAGGGTGGGAATGCCGTCCGCGCAGCAGATGGGATGGGAGGGGATTGGGGGGGGATGGGGGGCAGGATGGCACAAGATCCGAGATCGAGGCGGACTGGCGGACAGGGCGCCAATCCTGGGCGCAGCTGGTCTGACTCTACCAGACTGGAAGTGCGCAGGTTCGACGCGTGCCCTTCCAAAATCAGCAAGCCAACGAGCCAGCAGCCGGCAGCCAGCAGGGGCCGTGGAGGCACGGGAGAGAATTTGCTACGGGCGTGCCTTGCAGGGCCAGAGATGCACGGAGATAGGCTATCGATCGCCCCGGGCAGCAGACCCACGGGATTGCCGCCTGCGTGTTTCGCGGCTTTTCTGGTGCGTCCGTGGGTGAGGTGAGGTGGCAGTGGGACGCTGTCAGGCTCTCAGGGCCGGAGAGATGCCGGGAACCTGGAAAGTCGGTCGGCCAGGTAAGGTCGGCAGGCAGCAGACAGCAGATCGCAGACAGCAGACCGCAGAGAGCAGGGAGTGTTGTTTCGGCGGGTGTTGGGTCCGGCGCAGAGCCAAGGCGGGGAATAATCGCCGATAGGGGAAATAAACAATAAACTAGCTCCAAAAAAAAAAACGAGTGCCAGGAATGGGGTTTGTTAGTGCAGAATCAGAAAATGGGCGTCGGATCGGGGGGTGCTCTGGTCGGTCGGCAGGCGGCGTGTGTCAGAGAGCGACGGGGAGCGAACGAAGGGTTTGCGTGTTGCAAAGAATGCCACGAGGACCGCAGTGCAAATTGCAGAGAGCAGGAAAAGCGGGCACCAGTGGCTCCGCGTGGCCCGTTCTTTGAAGCGCGCTAGCCTGGTTGGGAACGCCCCGCTGCCGTGGGGTGGGGTGCATCTGCAGGGTGCAGGGAGATGCAGGGATGCATGCCTTTTTTGGGTCGAGGGTTGCCGCTCGGTTCGCGGCATCCCTCGAACACCTCGAAGGGTGGGTTTGTTTCTGCTGTTGTTTTGTTGTTTTTGGTGTTTTCTTTTCTGGATCGACTTTGTTTCTGTTCTCGAAGCCCCATACGTGATCCGTTCCTCCGTCGTCGCCGACGAGCACATTGTGCTGAGTTTGCTAATTTCGCTGCGAAAAATGACAAAGAATCGACCACACAGTCGACCAAGGCAACGTCCAAATGCTCGGGGTACATATATGGAGGTAATTTGTTTTGATTCAGGTGAAATTAACATATAATACAAGAAGAATTATATGAGCCAGATGAGTCGGTTTCTCGCAGGCCGTGGCTCGTTGTCACGGTTTCATGTGCTGTCGAGAACTAACAGACAGCAATCACAAATCTACACAATGTGCATTCAGTTCAGTCCTGCCGGCCACGAGCTGCCTTGGCAGCCGGTTTCCGACATCCAGGGAGTCAACTGCTGTAGCGAGTGCCGTACTTGGAATTGCCGGCGACAACATCGAGGAAGGTGCTGCCGATGATGGAGCCTGTTTCTTCACGTCAGTACCTCTTTGGGGGTATATCTGGTCATGCCAATGGGATTCCCTTACTGGTCTTGTTCGACGGGTGCAGCTCGTCGTACCACATGTACCCGTCGAGCGAGCCGGGCTGGTCGACGCAGGGGCTGCCGGCGGGGTCGCAGACGTGGTAGTAGCCGGTGGCGTTGTGCGGGGCCGCGAGGAACTTGGACGGGGCCTCGTAGATGTCGTTGAGCAGGCTGTGGACGTCAAAGATGTCGAGCGTCGCCTTGGGCCAGCGGTCCTTGAGGTTCATCAGGACGGGCACGGCGTAGTCGTAGATGGTGTTGACGCTGGTCGAGTACTCGCGGATCTTCTGGCTGTACTCGGTGATGTTGTACTTCGTCTTGGAGCCCCAGAACTGCGAGTCACCGATGCCGCCGTTCTTCTGCTCGGCGTACAGCGGCGTACGCTCCAGAGGGCCGGTGTTGAGCAGGACGAAGCGGCGGCCGCCCGTCTTGTAGACCTTGTCAAACACCTCGAAGACGCAGCCGACAAAGTCGCTGATGGTCTTGCCGGGCGTCTGCGAGTCCGACAGGAAGGCGTCGAAGCCGAGGTCGTTGGTGCCGATCCAGATGGCGTAGACAGTGTTGTCGGCGGTGCGGCTCGGGTAGAGCGACTTGAAGGCCACGTCGGCCTGGAACGACGGGATCTCGTCGTCCAGGATGGCCGGGAAGGTCCGGCCAATGTAGGCAAAATTGCGCGAGACAATCTGGTTGGAGCACACGGCACCGCTGACGGCGTAGTCCATCAGCTTGGCGTTGGCGCCGCGGGCGGCGAACTGGGCCCAAGAGAGACCGCCACTGGCGGTGGTGGTCCCCTCGTCGTGCATCTGCCCCGGCGGAGGCGCCTTGCCGCCATTGTTGATGTAGTAGCCGAGGCGGCCGTTGTCGGTGTAGCTGTCGCCAAAGGTCACCAGGGTCTGGAAGGCGCCGCCCTTGTTGGGCTTGGCCAGGGCGACCGAGGCGGCGCCGGCGAGGATCCAGGAAGGTCGCATTGTTGAGGGGGAGCTGTCTGTTTGTGACGATCGACACGGCAACAAGGAGCGGGCACTAGAACGGGGGCCCGCGGCGGGACGATCGAGAAGTCTATTTATACAGAGTACAGCAATAACGCAGCAGCCCACACAGGCACGGCAAGCTCTCTGTTGGGGTAATCTTGTCGTCCCTTTCAACCGGGAGCAGGGACGGGGCTATCCGCGCAGGCTATATTGCGTCTCCACGCCCGGATACCTGGGTCGAACGGAAGAGGCCAGCGACAGGGGTGGCGTCGGCGAGCCGTCGTGGTGCCGTCTCAGTTGCATGCCGTGTGTTTTCCTGCATCTTCCGCACCTTGGCGGGCTCGCAGGGCAGCGCCAAACTTGGGCGGGCAGCAATGGTCCGCATCGATGTGGGATCAGACGCGGGTGAGAGTGGAGGGGGAATGTGATGAAGAGGGGGAACGTGGAAGGGTGGAGGGGAGACGGGGAATGAAGTGGGCGGACGGGCTCCAGCAGTGCTCCAGCAGTGCTCCAGCAGTGCTCCATTCCGAAGTGAGGGTCAGCATCTGTGCCTGGCTGTCGTTACATCGCGCCTGTGTCCCTGCTACCCTCCGAGCGCTGCCATGATGCCATCTCTGTGCTGTCAGTCGCTGTTCTTTTCAGTCATCCTCCCAGCAACACAGAGGGGTTTGAGGCTATGATCGGTGTGCTCGGTCGTGCCGGGATCCGGGCATCACCGCTGCCGGCGACGAGTTGCTCAGCGGATCAAGGATCGAGGCGTGGATTGGCCAATCGCTGTTACCGTCACAACGCGACGACAGGCCAACAGGGTGATTGCTGTGCGCGCTCGGACGCAGGTTCGGTGGTACCGCAGCTTGCGAAGCAGCAAAAGAGAGAAGAAGCTCCCTGATCAAGGTTAGCTGGCCTGGACGCGTTCGGTTTGGACTTCCAGAAGGGCTTGGCGGCCGAAGTGTGGATGGGGGAGTGGAGAGACACAACGGGAGAGGCGCGAGGGGGCGGGTCGTGTCCGGTTGGGTCTCGATTGTGAATTTGGGATTGAGGAATCAGAGCGGGGAATTGAACAAATCGAAACAGCCGCGCCAAGCCAGGCGAGCCTGCAGTCCCGTCAGCCAGGGTTAGGGTCAGCTTGTGTGTTGCCGAGCAAGCGATGGAGAGATCAACATGGATTCTGAACACCCGTCCACAGCCCTCCAACCTAAATCCGTGGCAGAAAAGGCCTCTGAGAGATGCCGTTCGTGCTGGCGATTCCAGGGCTCGTTTTTCATGTTTTATGCCCCCCAGTCTCCTGCCCAACATGGCGCAGATCTCTCCCCTCTGGTGCTGTGCAGCAGCGAGGGACCCGCTCTAAAGTCCGGAGCCGGCGACTCGGCATTTTCACTTCACAGGGCTGGATGAGTCCTCCTCACATCTGTGACTCTTCGACATCGACCTGCGAGAACTGAGAGAACATTAACGCCGATTCCTTCTGAGTCACCACCACCTTTTGTGATTGATTCTTAAGATCAAGACGCCAATAAAAATTTGGGGATTGGAATTTCCTGATCATCATCTTTTTTGACTACAAAAGAAAAGGAAAAAGGACAAGAACACAACACAGCCTGCCCGCCATGTCGCCCTTCAACCTCCAAACCTGCGCCAGGCCCAACATCCTTGCATTGGAGCCCTACCGGTGTGCACGGGAGTATGTCACCCAGTCTTACCCACCTTACTCACACAGCCAAGACTGACAACCCCCGCCAGCGACTACAAGGACGACGGCACCAACATCCTCCTCGACGCCAACGAGAACGCCTTTGGCCCGCCCCTCGCCGACGCCTCGGCCACCACCGGCGATGGGCCCTCGCTGGACCTCAACGGCCTGCACCGCTACCCGGACCCCCACCAAGGCGACCTCAAGCAGCTGCTCTGCAACCTGCGCACGACCCACGCCCACACAACCAAGACCATCACCCCGGCCAACCTGTTCGTGGGCGTCGGCTCGGACGAGGCCATCGACGCCCTCCTCCGCTGCTTCTGCGTGCCGGGCCGCGACAAGATCCTCGTCTGCCCGCCCACCTACGGCATGTACTCGGTCTCGGCCCAGGTCAACGACGTGGGGCTGGTCAAGGTGCCGCTGCTGCCGGCCCCGGGCTTCGGCGTCGACGTGCCGGCCGTGACCGCCGCGCTCTCCGGCCCGGACGCCGCCCACATCAAGCTCGTCTACCTCTGCTCGCCCGGCAACCCGACCGGCTCCCCGCTGAGCAAGGACGACATCGGCGCGGTGCTGCAGCACCCGACGTGGAACGGCGTGGTGGTGGTCGACGAGGCGTACATCGACTTCTCGCCCCCCGAGGCCAGCCTGGCCGAGTGGGTCGCCGAGTGGCCGAACCTGGTCGTCATGCAGACGCTGAGCAAGGGCTTCGGCCTGGCCGGCCTGCGGCTCGGCGTGGCATTCGCCGCGCCCGACGTCGCCCGCCTGCTCAACAACATGAAGGCGCCGTACAACATCTCGAGCCTGACGGCCGCCGTGGCCGAGTACGCGCTCGCCGAGCGCGGCGGCCTGGCCAAGATGCGCGAGAGCGTCGCGCGCCTGACGGAGCAGCGCGACCGCTTGGTGCGCGAGCTGCCGCGCATTGCGGGCGTCGGGCGGCTGCGCGGTGGGCAGGCGAGCAACTTCCTGCTGTATGAGATGCTGGATAAGGAGGGGAACCCGGACAACGTCACGGCGCTGGCCGTGTACGAGAAGCTGGCCGAGTCCAAGGGCGTGGTTGTGCGCTTCCGCGGCAAGGAGCACGGCTGTCTGGGCTGCCTGCGGATTACGGTTGGTACTGAGGACGAGGTGACGCGGTTTATGGAGGCGCTGGAGCGGACGCTGGCGGAGGTGCGGGGCACGGCGCCGGCGGCGGACGAGGAGAAGAGAGAGGCCGAGGCCAGTGCGGTCGTTGCTTAGGTGGGGATGGACGTGGAGGGGTTTCTATAGAGGGAAAAGTGCTTGCCGGTAGAAATGTCACGTTTTGTGTACGATGTCAGATGAGGCCCTGGATGCGGTTGTTCTGTCGTAGCCGTTCGGTGTCAACGGAGGGTTCCCTCTGCGGCAGCCGGCCGTCGAGGAGCAGCTCCTTTGCACGGCCCAAAGTAGTCGGACGCGTCCTTGTTGCTCAAAGCTGCTACCTACCCACTTTCCCTGCCTCCCTGGTCAAATCTCCCAGACCCAACTCTTGGATCAGCATGCCTGCGGTCCTCCAACTCAATGAGAGGTATCCAGGGCTCATACCAAAGTATGTATGTACAAAACTACATATGGGTGACTCGGGACGCCGAGTATGCTAATTAAGATAACTACCACTTTGTTCTCGGGGAGGGGGAGCAAAAACTGGACAGTGCCGACCAATGCTGTTACTGTACGAACCGTGTAATCGGGCCGGCGGATTTCCAGGTTGGTGGAGTTGTTGATGAATGAATGGATGGGGGAATGTTCAAGAAGCCGGCAGCGTTGCAGTGCTGGGGCTGCATGTGCGATTGTGAGCCGATTGGGCGGGAACGCAGTGACTCCAATGCACACACATGCGCGCGCAGATGGACTTGCTGGGCCCTGCATAACCTTCACTTGACTACATCCTTCGTCGACGAGGCATCAAAGTGTACGTAGATAGGTGTCTCTGGGTAACAAACATTGAAACAGAGTTTGTGCGTCGCTCTAGGGCAGCACGCTGATTTCTGTGCTTAGTGTGCGCATTCCGTATGTACAAGCGGCTCCCAATCCGTGGAAATTCTCCGACCTCCTGCTCCTCCGCGTCCCCGACCTTTGCCCGACCGTCTCCCGACGACAACCGCAACCCAAGGGTATTGTTAAAAACCATAAAGAAAGAGACAATAGAAAGCCGCCGTAACCTTTCGCCCGGACCGCCCGTGTCAACTATCCCCGCCATGCAAATCTTTCCCCCAACCTTTCCCTCCTCTTGTTCCTCCTTTCAAAGACACCCAACCCATCCCCACCTCATGCATATACCACCACACACACGACCTCGACCTCAACCTCATAACCACAACCCCCACCCCATCAAAACCCCCACCCCAACCACAGCCCTCCACGCCCTCCAACCATCCCCCACAACCAGCGGCCCCCCAGCCCCCGACGTCGACGGCGAAGCCGAATGATGATGCGTCCTCGTCCCAGCAACAGGCGTAGCCTCGAAGCCATTCGACTCGTCGCCGGTCTGGCGCGGCGGGGGCGTGGTCAGGCTCAAAACGCCCCAGGTAACGTCGGCGGCGGCAAAGGTGCTGGTCCAGGCGGTCTGGGTGGGGCCCGTGACGGAGCCCTCGCGGAAGTCCGGGCCGTAGGAGGAGGAGCCCGTGCAGGTCGCTGCGGTGGTGTTGTTGAGGGTGCAGGAGAGGGCGGCGGTTCTATTGGGGGGTTAGTGGGTGATTGTGAAGGGGAGGGGAAAGGGGAACTAACACAGTCCCCGGCAGAGACGCCTTGTACACGAGCGTGTTGGGCCCTTCGGTAAAGATAAAGGGCAGCTCGCCCGCTGCTGTCTGGCAGTTGGACTGGTCTGCGCAAAAGACGGTATAGGCTGTCACGGATTGGTCCTGGTGTGGTTGTTAGGTCGGCGCGAGAGTGAATGCCAAGCATTTGCCGGGGGAAGATGGAGATGGAAACGGGAGCGCGGCACTCACGCTGCTGATGATACTCCCGCGGTAGACGGCCCAGTTCGACTCGCCGTACCCGGGGAGGTAGACGGACACGGCCGTGAGCGGGGCCGAGGAGGTTGAGGACGGGATGGCTGATGACGACAGGGCGGCCGACGACGACGACGACGACGACGACGATGATGATAATGACAACGACGATGATGATAATGACAACGACGGGCCGTGGGCAGTGCCGGCAGCCGTCGCCACTGCGCAGAGCCCGGCAGCAGCGACAAAGAGTGCCGGTCGCGGCGGTGTCGGTGTCATCATGATGCTGATAGCACTGCTGTAAGGCCCTCCCCCCGCGACGGATCCATGGCGTGCGAGAAAGGGAAAAGAGGGAAACAGAGAGAAGCGGGAAAACGGCGCGGGCTCGAGAAAAAAAGACGGTGTTGGTTGGCGATGTGTCTTGGGACTGCAAATCATCTCTTGGCGACGGCTTGGCAGGTTGCTCGGCGCTGTGCCGTGGCCGAATCGCCGACCGAACGACGATGGGATGCCAAGCGCCCAACTGCCGCTAACGTTAACTAACTGACGAGGCAGGCAAAATGCATCTCGCGACCGGTTTGCAGCATTTCTGCGAGCATGAGGAGGTAAAGTCGTGCGGGAGTTGGCAGCCTTGTTGTTCATCGAGGCTATTTCTGTTCTTAAGTTGCTACAGCGTTTGAGCGCCGGCCTCACTCTTGTCGATTGTTAGCTGCAGTTCCAGCACAGATGCGAGGGTCATACTCTTCATTTTCAGACGCAGGGAGGCTATGATCTGTCTGTGTTGGACCATGTTGCTTTTAACATGCATACTGGAGCAGGTACTCCGTACGGATTACATAGGTACATATCATCACGGTCAGCGGCATGAGCTGAGGTGTGGTTGTCGCACTTCACAGCCACTTCAGTCCCAAACGGTGAACACACAGCACAGCGATCGGCCAGCCTCACAAGGCCCCCAATCAGAGCCGCGGGCTTGTTCACGCAATTTGGCGAATGCGAGGCCAGACTCCACGCGGGGCTCCGGCAAGCGGAAAGTGGGCGTGGGATTGGGTGGGCCCATCCCTGGAGGGGGTTTCGAATCGAATTGGCCCGTCGGTCGACTTGGCAATCCTTCGCGCTGTGCCGCTCAACACGTGTTGTACTATGTAATAAATGTCGTCCATGCCTCTCGCGATCGATGTTTCGTGATTAACGTTGCCACAGCTTTGGGTCCATTTCTCCATTTCTCGATCCCACCGTCACTCTCTTAAAAAGACGTCACTCGCTTTGGGATCGATGCCGATGTAGTATACCTGCTCGATCTTGCAATATTTTCGCTCGTTATACCCACGCTCGTTTCTTGCCAGTTTTATCCCCGACAATCGGTACCTCCCAGGCACTCATTTCACCACATCGCGTTTACGTTAATTACCCGACCTCACCATGAAGCACGCGTCGTCCCTGCTCCTGGCCTCGGCCGCCGCCGCGGGCCTCGCCGCCGCGCAATCCCAACCCGTCGTCACCATCATCATGCCCCTGATTGATCCCCAGCCCATCGTGGCTTCTGTCATCTCGGCCGGCCCCGACGCCACGTCCTTCGCCCTCGTCTGCCCGACCGGCACGCCCTCCGACGAGTGCGGCCTGCCCCAAGACGGCTTGACCATCCTGTACGGCCCGTCGACCATGGCCTACACCCTCACCCTGACTGACGGCTACGCCGAGTAAGTCTTAGTTATCCCTGGTTTCATAAACAACAGCGATGACGGCGACTGCAACACCCATGCTGACCCCGGGAAAACAACCCACAGAACCATGAGCGCAGGCTGCAAGCTGGACCAGGCCAAAGACGTGGCCACCTGCACGGGGGGGGTCGTCACGAGCAAGGTGACGTCGACGCTGAGCGAAGTCATCTCGGGCATAAACACCTTGACGATGCCCGTCACCATCACCGCCGGCGAGGAGAAGCTGGCGGCCGGCGCCGGTGCGTCTTCCTCGTCCGAGACTCCTGCCACCACCACCCTCAGAGACCCGGGCGCGATCCCCACCACCTTGTCCACCCCGACCACCCTGTCCACGTCGGGATCGGGGGCCACGAAGTCTGGCGCGAGCGGCAGCGCGTCCACTACGGGCACGACTCCGACCTCGAGCACGAGCACCGGTGGTATGCCGCGGATCACTCAGAACGCCGTCATGATGGGCGCGGCGGCCCTGGTTGGCGGTGCCATGTTCATTTAGGGAGGTGCGGTGGAGTGGATTCAAGGGGGGTGGGGGTTCGAGGCAAATACTTTTCAATAAGTATAACGCGGGAGCTTGTAACATTATGATACCAGGGCTATGCTCAGCAGTAACGAAAGCAAAAATGAAAGCAAAAAAACAGGAAATAGGCGGCGTTGGTCTCAAGGCTGAGCCAGCGCCACGGCTCTTGACACATCGCTATCCAAGGAAAGAGCAAACATGACGAATTGCACAGTAGAGAGCGCGTAAGCCGGCAAGACACATTCCCATCATAATCCACCTATCGTTAGTTGATCGGATCCTCCCTGCCGTCCTGCCAGCTCGAGCAGTTGACACACCGCAAGGCCTTTTTTGTGTGTCAGCCCAAAGCACTTCCAACCCCTTGGCCACCACAAACGCTGCGAGGGGGAGGGCATCACTCACCTTCTCGTTGATCCGCTTCCGGCAGTACCTGCACTTGATGGTGTGCTTGATGATGGGGTCCTGGGAAAAGTACTGGTAGACCGCCGCCAGGCCGTACAGGGAGAGGCCGACGCCCATAAAGTTGAGCAGCCGGTTGAGGAAGAAGCTGCAGCACACAGCAAGAGAGCATGACTTAGCCACCCAGCCCAAGAGCAGCAACGAAAAGAGGGGGAAAACAAACCCATAAGCCATAACCACCGCGCCATCATCCTGCGCCTGCTTCATGGTATTATACCCCTCCTCACCCCGGTGCGGACCAGGCCGCAGCACGGCAAACTTCTCGTCGAGGTTCTTGTTGAGCGGCAGCAGCACCGACAGCGGCGGCAGCAGGATGTCGCTGACGAAGCTTGTCACGACAGCCGTGAACATGGACGCGATGATCAGACCGAACGCAATCTCCAGCACGTTGCCCTGGAAGGCAAAGTCGATGAAGCCGTGCAGGATGCGGCTCGCGCGGCGCCGCGACTCGTCGAGCAGCGGGTGCTCTTCCGAGTCCGAGTCGGAGGTGGCCGCGGCGGAGGCGGCGGGGAGTTGGATGCGGGAGGGCATTTTTGCTGTTTTTTTGCTTTCCCTTTTTTTTTCTGTCCTTTTTTGTATGGGATGGTGTCTATGGGTGTTGATAGAACCCTGGGTGAGACTGGCAACGGGATATCCAGATTCTAGAACCGATGAGAGTGCAAGGTTGATCACAAGCGCTATGGCTCAAAAAATGAGAATGTAGAGACTGAATGTGCTAAAAGAAATATATCTCAAGAAATCAGCAGCAAAGAGATGGGGTTGCAAAGCTGGTCCAACGAGGCCGCTGCGGTCGTGTGGTCTGGCCTGGTAGTGTCTGGCTGAGGAGAGGAGGAGGCACAAGAAACACATGGCCAGGAGCAACGCCTCCATTTCCATTTTGGGAATGGCTGCTTGATTTAGGGGCACAACCGACGTCACAGATCCTTGGCAAACACCCACGGCGGCGCGGGGTTCTGAGGGGGGATTGGCGGATTGGAGATGCCAAGCCGCACGACCACATGGGACGAACTCTCTTCCCTTCTTGTCGCTTGTCGTTGCTGTTGAGGGAGCATGAGGGAGGTCTAGCTGTCTGCTGCTCATTTCTCTCTACCTTTGAACAGGGCAGCAGTCAAAATACCTACCCAAGGTGGTCAAAAATAAAAAAGGGCCTTCGAGATGTCACACCCACCTGATCCGACCACAGCTGCATCCGAGGGAAAAAAGAGCGGTTGATGGCAGAAACTCATGAGAAAAGATGGTTGCTCAACCGACACTCAAAATGATAAGAGAGCTACATTACACGCATCTATCCAAACAACGCCGAAAAAAAAAAAAAGAAAGAAGAAGAAAAAAGACGCCACAACACCCAGCGCCCCATCCATGCAAACAGCAGTACCTGGCGTGTACGATCGTAACATGCCCAGGCAGCGGTAACGACTGTGGAAACACACGGCAGCGTGTTTCGAGCTCTCACGAGAAACGATTGACTCGGAAAAAAGAGTAATGGTGATTCAGGGCGAGGGTGTCGAGTACACCAAGGAGACGAGTGAAAGAGGTGCCGGCCATTGTCGTGCCGGCTACGATCGTTGGAGTTGTGGCCAAGTGAAGGAGATGTCTTGCGACGGGCATAGACGGCATGGTCGGTGTGGTCGAAAAGGAACACCGCTATGGTAAACGAGAGACGATGGGATGCCCATCAAACAAGGAGGAAGCGAGTGGTTTCGAGAGGGAAGTATCGGGAGGGAAGCCACCGAGACTCGAGTCGTCCGAACAAAAAGGAGCGTACCGGACAGAAACAGAAACAAAAAAAAAAGGCGGCCACACTCACGCCCTCATCCATGGAACCGCTCCTTAATCCTCCCCAGCGCACCACCACCATGACCACCACCACCCGTGGTCTCCATCTGCACAAACCCATTGCTGTTCGCAGTCGGGACATCCGCGGCATCGGCATGGCGATCGCGCCACCACACAACAAACAGCAGCGCCAGCGCCAGCGTCGACGCCGCCAGGCTGCCCCACAGCAAAAAGTACAGCGGCGGGCTGGTGTTGGCCGACAGGCCGAACTTGTCGCCGTGCTTGTTGACCACCTTCTTGACCTCCTCGGCGACGACCGTGATGCCGACGACGCCAATCAGCGACGTGAACCAGCCGATGCCCGTGGTCACCATGCTGCCCAGCAGCGCCGGCGTCTGCAGACCGTGCAGCTTGTACTCGAAGACGACGGTCAGCACCGACAGGACCAGGCCCGCCAGCAGCCCGAGCACCGCGATCAGGTAGAAGTAGGCCACCGACGCGAGCACCTGCGGGATCTTGTCGAAGGCCTTCTGGATGTCTTCGACGAGGTCCAGGTCGCTCAGCTTGAACTTGAAGGGCCCGACCTGCAGCTCCTCGTCGAGCTTCTTGCTGATGTCGGGCTTGTCGCCGGCGTCGAACTTGGGCGAGCACTTCTCGATCTTGGGCCGCGCCCCGGGCTCGGTGAACAGCGGGTCGTAGTTGCCCTCGCACAGCGCCCCGATGTGCACCGAGTAATACTCCTTGATGCCCAGTGCCTTGGCGAAGCTGCCCATGACCTTGTTGACCACGTCGGTCGTGAACTGCACCGCGTCG
Source organism: Chaetomiaceae sp. PYS4301M (assembly GCA_023628425.1). Taxonomy (NCBI): domain Eukaryota; kingdom Fungi; phylum Ascomycota; class Sordariomycetes; order Sordariales; family Chaetomiaceae; species Chaetomiaceae sp. PYS4301M. The sequence continues at coordinate 581,905 of JAMAKR010000016.1, read as the reverse complement.
TTGGCGATCTCGGCGCCCTTGTTGCACGCGTCCGACGTCGCCCCGCCTACCGTGTCGCCGGCCTTGTCCAGCGCGTCGTTGGCCTTGTTGCCCGCGTCGCTCCCGCCGAAGAAGCCCACCACCTTGCCGATGCCGTCGCCGACCTTGTCGCCCGCGTCGCTGACCGAGCTGCCGGCTTTGTCACACGCCGGCTTGGCCTTTGCCGAGACGTCGGGCGCCTTGACGATGTTCTTGCCGAGCGTCGACATGTTGAACTGGCATATTGTCAGTATATATAGGTACTGAAGCCTCGTGGGTAAGTCACTCACATTGATGATGGAGACACTCTCGAGGTAGTTCGGCTTCATGCCCGACGACAGGGCGATGGACATGAACAGGCAGGCAAGAAACGCGCAGGCGATGGGCGCAATCTTGAGGATCACGTCCACCACGTGGTCGCCCCGGCCTGAGCTCACGCCCCTCATCTTGACTAAGTAAGGAGAGGAGTGGGAGAGAGAATCAAAAGGTCCAGCCCCTGATTTTGACTCCTGATGCGAAGGAGAGACTTCACGTTGAAAGTGTAAGAAAAAGGAGTGTCTAACCGCCGTAGCAGAAAGGGAAAGGAACGAAAAGGGAAAGTAGCCAAAGCAGCGAAAAAAGGGAGCGAATATCCCCAAGTCAGGTCCAGCTGATGGTGAGGAAAGAAAAAAAGGTAAGACAACGTCAGACTCGAACCCGTTTCCATCTATATACCCAGCCCGGAAGCAGCATTTTCCCACAATTCCATGTCGGCCAGCAGAGGAACGAACAAAGACGACCCCAAGCCCCTGAACCGGCCGGCGAAATGCACACGTTTGTTTCGGGCCCACGCCCGGGGCCGCGTGGCTGGCCTCGCTTTCTTGGGACGGACAACCGGTTTAAGCATCAATCGTGGACAGTAGGAGATGGCGATGGACATGGTGTGATAGGGGACATGGGGCATCGCGAGGAAACAACCGAGCCGGGTCGTGTCGCTTGACAAAGAAAGGGCCATCTCTCTCTCCTCTTGCCCTTTCTCAGAGAGCGGTCTGAAGCGCATCAGAAAAGGTGCCAGGGGGGGCCCGGGTGATGCGAGACGACCGTTGACTGGCCGGCCGACCAGATGCAAAGACCATGCGATGTATTAGAAAATAGGGACCACTGCAAAGTGTATGGTGAGTGCGATTGAAGTTTACTGAACAGGGCCCGGGGATGTGTCAGTTGTGGAGCGGCCGGAGGGGTTTGTTCAGATGGCCCGGGTCCGCGCCTGAGCAAAGAAACGGGAAACGGCCTGGTGTTTTAGTCTGCACGGCCTGCTGTTTTAGTCTGCCACGACCCCAGCCACGCGCCGCTATGGCCCGGCCGGTCGTCGAGCCAAAAACAAACCCAAAACCCAAACCAAACTGCCAGGCTTGCCGAGTTTTGTCGTCCGGCCGCCGGCCCCGGTCTTGGCCCGGTTTGTCGGCCGCGCCCCACTTTTCTCCCGCTCGAGGCCGGGTCTGCGGCCGGGTTTTACGGGAACTCGGCCCCGCGACGGCGCCGCTTGGCGTTTCAAACACGATGCGACGACAGGCCTCTTGGCCCATGGGCCGCTTTTATGAATATGAAGGTTGCAATCTTCTCGCAGGAAATAAAACCGAGATCTGCCGCTGTTTTTGTCCTCGATTGCATCCGGCACACCCCTGAGCCTGGCAAGCGCACCTCACAACACACAACAACTGACAAACGGGCACGACACATATTAGAATCATCATGGTATTCGGCTAATCATAAAACGATGCGCTAAAAATACAGTTTCCCCCCTCTACCCAAACCGCCTAGAGCTTCGCCGAGACGTACGAGTTGCCCTGCTTGAGGCTGGCGACGGCGTCGTTGACAAACTCGTCGACAATCGCCTTGGCGGGCTTCTTGTCGTTGACGACGGCGGCGCACTGGCCCATGAGGAAGGGGCGGAACTGGTCGAGCAGCTCGTCGACGTCCTCGGTGTCGTCGTCGGCGCTGGCGTTCAGCAGGCCGGAGCCCTTGATGGCGGCCGTCGCCTCGGCCTCGCCCGACATGACCTTGTCCAGATCGGACTCGTAGGGGATCTTGCCGGCCGAGGTGAGCTCCTTGATCTCCTGGGCGCGCTCCTCCTGCCAGTTCATGATGTAGGGGTTCTTGCGCACGCGCAGGGGGCGGCCGGTGAAGATGAGGGTGCGGACCGTGTCGTCGAAGCTGGCGGTGCGGACGGCCTCCTTGTGCGACTCGGGCGCGCCGGCCTCCTCGGACAGGACGAAGCGGGTGCCGACCCAGACGCCGCTGGCGCCCATCATGAGCGAGGCCGCGAGCAGCTGGCCGTTGTGGATGCCACCGGCGGCGAGGACCTGCACGGGCTTGCCGGTGAGGGGCGACTTGTGGCCCTTGCACGCCTCGACGACGGCGGGGATCAGGATGGTGGTGGCGATGTCGCCGGTGTGGCCGCCGCCCTCACCGCCCTGGGCGCAGATGATGTCGACGCCGAGCTCGACGCACTTCTTGACGTGCTTGGGGTGGCCGATCATGTTCATGTAGACGATGCCGTGCTTGTGGAGCTTCTCGACAACGTGCTTGGGGGGGACGCCGACGGCCGAGACGAAGAGCTTGGCGCCGGACTCGATGATGATGTCGACGAGCTGGTCGAGCTTGCCCTTGGTGTAGTCGTAGCTGCGAGGGGCACTGGCGTTAGCTGGGGAGTCACTCGGCATGTCTGGGCAGAAGCAGAAACGCACTTGGTCTTGCGGGCGCTGCCGCCGACCTGGGGCAGCAGGAGATCGACGCCAAAGGGCGCCTTCTTGTCGTTGAGGTGCGACTTGAGCTCGTCGATCTGGTCCCGGAGCATGTCGGGGGTGTAGTTGATGCCACCCAGAACACCCATGCCACCGGCATTGGTGACGGCCGCGGCCAGCTTGGGGCCGGCCGCGACGTTCATGCCGGCGAGCAGGATGGGGTGGTTGATCCCGAAGAGATCGGTGAGGGGGGTGCGGATTTTCTCTGTGGGACGCCGTCAGGTCAGCATTCTCTCTCTCTTTTCTCCTCCCGCAATGGCCGCCGTCTCATGTGCTGTCGGTCGCGTGTTCTCGTCGTCGCAACAACAGCGAACCGGCAAGCCGCGAACAGTGGGCCGAGAGCTGGGATGACGTCGCAGGCGCAAGAAGGGGAGTGCAGGTAGGGCGGGCATGCTTACGAGGAGAGGCCATGGTGTCGGTCTGTCTGGGGTTCAAAAAAACGGTGGTATCAAGAACTGGAAAAGTCGACAAAAAGAACAAAGCCTGAGAGCTGATGCGTGATCAAAGAAGCAAAGTTGAACTGCAGAGAAGAGGGCAGATCTCCCTTTGAGCATCTGGGGAAGCAGCCATCTTGAACCCCCGGATTCTGGGGCACAGGAGTGCCAAGGCCGCGCTGGGCCCTGTACCGAGGTTGCCCGCCGAGCGGCGCTAAGCCTGTTTCAGGGCCCCGGCTGCGCATCTCGCCCGGTGGAAGGTGCGGAGGGGCAACGGAGCCGAGGCATCGAAGGCGTGGCGGCGTCTGATCGGTAAATAAGACGGTGTCAAGGTAACGTTAGGGACCGTCTCCTCTCTGCTCTGGCCTGATTGAGTTGGGGACTTGGGGTTCTGGGCGGATCCCAATGCCAGATACCGATATGTACATCAAGCTTCGAGATGCCCACGGCCTGCCTTGTATGTACCTTATTCGGTAGTTCAGCACACTACTAATAGACGCCGGACTTGGACATGCAAACAATCGAACCTGGAACTTGGAACGACAGCAATGTCCACGCTGGACGCCCATAATATTCGTACGGTACTACCCCATCGTCTCAGCAGTCGCAACAAACATTCTCCTCGGTCCCGCCATTTCACCCTGCCAATAACCAAGCCGACCATGTCACGGTGGACAGCAACTGGAGAGCGATGGGGCCGAGTAAGGAAGTGGAGCGCCGTCTGTCGTGGATCTCGTTGACTGTGGAACTGTCAGCATTTGCCTCCTGTCAGGCACCGGACGCTGGCCGGCTCAGACGGAAAAGGTCAACCGCACTAACGTCGGATGTTGACACTGTGCTAGCTGCCTCTTTGCGTTAGTTTGGAAACCCACTGAAAATCACGACCCTAACCCTACCCGCACGCCAGGTGGACCGCCGAGCTCGCAGCCATGGTCAGCGAGGTCGGATTCTCGCGCTTAGTGTAATGATCTCAGGATGCGGCCAGAAAGATGAAGCGCGTCACTCGGATCGCGTCGGTGCCATTGAGACCGCCACCGACACTTGCAACACTGCCAACACTGCCAACGCTGCCAACACCGCCAACACGTACACTCGGCGCCCGGCATGTCTGGTACTGCAGCCAAGCACCTGTCCGAGTGAGCCCGAGCCCGAGCAAAATTGACACGAGATACTTCTCACTCTCAACGCGACAACGTGCCGCCGAAAATCAGAGAAATTACAAAAAATACACCCTCCCCCAGAACTACACCCCGCCCGCCGGCATCGACCTGCCCGCCAAATCCAAAATGAGCGAATCGCAGCCAGAGGCCCCGCGAAAGCGGACGGCGTACGTCGCCCTGGGCAGCAACATGGGCGACCGCATCGGCTGGATCGAGAAGGCCTGCAACGAGATGGACGCGAGGGGCATCAGGGTGACGCGGACGAGCAGCTTGTGGGAGACGGAGCCCATGTACGTGCTAGACCAGGATAGATTTGTCAACGGCGCCTGCGAGGTTCGTCAGTTTCATCTGAGTCTTCACTCATCTCACTTTGTGTCTGTGTCTGTGAATGTGGCTAAGCCGTAGCCCAGGTCGAGACCACCCTAGAGCCGCTCGAACTGTTAGACGCCCTCCAGGACATTGAAAAGTCGCTGGGCCGCAAGAAGCTCATCGACAAGGGGCCCCGCAACATCGACCTCGACATTCTCCTGTATGAAGACCTGCAGTTCAGCCATGAGCGTCTCACGATCCCTCATATTGGCATCCCCGAGCGGGAGTTTGTCCTGCGGCCGCTCGCCGAGTAAAACCTCCCGTAAACCGCCCTCATAAAGCACCTCCCACTGACATTTCCCCAGACTCATCCCCGACAAGCCAATCGACCCGTCCCGCCCCTGGCGCCTCACGGCCGACTACCTCGACGCCCTCCCGCGCTCCAAGACGCCGCTCACAACCATGACGCCCCTTTCGTCGCACCACCCCCCGATCCAGGCCCTCAACCCGTCCCGCAAAACCCACGTCATGGCCATCCTCAACATGACCCCCGACTCCTTCTCCGACGGCGGCCAACACACCCCCTCCCCATCCTCCTCCACCACCCTCCACGAAACAATAACCACCTTCCTCGACGCAGGCGCGACCATGATCGACGTTGGCGGCCAGTCCACCGCCCCGGGCACCCCCGAAGTGCCCCTCGAAGAAGAACTCGCCCGCGTCCTCCCCGCCGTGCAGCTCATCCGCTCTTCCTTCCGCGACCGCCCCGTCCTCATCAGCGTGGACACGTACCGCGCCAAGGTCGCCGCCGCCGCCGTCGCCGCAGGAGCAGACATCGTCAACGACGTCTCGGGCGGCTCCATGGACCCCGAAATGCTCCCCACCGTCGCCCGCCTCGGCGCCACAATCTGCCTCATGCACATGCGCGGCACCCCCGCTACCATGGGCAGCCTGGCCGAGTACCCCGCCAGCGAGGGCGGTTTGATTGGCGGGATAGCGAAGGAGTTGGTGCAGCGGGTGCGCGCCGCTGAGGAGGCTGGCGTGCGCCGTTGGCGGATTGTGCTGGACCCGGGGCTGGGGTTTGCTAAGGTTGGGCCGCAGAATGTGGATGTGTTGAGGCATTTGGAGGAGTTGAGGCATTGGCCTGGTTTGCAGGGGCTGCCGTGGCTGGTTGGGTCGAGCAGGAAGAGCTTTATTGGGAGGGTGACGGGCGTGCCGACGCCGAAGGAGAGGATTTGGGGGACTGCTGCGACGGTTGCGGCTGCTGTGCAGGGGGGCGCGGATGTTGTTAGGGTGCATGATGTGAAGGAGATGGCGCAGGTTGTGGCGATGGCGGATGCGATTTGGAGGTATTAGTTTAGTTGGGGGGGAAAAGGGGAGGGGTGGGCCGAAGGCGGGATTCAACATGCGTGCGGTGGTGTTTTGTGCTTGGATTTATATGCATTTGGGCGGTTCAACAAAATGGGAGTTGACAAAAGCTAGATAGACAGGGCGGTGCGGTAGGTTGTATCTCAAGACTAACTCCTGGGGAACCCGGAGGTGGACATTATCTCCAACTGCCATGTCAAGGTGCAGACCGAAACTGGCGTGCACGTAGAGATGCATGGAAGTATACGATATGTGTCTCCACGTCGCTCTCCCGGGATCTGTACGTGACTGTGCTTGCCCCGAGCCTGGATGGTGGTAGAGGAGCCAGTCCATCCCGTATACTGTAGTATGTCGCCACCAGACCCAGAGTTCCGGGACATGGTACCTCATCACATTTGTCCCCTTGGCTGATATGTCCCCTTGGCTGATACTTTTGGCGGCTCAACCATGTGCTATCCTCTCGCTCGTCCCCATTCCCAACGGACAGTAACAACGTAACCACCACGAGTGCAGCACGCAAGCCAGTTCAACCTTGCGCGAGTCGCCTGGGATGTGCGGGGGCAACGGCAACGGCAACGGCAACGTGAAATGTTGTTCAGTTCACGATGCCGCAGACTCGGGGTGCAGCATGCCATGGCAGACAGGACAAGCACGAGTCAAACGTCACATATCATCTGGTGCAAGGTTGGATGGATATGGCGGGTGCCTCGTTGATCCCTTTGGTCTCGGCGTCCCGAAACATAACAGCTAAATAGAAACACCACTGAGGTGATCCACACAGCAACACGTCGCTCAGTTGGCTTCATATTATTCCAAGACCTAAAATCCACCCAAACTACAGCTCTCCCGGCCGCTTACACGTCTCAACGGTAACAAACCTGCCCTTCCCCGCCCTCCGACTCCTGACATGCGCCTCGACCCTTTTCGCATAATCCACAAACTCCCAGTACCTCGACGTCTCAGCCAGCCCCGCATCCTCCCGCAGCCGATACCCCGGAAACAAAACCAGCGTGGCCAGCTTGCCCCAAGCGCCCGTCCAGTCGACGGTATCCCCCTCGCCCGCAGTCGCCCACAGCGCGGGGAACCAGGCGCCGCAGCCCGTCAGGTCGAGGTACTCGAGCCCGTACAAGCTGCGGCTCAAGCGGCGCAGGACGAGGACCTGCTCGGCCCAGTCGTCGTCGAGCGAGTGGCTGTAGGGTCCCGTGCCGCCGTACTGCACGGCGCGGCCCGTCTGCGGCGACACGACCGTGGCGAGCTGCGCGTTGGGCGTCAGGCTAGGTTCCGGCCAGAACGCCAGGCTGAGGTGCGTCAGGCCGGGGAGGCGGGTGGCGAAGGCCAGGAGGTGCCGCCATGAGACGGCAGCGTGTGGTGGGAATGCCGGGTCCAGCGCCAGCGAGAGGTGGGTTAGGTTGGGGAGAAGCGGGCGCGGGACGTTGGCTGCTGCGGCCTGCTCGGGCTCGTCCCACGAGTCTTGCACTTCGACGCTCACGGGGGCCGGGGGGAATAGAAGGTCCGACAGCTCGCGGAGCTTCAGCGAGCGGCCGACGGAGCCGGACAGGTCGAGGGAGTGGAAGGACTCGTTGACCACGCAAGGCGCGAGGGATGGGTCGTCCTGGTACTCTGGCACGTCCGGCGGAGGGAGCAGGACGGCTTGGAGATCGCGCACCGACACGCCGCCGTCCGTGTACCGCCCCAGGTACGTGATCAGAGACATGCGCAGGCGGGTGGGCAGCTCGTAGAGATGGTACTGGCAGTACCGTCTCTGCCACTCCCACTCGAGGACGAACTGGCGCAGCACCATGTCCGTCAGACTGCCCCGGTCGGGGAGCCTTGATGACCCGGGCAGCGGCCGCTGCTGACTCGCGCCGGACTGGACGGCCATGCGTTGGAGGGCATTGCCGGCTCGCTCCGGTCCGGACAGCCAGCTCCGTGGGGGAGCCGGGCCCGGCGGCAGCCTCGCACCCGTGGGCCCAACGCGCACTGGACGCCGAGGGCGCGGCGGTGGCGTCTCGGAGATCTGGAGGATTTGGCGGATGGCAGGTGGCACCGTCGGCCGGACGACATCCGGGGCCGCCTGCTGGCCGCCGTTGCTCAGGCCGGTCCGGCGCAGGCTGGCGAGCAACTCGTTGACTCCACGGGTGTCATCTGCAGAACAAGTCAGCATAAGTTCTTTTCCGGTCCCCCTCTCCTCCTTGGCTGATCTCCAACACTCCTCCTACCCGCGCTTGGAATACCCCCATCCCAAAACACACACACAAAAAACAAAAATAAAAAAAAACGGGTGGCTGCTCTGCTCTGCGCGCGCACACACCAGAGCACACAGGAAGACAGGAGACAAGAAGCAGGAGACAGACGGGCCGGTGCTGCGGGAACACCGGGTGACGCACCTTGGTGGTTGTCGTTTCTGCGGGCAGCCGTGCTGCTGAGCAACGCGGGGGCGGTGGATCGCGGCTTGGAGTACTTGTTCAGGTGTCTCTTTTTCGGCATTACCCTGGTGGTTGTCCGGGGTGAGGTTGTTGGTCTGGTGTTTTTTTTTTTTTTTTTTGCTAATTTTTAAATTCTATGTATCTTCTTCCCCTCCTTGGCTGGGGTTGTGAGGTTTTCCTTTTTCTGTGCTGGCCCGGTTTTCGACCGGCAACTCGCAGCTCGGGAGCAGAATACGGGACAGGGCTGGGCTGGGCCGGGACCTGCGGCGTCAACCTAAGGCAAGGAGGGTTTGGTATGGATCTGGGGCAGGCAATGGTGGTGAGTTAAGCGCGGAAAAGAGGCGGCCACGTCAGGTCAGCAATGGCAGGTGCTCGCTCTTGCCTGCCCAAACAAATGCGGAAAGCCTGCGCTCGATTCGTCGTGGTGCTGCCTCAGGTCAGCAGTTGGGTAACGTTATCTTCTTTCCAGAGCGCGCTGTCCCACCGCACGTCATGCGGCGGGTTCGGGGCAAGAGCAGCTGCGGCCCCGACAGAGGATGCGTCACAGCACTTCAAGGACCCCAATCCATACAGTGTGCATCTGTATTCCGTACGCTACACGGACTGGCCAGAGAGCCAGACGGGCAGCTTCAGAGCTTCCACCCATTTGGCGGCAAGTGCGACAAGGCCCTGGTGGCGAGTGGACCCCAAAAACCCTTGGTCTGTGCGCTCGAGCTTGTCTCCACCCTCACAAGCACACAAGTTTGACGTTTTCCCCACTCTCACCACAACGACGTCCCTGACTGACTGCGGGTGTGTGTTGTGATGAGTGCTCGAGAATGATCACCCCCAACCCCCCGGACATACACCGAGATGGGCTGCTTCTGCCCTTCACGTACCACGCCCCTTAGAGAACCAGCCATGCATCTGCATTCAATCTGCATATAGTTATCCGTCTTGCGAATAACAACAAACCGCCCCCGTCATTTGACCATGGCACGTGTGCCGTGGGAAGCGCGGTGCTGTGTCGTGCAGTGCGCATCCCCAGGGGCCCCTGAGCCACCGTGCCGATGTGCCGATGCCTTCCTCGGAACATACCGAAGAAAAGGGCGCACGAACTAATATCGCATCCTCCGTCCTCTGGATGCACACTAGATATGTACAGTATCCGTATACAACACCGAATTGATGCCGGGGCGGGGCGGGCAAGAAAACACACACCCCCTGGCCGGTCTCGCTCATTGGGTCTCCTCTCCTCTCTCTCTCGTTGTCTAGGTGCCTAAGGCAGTTAGGGGACCAAGCATCTCGGTGGAATTTGCCCTGTCCAGTCCCACCCACGGAAGATGTACACCAGGCCAGGCCAGGTAACAGAGTGTACCTCCCTCTCGCCTCAAACCCAAGAAAAAAGAAAAGAAAAGAAAAGAAAGAAAAACAAACCATGCCGCCGTCCGAATGGACGGACTGGACCCCGGCCCCCCTCGTCCGAGCTAACAAGCACGCTAGGGAAGGAATGACGTGCATCAACCAAGCAGCAGGGAGAGACAAAAGTCGATCGGGCCCAAACGCACGCGACCTAATCACCAACCCCTTTTCCCGGCAACAGAGAGGTAGTCTTGCGGGAGGGGTGTTTGGGACTCGACACCTGTTTCGAATGGGGATGGGAAGCCCCCGGGGGCTGGCTGCGGTGCCAACCAAGGGTTTATGTGAGGCAGTGTATGTCGTGTAGTGGACTGTGTATGTGGTGTATTCCCCTGGATCGGTCCGTCCTCCGTAGGTGGTTACCATGCACGCACGCCTAGAGACCTTCCCTCCTCTCTCCCCCTTGGCGTGCGTGTACATGCATGCATTACATGGGTGTGCGTTGTGAGAGAGAGGCCGGGGCGTCAAAAGGGTTGCGAAAGGGGGGGTGGGGATACATCCGGTCGTCGGTCATCACTCGTCATCATCACTGCCATGCCCTTCCTTGTCTCTCTTTTTGACGCGGCTATTCTTGGCTTTCCGTCGTTGACGGATACTGCCTGCCCCGCCTGTCTGCCTGCCCCGACAGTGAGGAGAGAGTTTGTGTGGGGGAGAGAGAGAGAGAGAGAGAGAGAGCATATCCGTTCGCGAATCGGATGCTGTCTCTCCTCTCGGATGGACTGCTCGTCTGGGCTGCTTTGCCTGCTCGGTGCCGAACGGGGCTCAGGTCAAGTTGCGGTTGCGTCTCCGACGGTTCTGGGTCTGCCCGTCCGGGTCATCCTCCGGTCGGGAGGTTGGGGGGTGGTGTTTGGTTATGGCCTCGTCGTCTAAAGATGGATTGGTTCTTTTGCCTTTGTTTGGCGGAGGTGTGGTGTGTTCCCCAACATTCAAACCTGTCAACCGCTGGACTGTATTTTTCGTCTTCTTCTTCGCGTGGCAAATCTGTCTGCCATGTTCTGTTGGCGAGGCCTCCGCAGATCGAGACAGTCTGTGTACAACAGTGGCTTGAGGGAGACATGAAGCACTCCGCTGCATCTTGTCCAACCCGGGCCACGCGACGGTTGAGGTAGGTGGCGTTGGCAGTGAGACCACTGCGATCCCAGCCCCGGAGCGGCGTGACATCTGGAGCCTCTTATTTTTGTTCCTTGGTATCGACACCGAGAGTCTGAGTCGATCGTGATGACGACCGCACCGCGTGCCCCGAGTCTCATCAGAGCCAGCAGGGACAGCATCCGAAGTCAGGGTTTGAGACCATTGGGGGGCATAATCCGACGGGGAGAAGCTAGCCGCCTCGCCTTCTGTGTGCCTTTTCCGCTTGCCAGCCAGTCAGACAGCCAAGCCGAGACGAGATCCGCACAGTACATGTTGGCCTTGTTGGACAAAGCCGTGCGCACCCAGCACGAGCTATTGTCACCGGCCTCATCGCTTCTCCTCGCCCCAGTATAGCGTGTAATCTTTTGACACCTCACCCTACCCACCCTGACGAGCAGCGTCTGCCACGTATCCTGGACATGGACAGGTGGATTGATTGATTGCTCGCGGAACAACAGCCAGTGCGCGGCCAACGTCTTTCCGACAGACACCCCCCCCCCCCCCCTTCCCCGCTCCTCTTCCGCACCGCCTCGCACTCCGGAATTGTGTCCGCTCTTTCTCCTTCTCTCCCTCTCCCTCTCTCTATGCCTGACTTGTCTGCGTAAAGCCGAAGTTTGGCCGTGTTCGTCGTTGACGGGAAAGGCTTTGTTGCTCCCCAAGTTATGTTACGCAGAGAGGGATGCGCAATCGTGTCGTTGAATGGGCTTCCTGCTGCTGCTGCTGCGGCGGCGGCGCGCAAGACGGGGGTTCTTGTCCTCGTGCTTCGCGAGAAAAAAAGGCTTGTGACAGGAGTTCGACCGAGAAAGAAGCCAGGTGATCCTGAACCGGGAGGGATTAGCGGACGAATCCGGAAACTCGTGTCGGACCAAGCTCTAGATTAGGGGGGTTGGGGGTGGCCATGGTTGCGGTTGCGGTTGCGGTTGAGCAACGTGGGTCGATGCCTGACATGACTGAAGAAAGGAGGGCGCGGTTCTTCCCACGAGCGAGACCTCCTTTCTGACACCGGTGCTGTAACGCTTCGTCAGACCGTCGGAGACGTGCCAGAGTTTGTGTCTGCGGTGGCTGTTCCCGAGAGACCGGGTCTTGTGTAAACTGACATCTTCCTGATGCCTTGCCTTGCCCCTTCCACAGAGAGAAGAAACTCAGGGGTTGGCCCACTGCAGCGTAGAGAAGGCCGGGTTCCCGCTCGTCTGTGCTGACCGTTGCTAGTGCAACTTGGGGTCATCTACGCGTTTCGACACATGAACCGTACGCGCGTCTTGTTGTTCGAGCAAGGAAATCGATGGAGACCGTGAGAGAAGAGTCAGTCGCAAGCCTTGACTGATGGATTTGAGGGCCCGAGATTCTGCCTCCACCTGGTTTTTCGATTGGGGTGCTGTGGAGGATGCGTTCCGCTGAAGTCTCCGAAGCTCTCGGCTTGTATGCCAAGTTGGTGTAACCAAGGCGCGTGGAGTGATTGGTCGTCCTCCGTTTTCTCTCTTATTATCATTCTTTTTTGGAACTTAACCGAGGTGTTTACAGCCTGGAAGTGGGTGCAAGACAGGCTCTGCCCAGCAACACAAACTACCCTCTCTGCTCTGGACAAGGACTCCGCAGGAAGCAAAGGAAGGTAGTTAGACGTGGGCTGTAATTGAAGCGTCCAGAATACCGGCAACTTTGACCGCAACTGCGAATCTGATATCTGATGAACCACGGTGAGCGGGACCTTGCAGCCGCATGGCTCATAATGAGAGCCCTGAGACATCATGCCGTCCCGAGTCCTGTGCGGGAACCCTGTAGCGTCAGGAAATACGGAGAGCAACCGGAGCTCAGCTGTGCTGTCGAGCTGGCAACGGTGGGGAAATGGTCCCAGCGTACCACAATGCTGGTCCACAGCGTGATAAGAACCCGACCACGTCAAGGGAAAAGTGAAGTGCATAACTAAACAGCCACGGCCTGATGTTGGCTGATGGCGTGTTTGACCTGCACACACCGGAATGCAGAGGGCCTCAGGTCCGGACAGGCCAAGGGAGAAGAAGGCTGCCACACTTGACCAGTCCGACCCAACACACATCTCTCCACCACGATAGGCTTCTTCACGAGATACTGCTTCTATCGTTAGGATGTAGTAAGCATCTGTCTCAAGAGTCACAGACGGATCTGCCGGGGAGACCCCAAGAATGCTGTGCTGATGCCCGAGATCTGGAGTTGCGTGAGAGACAAGCCGGAGCAAGCATGCCCAGGCAGGATTCAGGGAGAGCGAACAGCGCAAGCCACGGGCCCAAGGCCCTTGTTTATCGTTTCCGCAGGTGGCTAGCACTGCTGCGTGCGGCTGTTGGCGACTTCGATAAGTCCGTCTCACGGCGCAGATGGGCGATCGGTATCTGCCGCCAAGGTCAAGTACCTGCTCGTACCCCTCTGTCTCGGGGAGAGAGGAGGGTGCCTTCAGATGCCACAGGCGGCTGTTACGGGCCTCTGCTGCTGGCTGCTGGCTGCTGGCTGGCTAGATTAGAGAGGTCGCGCGTCCACACCAGTGGCAGCCGCAGGAAGAACCCGGCGCCAGCAAGGGTATCCCGTTCTCATGAGCCAAGCGCCGACGAAAATCCATTAGAATAAGGAAGAAGAGCTTCGTCGGGCAGCAAAGGCGCACCCGAAGGCGTGGATTGACCACCCCCATCGGATGGCGAGATGACGAGTGAGCGAAGCCACGCCGCTCGTAGGCCCTCTGCGGTTGAAGGTGTGCCGTCACGGCGTGTGGTCCGCAGCAATAGGCACTTTTCAACCGAGACTTGAGATGGTTACGGAATTGAAGGAGGGGAGAAGCTTGCCAGCACCACCCCAGTAACTACCGCCGGGGTGCTGTTTGTGCCTCACCAAGGCCGGTGAGCGACGCTGCAGCGCCTTCCCGCGGCCTCGACGAGATGGTGTGTGCTTTGTTCTCGTACGTATGGCTTGCCGCATCAACAGCTGCGAGGGGGATCGAGGAGGTGGGCGGGTTCGGAGCAACCAACCCGGGCAATTGGAATGGTTAATACCTGGTGGGTAGGTAGTCTGGACGGCTGGCAGTGACTGGTCGCGGCCGCAAACAGAGATAAAAAGAAACGAATCGAGCACCACCTGAGGCTCCCAGTCTGGGCGCGGTACCCTGGAGCCCTTCACACCCTCCGCGCGCCGTGCATCTTGCGTGCCGGCGTTGGCTCAACTGACCAATCGTCTCGTCCGCGTCCCGCCGCGGGGGACTGGCTCTACTCTGACGTGTTGACCGATGAGCTTTGAGCTCAATAACGGTAAGTGAGGATCGCGATGTGTAGAGCCGCCCTGACGTCAAAGACACGCTCCATCAAGCTGTTGACAACTGGACGATTGGGATGGCATTGGGAAGAGAACCCCCAATGTTAGGTGGGTAGGGCACCTCTAGGCAGACGGCCACATGTGCTGTGCTGTGCAGTTTCATCGGCCGCATGCGAGAGAAACACCTCAGGCCCCGCAACCTGGGTCTTCGGTGGCACGACACGAACAGGAAAGAGCGACCTGGCACGCAACACAATACACATGCACCAACACATGGTGAAGGAGTCTGAAGCGGTAGGCACCCCAGCTTTCACAGCAAGCACGACGGGAATTCGAGGCGTGGGCGCATGTTTGAACTCTGGCTGGCCGCTGAGCCTGCCTTGCTTGCTCTCCCTCACCGGTCGTGTAATCGTGTGGTCGGGTGGTAAGCTCATGCTGCAAGGAGCGCAACACAGGTAGGTTCGCCGGGAGCCTGGAGCTGCCCATGGAATTTTTCCGTTTCCTGTGCGTGACCGGGAAGCAGCCTCTCCTGCGCTTAGCTTACCTTGCAACCTGGAATGGGAGAAATGCTTCCGTCGTTCCTGCTGCTTTGCGTCTTTTCAGTTAGTTTCCCTCTCGTCCATGGAAGGTGGGGGTCTGGTCAGGACTCTGGACTGGGAGCAAGTCTGGAGTGGAGCCGGAGCAGAGCAGGGAAGCTTGAATGCACCATCCCAAACCATGCACATGGAGAGTGGGGCCGCCGATGGAGCTAGGTAGCGTTAAGCTAACGTTAGCGCGAATTGAGTTTAGCGGACTGGTAGGGGACCCTGAACGGAGCTTGGCACATGAATTCCCCACCAACCTTCCCAACCTGCCACAACAAAGGTCAAATGTTGCAAGTGCAGCCCAGAGCAAGCATCCCGTCGAGTGGAAGGAGAATTTCGGGACCGGCAGCGCACGGATTGAATTCGGACTGAATTGTTGTTTCTGTTCTGGGAACTGCCCTGGAGGCTGCCTACAGGTAGTCCCCTCCGCTCCTCGTCAAACCCTCTCAACCCGCCTCCGCCTCCCCGCCGCCCGCCGCCCGCCAGATCCATCCGCAGATCCCATTCCCCAGGGCCCAGGACAAGATCGCATCCGAAACCTTGCTTGGACCCAGATCCGCTGCTCGATCCGAGCGGCTGTTTGTGGCTTGATGGCTTGACACCGATCGCAGCAAGCTGGGCATCGCAGCTTGGGCCGGGGACATTGTGAAATCCAATTTTCTACCGCCGCCGCTCTTCTTGATCACGTTGGGTCGTCTTGGTTGTCCGACGGCGACGGGATGGCATGTTCGGCGCTGCAGAAGTTGCTGCCCCGGAGCATCGTGGTTCATGCAAGACACAGACACGGGAGCGGCCTCCTGGCGTACCAACTGACAGATGGTTGAAGAGTGAAACAACGCTGCCCGACCCCAGATCGTCCCAATGACCCAATGGCCCCAATGGTTCGTCTGCCCGTAGCCACTATTGCTGTGCAGGGCCCTGGGCGCGGCGAAAAGCTGAGGAAAGAGGCGCGAGGGCGACGTGTTACATGGCACAAGATCTGAGAAGGGCAGCAAGATGTGGCCAAAATATGGGGGAAGATGTGCAGCGCACGCCCTGAGGCGCCCGGCTGTGTCGCAGCCGGTTCACGCCTCAAGCGGCCACGGCACCGGTCCGGCAACCGATCAAGCCTTGCATCCATGGATCCCAGCATGCTTGCAGACAGCCAGCACGACAGACAGTGTGTGGCACTACTTTCCGACCACAGTAACGGATCGCTGGGTCGCCATCATCTCCATCCACATTCTTCTGGCACGCCCGGCACGCCCGGTACACCTGGCACGCTAGACTGTCCCTTGGTTAGGAGCATTCATGCTTCACTGGAGGCACTGACAGCAGCGGCCCGATCCGATCTGACCAGAGTCGGCTCTCCAGGCGTCCAGATTCAGTCTGCCACACCCCGTACCCGGCGTGTGCCCGGCCACCCTTGGATCCGACGACGGACATGGGCAGGGCTAGAGGAAGTGGAACTTTCCATGACCGAAAGGAACATGGCATCTTTGGTCGACGTTGTTGGCGTCTCCGCAGTGGTCCCGTAACCAACCAAGGTCCAAGAGAACCTGAAAGTGCGTGAGGGTTCCGCCGCCGTGCGGGGCCGACCTGGCCAGCCCAGCCCCGAAGTATTGCCAACTGTGCCCATCCCAAGCAGCAATTGGACCTGCCAGCCAATCATCAAGCATATCTCGTCCCCCGAACCCACTGAGCGTAACGGCCGAAAGAATCGTCGCATCTGAAACAGTGGGGTTAGTCACCTCCCTCCCGCCACGGGAAATCTCCATGGCTCAGTCGACATCGGATTGGTGGGTGGACCGCTGCACCAATTCGAACCAGACGGGAACCTGCACAAGCGACCTTTCCCGAATTGCCCGCTCATATGCCCCAGTCGGCGTTTCGACACCAGCAGCAGTCCATATCCGCATGCATCGAGGCATCACGAAGCATCTCGCGCTTTCCTCCATCCAGAAGTCAGGAACCGACGACCGACGGGAATTTCTCCTGGTTCTCGTCCACGCGGTCTCGTCTCTAGACAATGGCCGCCGACGGCTCGGATGCGGGACCGCCTGGCTGACTTTGTCTTTGCCCAGCTCCCAGAGGCCCGCCCCCCGTCGAGCGGACCTGGCCGCTGCTATTTGCACCCGCAGCGAGCCGTTGCTCTGCTATCATCTGGCGCCCAGCAGCTGCCAGCGCGTCATCCACCACCTTGATTCCCAAACGGGGCATCGCACCATGGTAATGCTGAGGCGCAATGTTCAAGAACGGTTAATGCCCTCGCCTTTTTCACGTGTCGGGTGAAGGACCCTCCGCCTCGAGTGGGACAACTGCCGGATGGCTTTTGTCTTTGGTTTCGCTGCATGGCTCTGTCGGCCGTTGCCGAAAATGTTAGGTCTATAGGGCCGAAAGCTGGGAGAACGTCTCCAGGAACCTTCAGCTCCACAACCCTTTACTCGGGGATCGACGTGAACCGCCATAGGATGTGCAATCGTCGTCACTCATGGTCTTGGTCGCATGACAGCCTTGTCCTTGAGAGGCGAACTTGGGGCAAATCATTGGCTGCCAGCTTGTTCGTCTTTCCCAACACCCACGGCCCAGAAGACTGCGCCGGGTGATGGGGACGCAGCACTTGAGGCTTGGGGGGGAAACCGACTCTCCATCGCCAGAAGCTTGGCACCTGTCTGCAACAAGCCGGTGATAGATCGTCTCTGGGCCGGGGGGCAAACCTTTTCTGCCATTGAAACACATGTTTGTGGCCTGCATCGGCGGCTTCGATGTTAGGGTTCTTGCAGAACTAATGCATGGAAAACAAGAGGCCAGGAGGTAGCCAAGTCTTGACAAGGGGTTGTACTTCATCTTCAACCACGGGGTCCCGAAGCCGTGTTTGAATGTTTCCATGATAGGCATATCCGGAGCAGACTCAGGACCCGGATAACTGCGGGCGCGACAAGGCTACTGAGCCACTCAGATGGCCTCGATGGAGGACGGGAAAGCAGAGCCGGCATTGTCTTGCTCAGAGATCAGATATACGGCGAGTCCAAGAGGCATCTGTGGCGAGTGACCGGCTTTGTTTTGGCCGAAGGCACTGACCACCAGGCCCTCACGAATCCAATGGTCTGCAAGCTCGGCGGCTTCTTGCTTGGGATGTTCAGTGCGGTCCTTTGCCCGACGCTGAGCTGGCCGAGGAGAACGCGATCGTTCACAAACTTAACTGGGGCTGCCGATGGGGCCCCTCTGCTGGTACGGTACCTGGGCAGTGACGGTCGAAGAGATGCAATCTAAACACCCATCAGCTCTTCTCCGGCGGAGTGTGTCAAGGCTCTGACCCTTCGCCCCTTTACTTAAGGGGACGGGGGGCACTCCAAGATCCCCGCCGCCGCACTGCTTGTTCTCTGGCGGTTTGTCTCAAAGCTCTGCACGACCTCGCCTTCTCGGCGCGACTTTTAAGAAGACACAAGAACCTCATACCGCTGGCTCATTCTCCTGCTGGACGTTCCAGACTTTCCTTCTCGACGTCTCCCTTTCCCAAGTGCTGGGCAAGCTACGTTGAAGACACACATACCAAGCTTTCTGTACTACGGTCTCTGCCTGTTGGTCGCCTCCTCAGCGAGCATCCCTATTTCCCCGTCACTTCTGTGCGATCCTGCTCAAGAGACAGAACCTCAAAGTTCAGAACCTTCTCGACAACAAGAACAACAACAACAACACCATAGGAGATTCTGCAACCAAGCCTAGCACGACGCACTTCCCTCGTCTGTCCGTCTGAAGCTTCGTCGTGTCCACGACAACGTCCGGGTTCAGGAATACCGCCGCCCCAGTCCCAACAAAGCAAATAACGCCCGCTGGCCACCCAAAGCTCAGCACCTTGTCAGAGACCCGGCGCTTGCCTCCGGCAGCTCGAGCGCGCTTCTCTACGGCATCGAGGGCCCATCCCTGAGGTAAGCGGAATCTCTGGCTTGCTTTTCTGCATGTGCATTGCCGTCCTTTTCCGTGTGGGCATCTTTCGAAGGCAACCAGACCCAGGCAGACCTCAGGCGTCGATGACGCTGGCTTCCTTTTCTGCGGCAACATCGGCCCCGCGAACAAATCAGAGCGATTCCGAGCTCCTTGGGATGGATCTGGTATCCCGGACAGCCCTCTTCACGTCGACTTTGCATCTCGGCGCCGGTTGGCCTGCGACAGGGACTGCCCTGTGACTCAGGGCGCGGACGCCAGCGAGATTGACGCCTCGCCAAAAAAAAAAAAACCAAATCGTGAGACTCGAATCTTCAACAACTGTTGGCGGGAGCGCCGCACAACGCCGCCGACAGTCGAGACCCCTTCGGCGTTCCCCAGCAGCTTCTCGCTGGCCCACGACATGTCGACTCGTTGGGACGACAATGCGGTCGATCCTCCCTGTACCATTCCGAGTGTCCAGCAGGGCCGCGTGTTGGGGCCTTTTTCGTAGCCGCCCGGGCTGGTGTGCTGGGCCATGTTGATGCCAGAAGAATCGGGCTTTGCCAGGCGAACAAGACGCTGACAACACGTGGTGCAGGGCAGGGTGGTGTAAATTGTTGGTTGTCCCTTGGCATGACAGGGGTCTCGTTGGAGGTCAGTCAGCCAATCCGGTCCCTGAGACACTGCGCCCCCGGGTATGCACCTTCGGGCAGTTTGGGAAGGAGAGGCAGACGGCGCTGGTGTTGGAGCCCGGAGAGTGCTCCGTCCTGTCAGGCCCCTCACCAAACCGTCCAACGCTGCTCCCCCTTGCCTCGGCGGGTTCCCAGCTCAGAGCTTCGCTCGCATTCAGCAGTCACAGACAACACGACTCGGGGAATCTTGCCTTTTTGCCTTGTACAGTACATATCGGACAGGGCGGCAGCAGACAAATCAGAGCACCATGGCCAGGATTCACAGGACAGCCAAGCTAACCGAAGCCTCGAGCTCTCGCTCTCTCATAGGCGCGGCAACCGTTCAGAGACTTTCTGGTGGTCAACGGCGGCACCTCGCTCCCAGCCGGAGCAGAGGAACCACAGCGTATGAATCAACAACTCCCCAAGGTACGGAATACTTGTTCCCTGTTTCGGTTTCCCTTCTTTTCTTCTTCTACTTTGCTGGGATGCCGTGCCATGGCCGTGGGAGACTTGGAGACGCGGGGACGTTGAGACCGGTGAAGACGACCAATGCGCTTGGCCAGGGTTGTCCCGAACAACACCAATTTGGTCGCAATCAAAACCGTATAAATGTCGGCCTCTTCCCCCCCAGCGCAGCGGGGCAACAAATGGGAGACGACAACACAACGGCAACCCCGCTGCAAGCTGCGAGAACAGACAGCTCAAGGTCAAGGTCAGTGACAGCCTCGAAAGCCACAATCACAACCCCCTGCACATTGTCTCTGCGTATTGTTTTTGTCTTTTGGCTCTGTTCTGCTAGTTATGTCTCTGCCCGCTCGGGCGGGGACGAGGCTGCAGACAAGACACCCAACCAAGGCTTTGTTATGTGGGCGCCTCGAACTTGCGCCGTTTGACACCCCGTTTTTTCCGTGGCCCGTCGATTTGGCCCCGCGCTTTCCGATTCTCGGGCCAGGACTGGGACCCTGTCTGCTGCAGCAGCATGCAGTTGCTGAACATGATCTGACGGCCAGGGGGGGTTGGGTTTCCTCCTCCTCCGCAGTCATTGCCCTTGTGTCGCCGGACATGGCGAAAGTTGGGTGCTTGGCCGGCCTGAAAGGGGTCTTCGATGGCAGATCCAGTCGCAACTCTCTCAGAGCAAAGCCGAGGGCGACCTACATATCCCATGGTCGCATCCCGACTTGCGAAGCGCATCTGCAGAACCCTGCCTGCTGCAGTTTCGGTGAATGCTTGCCTGCTCGCACATTCATGGTCCGACTCAAATGTCATGTACCCCTGCCGGTACATCGGTACCTCGTTGTACTGGATGTACATGACATGGGAGGCGGCCGTCGACGTTACAGCAGCCCGTCAAGGGTGCGGTAGCCCGGAGCCAGTATCAGAGCTCTCTCTCCTTCTCGGCCTCTCGGTGCCAGAGAGAGCAGGCAGCCAGGCAGGAAGACGGCCGCCAGCAGAGCAAACAGTTTCTTATTGTGTTTTTTTCTTCTTTTTCTTTTTGTCTTTTTGGGTCATTCATTCTGCACCATCCCAGCCGCTGCCAGAGCCTCTGCCTGACTGCCTGGCACTTCGCCCATTTTCTGTTGCATTCAAGGGGTCTTCGTCTCTTTTCATTCGCATCGCCCCCACCGCTCTTCCTCCTCTCGCAGTCTCGTCTCAGCTCTAGTTCATTCGACCCCTCCCCCCCTTCTGCCATTGAGGGACCGGTCGCCGTTCTGCAGCCCATTGCTGATTTAACTACGCCACAGTGTTCAATTTCACCACCACTCCCGCTCGCCGGTCTCCTGGGAGACGCACAACCAGATATGCCCCCGGCCCAGCGCCCCTGGCCCTGAGAGGAGTTTTCCTCGCTGCAGCCGGATCCTTTGACTCACCAAGCCCGAACCATTGCTGCCTCGACTGCCTCGCTGGCAGCACTTTTTTAACCATCTTGCACAAGGGAAACGGGAGACAGCGGGCGACTGGCTGGAAAATGGCAGTTTCAATCTAACAGGTGCGTTTTACAGCAGGATTTTGTCGAGCCCTCGCCGCCCTCTGGCCCCGGGCTGGACTACCTCGATATCCCGGCCCCAACTGACATGTGGTGAGTGTCCTGCTTCTTGTTGTGTTTTATCTGATTGGCCCTCTTGGTATTCCGTACATATCGTACATATATGCCATGCCGTTCCGCAGTGGGGAGGACCCGGCTCTCTCGAGGACCTGGGCTCCATCCCAACTTACACCCTTAACTGCCCTACATAAGTTGCCTGTCTTTGAGGGGCCTTCTCACTCTCTCCTCCCCGCTTTCGGCACAACTTCTTCCTTCACCCAGGCACGAGAGCCGCGTGCGAGTGCACCGATAAACCCTCGAGCACGACGCTCTGCAACGGTCGTCCCTCGATCGACATCTCGTCCTCGGCAGCATAGTGCCAACGCGTCGCCTTCCTTTCCGATGGTGTGTAAGTACATGCCGCTACTGCTACTACAGTACCGTCGTCTTCCTGGTTCTGGTCGTCGATCGCAGCGGCGACTAAGACATGGATTCTCGCTCCGGGCGTGGGCCGTGTTACTTAGGATCGATCGCTGGGAGCCTTGCTACCGCGCCGTTGCCGCATGCGCCATGCTCACTCTTCCGATTGCTGGCTAAGGCTGCCGCGACACCCCCCTGCAAAACACTTGTGCCCCGGTATGACGGACTCTGTCCTACACGCCAGCACTTGGAGTCGCACAAGGCCCAACCAGCAGAGGAGCACAGCGTTGCGGGTGCCCTGGCGTGTATACATAGAAATGATACACCCCCCCCCCCCTCTTTTTTTTTTCTTTGGTGCCCCCGCGTCCCCCTGCTCCGCGCATGGCACCAAGGCATGGCCGGTTGCTGACCCGGATGCGACTATAGCTTCACTCAGGGCTCCACCACCTCCCTATCGACGATAGAAACAACAGCCCAGCCTTCTTTATATTCGACCCTGATCCCACCAGTTCATCAGCCCCCCATCACGCCGTACTCCCCCGAAGGCGGCCACTTTTATACTCCCGCTCCCCCCGTCTTCCCCGGCCTGGACGTCAGGCCTCGACTGGGCTCTAAGTAGGTCGCATTCATTAGCCTTGTTGTCGTTATGGTCCCCATGATGCCATGGCGCATCTCTTCCCCCCAGTCGCTTACGGCGGTAGCAGCAGCACGGCCGGTCAGGGCATGGCACATGCCCATCGGTCCACGACATTGCCGCACCCAGGAACGCACCTGAGCACGCGAGAGCTCTACACATCGGCGACGCCCGCCTTCAGGAGACCGGACCACCACATCCAGCGGTCGCCGTCCTTCTCGGGTATACGACGCCACAACCCCCTCTCGCCGACGAGCACACCGGCCGCGTACGGAGCCCTCAAGATGGACGCGGGCTACGGCGGGTCCAAGACCCAGCCCAGCATCCCGCCGCTGGTCTCGATGACCTCGCTCGGTCATTTATCGTATGGCGACACGGCGGCCACGCCCATCAAGGTGGACATCAGCGGCGTCATCGACAAGGGATTCTTCGTGGCCGACAGCGAGTGGACGTGCTACCGCCGCAACTACTTCTCGTGCGTCTGCTCCTTTTCGCTGACGCCCACCATGAACAACTCGCCCATCCACTTCCTGCCGACGGGGTCGACACAGGCGTACAACGTGTACGGGTTCGCCATGTGCATCTCGGCCGTCGTCTCGGACAACGACAGCCACGCGATCGAGCTGGTGCAGCACACGCCCAAACGAGACAAGGGGCCGATCGCCAAGCCCGAAAAGGTGCGGCTGTTGCCCAAGCCGCCGCAGGCCAGCCACCACCCGCTCACGAGCCTCTACGCGGGTCCGGACGGCAGCCTGGGGTCGTCGCGGTACGAGCAGGGCTTCGGGCAGCCGCCGCAGAGCTCGGCGCCGACCGAGCACACGTTTGAGCGCATCCAGTTCAAGCAGGCGACGGCCAACAACGGGAAGAGGAGGGCGGCGCAGCAGTACTACCATCTCGTCGTCGAGCTGTGGGCCGACGTCGGCCAGCACGGCGGCACGGATCCCTGGGTCAAGGTGGCGTACCGGAAATCCGCCAAGATGATTGTCCGCGGCCGCTCGCCCGGCCACTACCAGTCGGAGAGGAGAGGCAGCGCGAGCAGCGGGCCCGGGGGGTCCGGCGGCGGCAGCGTCGGTGGCGGCGGATACTCGTCGAACCTGCTCGGGCCGAGCGAGTACTCGACAGGCTCGTCGCTGATGGGCGGAGGCGGAGGAGGCGGCGGAGGAGGCTACGGGCAGCACTACGACCCGCGGCCCGGAGGCTACGGCGGCACGCGGCACCACCACGAGCTGACGATGGAGCCGATGATCTCGGCCGAGGAAGCCAAGGTCATCACAGACACCAAGGGCTACCAGTACTACCCAGCCACCATCTACGAGGGCGAACAGGACCCCAGGCACCACCACAACCACCACCAGCAACAGCAGGTCGAACTGTTCTCGCACGCCGCCACCCGGCACGACATTTCCGAGAGCGGCTCGACGACGCATTCGATAAGCACCGCCTTTGACCCCACAAAGGTCAAGTCGGAGATGGAGACGGCGGGCCTCCCGAGCCTCCTGTACCATGGCGGGCCGTACTACTCGCCGCGGTGCGGGCGGTTCGAGGGCAAGGCGACGTCCAGCGGCCAGTTCCCGACCCTGATCCCGCCGCCGTCTACCACGATGAGCATGACCTGAGTTGAGTAAAGGTGGACAATCTCTGACGGCACGGACGAATAAATGAATGAATGAGATGGGCTTCCAGGCCCGCCGGTGCTCTGCCCGCTCACCACCGCCGCCGCTCGTTACGTTTTGCTTGTTTACGCTACGCTATAGCACACCGCACTGCCGAGCCATTTGTCGTCTCTTTTTTTACGCCTCACATCCGCGATGCATTTACGACTTGAGAGACTGGGGACTGGCTGCCGTGGGACATGGGGGAAAAGTCTTGGGGAAACACACACACGTCAAATGAAGGATCAGAAAAGCTTATCGTTGGGTACCAGGGTCGGTCATGAAGCGGGAATACGCACGGCACGGCGGGTTTTGATTTGGGTTTTCCTTTCTCTGTCGTTTATGGATACACAGCTGTCTTCTTCACTGAGACAGTGTTCTTTTTGTTTTCTTTCTTTTTTTCTTCTCGGGCGGCCCGAAATGGGAAAGGGCTGGCGGCGCAGGGACTTGGACTTGGGATTGGGACTGGACTGGACCGGACAGGACACGGTATCACCACCACCACCATGCCACGGAGGCCATGGTTAAGGGCCTTTTGTTTTCCCATCTTTTCTTACATGAACGACTGATTTTAATTCGAGGAGGCCATGAACTCAGGGGGCGGTTTCTTTCATATTCATAAGAACAAGGGAATAACGGACGAGGAAACACATGGCGCACGCTGTCTTTTCTGCCTTGCTTTCTTCCTTGGCTTTTTGTTAATGCCGAACTGGACTGCAACGCGGGGGTTGAGTTTGTTTCCCCGAGAGCGTGTCTCGGGGTGGCTGGGGTGATGGTCTCGGGAGGAGGAGGACGGATGCTTGCTTCCTTTCCCTTCCCTTTCCCCCCTGTTCTCGGTTTTTCTTAGTTTCTCTGTTCCCTTATCTGGCCGGAGCCTCCTTTTCTTTTTTATTTCTGGTTTTTCTTTCCCTTTTTTGCTCTCTCTCTCTCTCTCTCTCTCTCTCTCTCTCTCTCTCTCTCTCTCTGACTCTCTCTCTCTCTCTCTGACTCTCTCTAGGAATTCTAAAACGGTGCCTTCAGGGGGTTGGGTTAGGCTATTACGGACAGACGATGCGTGGGATTGGGATCTTGGGATCGGTCACAGCGCAACCAAAACATGGGCATTTGCAGGGATACCCGGTGCATTTTTTATCTCTTTTTTTATTCGCGTCTTCTCTTATCACTCTCTTCTCTCTCTCGTTCTCTGTTGGACGGGCATCGCACATTTTTTGTACTTTTTTTCTGCTTTGGCCTGGGATATGTATTTCTTGTTCATTTTCATTGTCATGTCGCGATGCCTTTGCCTGCCTTCCTACCTTGCTTTTTATGACTTTTTTGGTTGTCTTGCTCTCCTCGCTGGATGTGGAATTTGGGCTGAATCACAGCAGCAACTACAACCCCAACCACAGACGCAGACGGTTGTTGTTGAGGAGTGACTGGTGGGGTGATGGCTGTTTCTCACATTCCCCTCGCATTTATTATTACCTCCAGAATGTTCGTCGCCGTTACTTTCGTTGTAGAATGAATTTGTCTAGATTCTTGGGCCGTTTTTTGGTTTTCTCCTCCACTTTGCAAGATATTACACAATACTATCGGGTTGACCTTGGTGGATCTGCTCGAGTACGATACTGGTGTGGTGTGTTTGCTCGCGCATGCGAGGGTCTCAGGACGTTGCATATGCACAGCAATAGGGGTGGTCCAAGAATACAAGGGACCCAACTCGACGAGTCGACAACAAAGGAACCTTCCTTACGGATCTACAGACACTTCCAAACGATACTGTAGTATTCTCCCCAGGGACTCCTGGTCAAGGTTAACTCTGCGTACATACACTATGCTGCGGATGGTTCCCCGTCTTGGCCTGGTGTGAGTGGTGTGTGGGTCGAATGGCCACCTGGAGATGCCAGATGCCCCTTCGGGAGGTCCCCTGTGGACTCACCGTCTCACCGGTACGGGTCCTTGGCCGCAGCTGCGCGGAGGGTCCCGTCTCATTAGCGTCGGGGTGTGCATATGTATACCAATGTACTTCAGGTACAGTACCGTGCCGAGTGTTTGCGTCGTGAGCAATACGGAATGTCCTGCTTCGAGACTCGGTGGAGTGATGGTCGGGCGGACTGCTCTGAGGGGAGGATACGTTACCAAGATAGTAAAAAGGGGGGGTAAGCCGCAGCAGGGCAATTTATTTTGGCCCGACAACTGCAGCGGCCGAAACAAGGTCAACCCACAATTTGACATGCACGCCAGGTCGGCCCAGAAAAGCGCGGCAGGACCGAGAGCCAAAGAACCCCCGGCCTGGGCACATGTCAGCTCTCGTTTGACATGCTGGGCTTTTCCGAGCTGCAAGCTCCCTTCGCCTCCCGTTGTTTCCCCGGGGCTGTGTCACACCGCCTATCCGGGCATCTGCCGAAGCCACCGGGCCAGTGAAGATCGGTCGGTGGTCGGTGGTAGGTGGTCGGTACGCCATGTATGACGAAGCAATATGATGTGCATGAAGGAGCCGTTTGCTGACTGGAACTGCGCTGCCTCGATGATCCCAAGTTTCCAGATTCCCAACGGGACCCTGCCTGAAATTCCGCAGTCGAAGGGCCCCAAGGCAGCCGGTAAAAGAGCAGTCACGGGATGGGACGAGGCTCGGAAAACAGCTCGCAGTGGAGGCGGTTCGGCGAGAGTGCGGCACAGCGGCACAGCGGACGGCAGAACGGGTCGTTGGTCGAGTCCGGTTTCTTATAAAAAAAGAAAAAAGAAAAGAAAAACAGGGGGTGCCACGCTGATGATTCTGCATGGAACAGAAACACAGCACAGCAGAGGGCTCCACTGATGAAATCCCCCGAGTGCCGAAAGGGGATCATCGCGAATCGACGAGACACCGAGAAACGCCACGCTGCACGCGTGACGCCGGAGTCGTCCCGAGAAACTGGTAGGCGGGCCCTCGGGAATCCCGTCTCACGTCTCAGGAAAGGAGGGAGGGGCCCTAAAAACGCCACAATCCAGGGGAGGGGATTTGCAACGGCAGTGCAAGGTATCTGCCGGCGGCGTTCCTGGATCCTTCGGCACATCATCCCATCATCACCACGAAAGTTCCCTGTTTCGCCTGCTGGCCCAGCTCGAAATCGCTCTTTCCGGCGAGTAAAAGATGGACGCGTCTCACCCCAGGCAGCAGCAGGGCCAGCAAAAATGACGAGCTGAGTCCGGAAGGAGTGGCCCTGGTCCGACCTGGTCACCGCCGGCACCGGTACCGGGCACCTTCCCCCGGCCCCCTCCGCTTCGGATTTCTTCCAGCCTCCAGCTTGGTGCGCGTCAGGTGTCTTTTTATGCGAGCCGAGCACCAGCCTGCTCGGATCACCGTCGTTGCGATACGGCACAGCGCAAACACCTTACGTCAGGCAAAGGAAGAGGCAAACGGGACAGGTTTTGGCTGGTTGTCCAAATAAGGTTTCGGGGCTAAAACAGTCTAAACGTTAGCTAGTGAACGTTGACAGCCTGGAAGGCTGGAACACAGGGAGACAGGCCAGGCAGCCGATCACAGAGTGTATCCTGTCATCAATCACCCTTGTTGGTTGCCCCCTTCCTCCCATGATCCATCCAATGAATCCAAGCCATCCCCCTCCAACAATCAACAAAAGCAAAGCCCGCCTCGCTGGGTGATCAGCCCCCCTTCCCCTTCCGGGTTTTTCTCCTCTCGTTCGACCCACAACGGCGGGAAGCGTTGACTTAGCACGGAGTACGGAATACACTAATGGAACTGACTGCTCACTTTTTTTTTAGTCTTGTTCTTGTGCCGACCACACCTCCTCCGCCAAGACACACCAGTCTCGCTCCTCCCGCGGTTGCACAACCTTAGCTCGCACTTTTCTGCTCCTCCGCTAGTGTCTTTTTGGCATCGACAACCTCCGGCAATGAGGGCCCTTGCTAGGAGTGGGCTGCGTGGGTGCGTGTGAGAAGCATAGCCCAAGGTGCCGGGTGCATACCAAACAAAACAATGAGCTCAGGGGTCAACTTGATCTACGGAGTAGCAAGGCAGAGAGAACACTCTCGTGGCCGGCGCTGATGGGCCACTCCTGGGCTGTTCTGCTAGCGTCAGGTACAGCATTCGACCCCCAGTGCCTTTTCTTTTTCCTCAACAGGAACAGGGGGGTGTTTTTGGCCAAGCAGCTGAAAGCAACTCCTCGAGCCCTCCTCCTCAACCCACCCCAGCCGCAAAAAGACAAGAAAATTATAGAAAACGCCGCCGCGCGTCTGTCACAAGCGGCTGCGGGCAGCGAGACGGGTGTGCTCTCCCGTTTATTGCTCGCTGTCCGCACATGCCTGGCTGAGCTATCATCTCACCTCCAACACGAAACGATCAACCTGTCACGACGCCGATCTGTGGAACCCGATCTGTCTCTACCCGCACGCGAAGGAAGGGCTGCGCTGGACCATTGCGACCGCGCCATCAGCTCAGCCTACCCCAGCCCACACCCCAGCCACGATCTGGCACTCACCCACGTCCCTCGCTCGCATCAGGAACGGAATACGCACCAGGGTTCCGGAGTGTGGCGTTTTGGATCTCGGCTTCATCGAAAAAATGACAAATGACAAGTCAACTACGCTAGCCAACGTTATGGAAAGCTAGACGGGTGATTCCAAGAAGAAAAGTGAGCGTGTCCTCGATCTGGTGCTACGGGATGGCCCGCTCAGCTCCGTGGGCCGTGGGCCGTTGACATGTGTCCCGGGATCTGGATCCCTGCCCCCCTTTCTTGCCTTTTCTTTTTCTTCTCTTTCCGCCCGTCAGGTACGGAATGCTCTTGGCTTGCTCCGATAACTACCTGACTGCCAAAGATACGGAAATACCCCCAGCCCAATTGACCAGCTGCACGACAGGCAATCATCATACATTCATTCATTCCCGCCCCTCCCGTCCCTGGCTCTGGGCTCCGTGACGCGTGGCCTGTCCGGCGCTCTGTCTCTTGTTCTCTGTCTCTTGTTCCGCCCTGTCTTAGCTATCAGCCCTACAGGAGTAACCGAGCGAGCAGAGTCAGCGGCGGCTGTGCCCAACGGCTGAGGACGGGGCTAGGGCTGGATGGGGTCGTTGATGGACTGGTCGGTCAGTCAGTCAGATGTCAGATTGCGGCTGGGCGCGGTGTAGTTGATCTTCTTCATGCGCATATAGATGTACACCCGTGGTAGGAAGACAATGGGGAAGGATTGCGCGCTGCTGAGCGGCTGCCTGCCTGCCTCATCCTGCTTACATGGATGCTATGTATTTCCTGATGTGGTCTTCGTTGTCCCTGTCTACATAGTATAGACACAACACGGAATACATTCCGCAACTCGTCCGCTCCGCCCTCCCCCCGGCCTTGGCCAAACACAGCAGGATCCGTTGAATACCGCGTCCACCACATGCACCCACCCGGGCCGGGACCAAGCAAACAAACCCATGACGCATCACGGCAGCAACTGGCTGGCAAAGAGAAAAAAAACAGCCGAGTTCCAGTGCCAAGAGGTGCATAAGAAAGCAAAGACTGCCGTTCCACGATCCTGTCAACTTCTTGTTTGTTTGCTCCCCGGGTACGGATACCTGCAGACATAATCTCCCTCCATGTCACCGGCTGGTTAGCGAGTGAGTGGGTAAACAGGTGGCGGGATGTTGACAAAGGGAGACTCGACTCGACGCCCGTCTTCCGGCTCTCGGTGACCGGTCTATGTGTTTGTTTTCTTTTTCCCATAATTTCTGTTTTCGGGACGCCACTAGCGTTGGTTTCCGTGCCCGTTTTGATATTTCCCCTGGTCTGTATCGTGACTGGGGCAGCGGGGACGAACCCCCGGAGGAGTTAGCGAGGCGAGGGAAGGTGATGATGGGACAGGAGAGCTGACAAGCTCCCAACCATGATCGACCACCTCTGTCTGTCACTTGGTGTCGCTGCCAACCAGGCCCCAGGAAAGAAGTCGGCCACCACACGAGCAGAGCTGTCATGAAAAAGGAGATGAAGGAAAAAAAGCTCTGCTTCTAAATGACTCCCCAAACCCGCCAGCCACCCGCCCACAACCCAGCTCAAGTCCAAAAAAAAAAAAAAAAGCCCAATCTCTTTGCCCAAAACGTGCAACACACGGCACGCTCTGTTCGCCCTCGCCCCAAACAAACCCGAAGCCAAACACCCTACCAACACCAACCAACCCCTTACCCTCCTCACTCTCCCCTACGAAGGCCATCCCTTTAACTCCCCAAATAAGCCCTAACAGCGCCCTGCAGCCGCCCAGCACCCTCACCAAGCAGGTGGGTCAGGTTCTCGAGGTCGTCGGCGGCGGTGATGCCGAAGCGGCGGACAAAGTCCTTGGCGGCGCTCTCGAGGTCGCCATAGTCCTCGACGGCGCCGGCCTCCTCCGTCTCCGGGCGGCCAAAGTAGGCGTTGCTCGAGATGGCCTGGGCGCCCTCGAAGCCCTGCAGGCGCGACTTGGCCTCGGCAGTCGCGCCGGCCTCGAACATGCCCTTGCCGAAGAACTCGTCCGACGAGATGGCCTTTTGCGTGCCAAACTTCTTGCGCGCGTACGTCTCCTCGTCGTCTGGGCCCGACATGTCAGCAAATTTGTGTCTGTAGGGATGTGGGAAAGCAGTGATGACCGACCTTGAGGAGTCCCCTTGATGGGCCCGACGGAGCCGAACCCGCCCGCGCTCTTCTGCGCGGTCGCCGCCTTACCCTTGCCCACCTGTCCGAAGCCGAGCCGGCCGAAGCCCATGCCGAGGCGTTCCACCTCGGCCGCCGACTTCTCGCGCGCTTGCGAGGCGCCGTAGTTGCCGCGGGCCGGGCTGACGGGGGTGGGCGAGATGATGGAAGGGCTCTCCGACTTGCCAGCCGCCGCCTTGGCGGGCGCTTCGTCTTCGTTGGGGTCGTATCCGAGCTTCTCGATGCGCTCCGCCTCCTCCTTTGCCTTCTTCTCGGCCTCGTCAAAGTCGATCATGACGTCGCCACCGAGCTTCTTGGCGCCCAGTTTGGACGTCACCTTCTTGGCACCCAGAATGTTCGCCTTGCGGGGGCCGGTCGTGTTGGATCGGAGCGCGGCCGAGGTCGTGATGCGGCTGGCAGCCGGCTTGGACTCGCCTTCGCCGGCCTTGGCAAGCGGGGATGGCGCGCGCGCACCATCGCCGCCGGCGGCCTGCGCGTTCAGGAAGGGGGACGGCGTGCGCCCGACGACCGGGGGCGTGGCGGTGCGCGAGATGGGTGGGCTGAGCTTCTTAACCGCGGGCCGGCTCCACGACGAGAAGAAGTCGTCGTCCTCCTCGGCGGGCGTCTCTCCGCTGTCGGCACCTTCGCCGCCGTCGTTGATCACCACCTCCTCGGGGTACCTGGTCGTCTGTTAGCACATGATTGTTCACCCCACCCCACCCCAGCAGCTGGTGCAGTGGCGCATACTCCTTGGCGTCCCTGGCGGCCCTCTTCTTGAGCTCCTCCTTGTACTTGGTCGCGGCGGCCGACGTGTACTTTGTCTTGGGATCCTTGCTGTTCAGCGCGGCCGAGCCGCCGTTGGACTGGAAGAACTTGGTGGCCGACTCATTGCCACCGACCTTCATGACCCGCAGCTGGTCCCATTGCCATTCTGGTGGGCGGTTAGCGCGCGCCTTGAGCGGGCTTCGAACGAAAGGGAGGGGTGCGCGCGGTACGTACGGTCGAGATTAGTAGACCGGACAAAGGAAATGTGGACGCCGAGGTTGCGGTGGTTGGCGGAGCAGTCGAGACACAGGTAGATGCCAAAGGGGACCGAGGTCCAGGTCGGGTTCTTCTGGCCGCAGTCGAAGCAGACCTGACGTGTGCGCAGTCAGTACTGGTGCCCACATGCACAAACGGCTTTGCTCTCTCAATCGCTTGCCTTGTTTGCCTGCTTCGTCTTGAGCTTCTCAAAGATCTTGAGCGACTGCTGCTTCGACGCGAGACCGCTCATCTTGGCCGATTCGCCGGGGTTTTGGCTTTTCTTGTGGGGACGTTCTGCGCTGGTCGGCGATTGCGAGAGAGGCGCGCAACGTGAAGAAGTTGGAACCGTCGTTCGGAGAGAGGGGTGAAGAGGTGAAGGGGTGAAGGGGTGAAGGGGTGAAGGGGTGAAGCAAGCTGCGATCGTGAAATCGGCCGTTTCAGGAGAAGGTGCCACATTTTGGTGCCACATTTTGGGTGGTCCAGGGAACCATCGTGGCATCAAAATGTGCCGCTAAGCCTGATACGGCCTAGTGATTTGCCCCGCGCCGAACTCGAAAGTCCCCACCCGAGAGATTGCCGGCCGGCAGTGCAAGCTGCCAAAGCTCCACCTTAGCTCTAGATTTCCGATCTTCATCTTGTCGTGTGATCTTGGGAGTGAAGTTGGAGCCCGTGTCCGGTCAACCCCCAACAACGCCGGCCTCTCACAACGCCGTCCAGCGATGGGCACCGCCAAGCCGCCATGATGAATCGAGTCACGGTCTCGGGGCTGCGTCTCCGTTGCCCCGCAGCACAACAACACTTCAGCAGCACCAATGTCAACAACAGCAGCATCCCAGCACTCCTCCATTCATTGCAGCAGCAGCAACAACCCAACACCCCCCATCGATCCCCCGCCTCGCACACCATCCACCGCAGCTATGCCACGCAACAGCAGCAGCATTCCAGCTCATCCGCCTCCGAAGCCCGCCGCCGCGCCGTGACGCCCTTCAACGACGACGGCCATGTCCCTTGGAGCGAGCTCTCGGCCGGCGAGAAGACGGGCCGCGCCGCGCAGCAGACGTTTAACTTTGGCATGGTCATTGTGGGGCTGGCGCTGACGGTACGCATATACACCACCCAGATAGACACACGCACGCATAGAAAGAGAAGGAAAAGGAGAGAGGCGGGGGGGGGGGGGGGGGTGTTGAAAAGGGAGGCAGTGAATAAATGCTGACGGAGGAACGAACACCAGGGCGGCGTCGGCTACGTGCTCTACTCAGAGGTCTTCTCCCCCGACAGCAAGACGACGCACTTCAACCGGGCGGTCGACCGCATCCGCGCGGACCCGCGCTGCGTGGAGCTGCTGGGCGAGGGCAAGAAGATGACGGCGTTTGGCGAGGAGACGCAGAACAAGTGGCGGCGGGCGCGGCCGATCGCGTATGTTTCTTCACGAATTGGGAGTTTAGGACGAACGCACTAACTTTGGCGTCCGAAAGCTCGACCGTCACCACGGATGCGCAGGGGAACGAGCATCTGATGATCCAGTTCAATGTGGGTTGTCCGGGCACAGTCGTCACGCAGTAACCATACGAAGGTGGGCTAACAGTCGGATTAGGTGCAAGGGCCAAAGGGGACCGGACGGGTCGGCATGCACCTCGTCAAGCGGCCCGGCCAGGCGGAGCACGAGTACAAATACTTTTTTGTCGACGTCAAGGGCCACCAGCGGATATACCTCGAGAACGCGGATGCGTCGCGGGCCAAGGAGGGAGAGCACAAGGGGTTCAGGATGTTTGGCGTCAAGTGGAGTTGACAAGTTGACACACCACAGAGTGCATGTGTAGGGCCATACCCCAACTGGATGGGCCCGATGAATCAAAATAGGTTCACTATCTAAGGTAGCTCATGCCTGCGCCCCCCAGGGTATTCCCGGCACCCGCGAATAGTATGTAGAAATACAACCGTGATCATACAATCTGTGTCCCTGGTGAACAACCCGACTACCTTCGGCAGGTCAGCCCTGACAGGTATAAAACCCCCATATTAAAAAGAAGCTGCTGCAGAGAAGCAGAGAAGCAGCAGAGGATAGAAACGAAGAGAAGAGCAAACCCTCACCCAAAAAAGAAAGAAAAAAAGCAACCCCACCATATAACGACCCTCTCCACCTCTCCCCCAAAGAAATGATCAGTTCGGCTCATCCCCCTCCATCTTCGCAATCCACTTGTTCATCTGGCCAAACTTGTCCTCGAACGACTTCTGCAGCTTCTCGCACGCGGCCCACATGGGGTCCTGCTCGCGCCAGTACGTGTAGCAGTTGGTGAAGATCTGGTTCATGTCGGCCAGGAACTCGGCCTCGTCGGCGTACTCGTGCCGGTCCATCTTGCCCTTCATGGTCGTCAGGTCCATCGGTTTCTTGACCACGGCGTGGTAGTCGGGCACGCCGTCGCGCTCCGGGTCGACGGGGTCCTTGAACGGACCCACGACGCGCGTCCAGAAGCCTGCGGGTGGGGAGAAGAGTTAGTCGGCGAAGTGGGAGAGGTGGGACGGTAAAGGGGGATTACCTGGTCCGGACAGCATCCTCGCTAGCAGATCGGCGCAGAAATTCAGCTTTTGGTTGGCCGAGAACTGCTGCGCTCCGACGACAGCTGCGCTCGCCCGCCGTTTGGAGCCCGGTTTGGGCCCGGGCTTGGACCCCGGCAGAGACGCCCGCGGTCCCGGCTTCCGGCCGGGGCCCTGAGCAGCCACGGCAGGCGACGAGGTCCCGTTCGCACCGGCATCCGAGCCTCGACGCTTCTTGGCCGGACGCCCTTCGACCTCGTCGAGCTCGCCATGCGGCGCCGAGCGGCGCTGAGCACCCGACGCAGGCGCACCCTCCACGGCGTCGAGCGAGATTGGCGGGCTGTCCAGCGAGCTCATAATCACTACCAGCTCGCTCAAGACCTCCTGGGGCAGCGAGCGGGCAAACTCGGCGCGGGATTCGCTCGACCGCATGTACTCGGCGGCCCACGAGAGGAGCAGCTTGCGGATGGACGAGCCCTCGGGGGTGTCCTTCCAGACCTGCACGAGCAGCGGGGTGGCGGGGATGTGCTGGGTCACGCGGCGGCACTCGGCCATGGCGTCGAGGGTCGCGTCGCAGAGGCCGTCGATGCCCAGCTCGTGGGCGAGCTTCCAGACGCCGATGAGCACGTCGTAGCTCGGGAGGTTGTCGAGCGCCGGGAAGACGTGGCCGGTGTAGAGGAAGTTCTGGGCGTAGGCGAACACCTCGACGGGCGTGTCGGGCAGCCTCACGAGGTTCTCGAGGCCGCTGTCGGGGGTCTCGGCAAAGTACTTGTTGTAGAAGGCGGACTTGGAGCACAGGAAGTCCTTTTGGATGCCGAACGGTGTCTCCTCGGGGCCGACCAGGGCAATGACAAAGATGGGGTGCGGCTGGCTGGAGGTGTGTGAGTGTTGAATCAATGCAGTCTCTGTACGCCGCGACTTACAGCCAGGAGAAGGGTTGAGGGTCCGGTTGAGGTTCCCGTTGAGGATTGGGCGGATGGTCAGGTTGAGTGTCAGACTGTGCGTCAGGTTGAGACTCGGGTTGAGGGTCCGGTTGTGCATCGGGTTGTGCGTCGGGTTGGGCGTCAGGCTGTGCCTTGGGTGAGCTGGTGGTGTTGGCCGTGGCAGCATCAACACTGACCGGTTCAGTGGCGCCGTTTGGCTGAGGAGTTGGTTCATCCGACATGTTGGCTCTCGGTGTGTGTTAGCCCAAGAAGCAACGCTAAATACATGACGGTCTTCTCTGGTATTCATCACGAAGTCCGGGCCCAATTGAAAGGCGGTTCATCGAATGAGTATAGAAATCGAGAAACTCACCAATTGACCACACCGGATGATGACGGCGGCAGTAGAAGGATGGGATTACGATGTGTTGTGTTGATTTGGATGATTCCCGTCTTGCTGTCAAGCCACACTCATACTCTCGGCCGCGTCCGCTTTTAACGCCCGTGGCTCAACCGATTGCCTCAAAAACTGAAGAAAATGGCAGGGTCAAGCTGCCATGTAGCGTGTCATATAAGCAGGCATCAGTCGTAGATGGAATACCGGCGAATTGCCTGTGGCTGTCGCGGTAATTGACCAAGTGCTTGACAGCGCGTGTGAAAAGAATGTGAGCTCTGAATGTCGTTTTTGAGATTGGCAAATGGGCTCAGGTCATGGCGTTGTGTGGTTAAGAGATGGCCCCACCATGTGCACGGTGCCAGAAGGGAAGCTGGGACAGTGCCAGTGAGGCCGATCCCCAGCATATAGTCCCAGCTGCGGCACAGTGCGCCGTATTCACCACCTGCATCATCTCACACCACCGCAAAACCAGCGTCGGCCATCTCGGGGGACGAAAAGAAACGGCTGCAAAGCGGGAAGGAAGAGAGAAGTGAAAAAGGAGAATGGAAAAAAAGGCCCAAATACCCATCTTTCAGGACCAGGAAAAAAGAGGGAAAATGGACAAAAAGAGGAGCACGATCCGATGCTGGCGGGATGACGACGCCAACGCGTGGCGAAGGATGACTAGCGCCCTCTCAGACAGCTCAGGAGGCATCCAAGGCACATTTCTCGTCTTTGAGCCCTCTCAATGGTAAATGGAGGGGTCTCTCATTGGACTCGCTCGAAGCACTTATAAAGATAAAATGCCGATGCCGTCCCAAGGCGGCTAAGAATACCCGCTCAGCACCTATCCCGTCCACCGAGAGACCGAGATCGAGAGAACACGTGAGGGGACAACAACGCGACGAGGGGACAACATCGACAACAACGCGACGACCAAGTCCCCGATCAGTCAGTCCATGGGCTGTGCCGAATCGAGACAGGAACCGACCTCCCAGCCACTGCTCTCACGCTTCACCCAAGACGACGCCGACCCGCTTCTTCCTGATCCTATGCCGCCCAGGATGGGGAACCCTCCCCAACAGCCCCTGACCGGCTCTGTGCAGCTGTCCTCGCAGCACGAACGCCTGATGCTCGAGCTCCTCCCCTTCAAGGATCTTAACCAGTTTCGCGAGTATGTTTACCTTGCCCCCCACCCAGACCTCTTCCTAACAATTCCCCCTCCAGATGGCTCAACAGCATCTACGTCCGCGGGTCCTGGAACGAGTTCCTGCGCGACTACCTCACCCGCAACCCCATGGCCCCGGAGGTCGACAAGGCCAAGACGGCGCAGAAGGCCAGGGACGTCCTCAACTCGCGCAACGTGCAGTATCTCATGTACCACCCGGACAAGAACGCCTGGTCGCCCGAGGACCACCACGTCCGTTTCATCGTCACCGTCATCTCCGACAACATGCTCAAGGGCACGTGGTCCGACGGCGACTGGAAGAAGAGGGGCCTCGAGATTGCAAAGTCCGTGTATGAGGTGCTCGCCTTCCTGCGCGCCACCTCGTTTGGTCCCGACGCGCTGCCTCCGCGGTACGAGGCGTAGGCATCTGTGGGGTGCATACGCATTGGAGACGGTAGCTAAGGGGTTTGGTGAGGAGCGTACTGTTGCGGGCACGGGGAACTGTGATCGTTGCGGTGGCTACGGGCCGTTCGTGAAGGAAGAGGGTGTTCTAGGAGCGATCCCTCGGAGGAGGCGAAGCCAAAAGTGCCGCACAAGAATCTACGCCGCTCAGCACCCATGATATCTCAGTATCTGGTGGTGTTGTACTGTCTCGGCCAGTATTTACACAGCCACAAAGATACCTTTACATCCAAGCCCCTAATTCGATCAAACAACGAGAATTCACAGATCATTGCTCCCCTATCCCAGCTGAGGTCCGGCTTCAACCCGTACTTGGCTTTATTCTCTTTTCTTTTTCTTATTCTACCTTTTCTATTGTGCAATGTCATGCAAGAAGACATGAGGGCTACATCTTCGACCTTCGTCGCCGGCTCACACACGACTACCTGGGGGCTCTAGTCGGTGTCAGCCGTCAAAGACCCAGTCAAGCACGTCCGGGTATACGACCCGCGACGGCCCTCTCCCGCTCCGAGTCTGGCATCAACCGCAATGATAATCAAGAACAGACAACTGCTTTCGAGAGCCACCCATTCAAACCACACCCAACACAGAGACGCCTCCCCCATAGCCAGGCGAGACTGCAGGCTGTTTTTTGCGTAGATACACTCCGTGCACATGCCCACGGCGCACTCTCACAGGAAAACCGCCAAGTACTTCTCATCCGTACCGGTAACATCGCCCAAGTCCCTCCCTCCAAACAGCAACTTTCCCCCAACCCACCTCTCCTCACCACCAAAGGGAACGGGAAAGATGAAATGCAGCAATGAGATCTCACTCACTCCCATGTCAATGCCAAACCCCGAGTCCCCCTTACCAGCAGCCAAGCAGCAGAGCGGGACAGACTCGCCCGCCTTATCCCGCATGCCGGCCAATGCCTCTACGCACACACCCATACACAAACACACACATACACTGGGCCGGCCCACTCACCCACCGTCACCGCCACGGCAGATCCCTCTACCCATGGGCAAGAGACTCATCGTGAAAGGGCCGAAGGGAACACAGAAGGGAAGTGGTATTTGCCATCTGAGAGCCGAGCACAGCATCGATCGGGCCGGGGGAGGGGGAGGGGGTGGCACGTTCAGGAGACGGGGGATGGGAAAGCAACCTCGACCTCGGGAAGGGTGACGGTGATAGTGATACGCGATACTACAAAGGAAGGGCAGGTTGAGGGGTGGAAGACAGAGCGGGCCGTTCCATTCTTTCTTCTCATACGGATCTGCATGCATGTAAATGAGTTGAGTTGGGCGGTTTCAGGAATGGGATGGTGTATTGTAGGGACATCCCCGTACCGGACAGCAGAATACCATTCTGGCCGTTTCTGTATGTCCATGCACGTCCCCCTGGTGTATGTACGCACTGTAGATGAGTCTGTCGGTCTGTACAGTAGGTATATGTATCAGAGGCTATTATTGAGCCCGCAGGCAGCCATATTGCAAGACTAAGCAGCCACTGTCCAGACGGGAAGGGGGCAATCACGCTGGAATGGGCGATTTCCCCAATTTTGAGCGAGCCACGACGGAGGGGGAATGGCCGCCTTCGGTGTGGACGAGCCCCGACCGTGGCACCGCCGGGAGTAATGGTGTAGTGCCGTTCAATGTCGAATACTCCGTGGTGTGCCCATGTACCCGGTGCCGACAGCCAAGTGGATAATGGGGACGTCAGGGGAAAGGGTCGGTTCGAGAAATGCTAAGAAAAAAGCAGGAATGCCATCCAATGACCCGTTCCACCTCCATCCTCGCAACGCCACGCTGAAGCGCCGGGTGTTCTCCCCTCCCCGCCGCGCGCAGAAAATGGTGTCGTGTAGACGACGGGACAGAGAGCGGGAGGTCCAGCAGAGAACAACCATCGAGAATCGCCCCGGATCCCAGAGACCCTCCCGAGCCCTCATCCGACGCCACCACCATCACGACGTGTACAGTATCTAGACAACCCTTATCACCATCACCCTATCCGTCCCTCGACGGGTGCCAAGGCCGAGCATACGAATCATGGCGGGATGATGCGATAGCGCCATGGCGGACGAGGCCGCAGGAAATCAACAAGGAAAGCGGGAAACCTTGCGGAGGTGGTGTGTCGCGGGACGGGAACACTGCCCGCCGCCCATCCACACACTCACACAGTCCGGCCGGCCGCGCCCAAGCAAACGCAAACACCCTCCCCACCACCTCCCTCCTTCCCTCCCTCGCCACCAAACCGGCGGGATCCCATCCGCGACCGCGCGTTGCAGCTTTTTTGTGTGTGTGGTGTGTGTGCTCTGTGCTCTATCTGTGCTTTGTGCGCGCCGAGGCCGAAGGGGGGAGGTCAGAAGCAAATCGATCCTCTCAATGCAACCGTATCGTGGAGGCCCCTCCAGATCCTTCGGGGTGGGAAGGGCCGCGGCGAAAGGTGAGCGCGGCGCACAGTCCATCTCTCTTCCTCTGCCCGAGAAAAGTGCCTCTCGGGCCGAGCTTCCACAGGCGAGGCCTTGCGTGGAGCCCCCAAGCATATTCTGTCCTGTGTAGTGTTGCGCCCGCATGTGCGCGTTGTTCTGTCCTTGGCTCTTGGGCAACCTGAGGATTGAGTACCGTGCATATGTACCGTACCGTAAGAACATGCAGTGCAGCCTTTGACAGGTTCAACAACCGGCCATCCGGCCCAAGGGGATCAAGGGCCGATTGTGTTTTGTGCTTCTGTGTACGGCTTCCTCCGCGCCTGTGGATGGAGCCGCTCACCGGTGAATGCAGGTCGTCTAAAAGGGGCTGGAAGCCGCCCTCGCCTCTGCAAGGCGATATGGCCGAGACAGGGTGATAGACGCGGTACCAGAACCCAATCCCTGGTCTTGGCGACCACACGAAAGTTGAAACCCGCCCTGCGCGTTTGCTGGAAAAGGGGGGCCCAATAACGTTACCCAAACGCACAACCGCCACCACCTCTTCTCGCGCTTCCCCCAGCGCTATATTGCGGGCTTAATATCTGGTGGCAGCTGAAAACACCGGCAGCGAGCCGCAAGGGGAACGAGACACCCCGGTTGGTGGTTCCACGGCAGCACTGACGAAACGGCTGGTTCTCGTCCTCGGGCTTGCATTCGCATCGCCACCTGCGGCTGGCACGTCAACATCATCCGGTGGGCCAAACAAAGACGAGATCGGTTAGGTGTTGTGGAAACAAGTCTCGAAAACCCGCAGAATGTCATGTCCTGTACGTTCCACATTCAACCCAGGCACCGAGCCCATTCCGGGACAAACCCAGTGGCAACGGTGGTGCAAGGGTGTATAAAAGACATGTGTCGTAGATTGAGCCGCAATCTCGAGCAGCAAACATGCGTAACCGCAGGCAGTCGCGCGGCAATTCGGCAGTGCTCACACCACGGCAGCCCGAACCCTTGTTGACACACACATCCATACTCCGCGGTTGCGTTGGTGTCCGCCCGAGAGTTCCGATGGCCCTGGTCGACTCCCCCTGGGCGAAACAGTTCTAGACCAAAACCGTTATGCACCAACGCTCGTTACGAGGCAGGGCAATCTCCAGACTGCGGGGAAACGCCCGAGAAGAGACACTTACATACCTCGATTTCCCCAGACGGCAGGTGAAAAGAATGTGTGTGCAGCACTGACGGAGCTCGAATGTTGATGCCGAAGTGTCCTTTTCGGCTCAGGAACAGCAGCAGCCATCGGTCAAGGAAGGGCCCTGCTCCTCCGCTCGCACTTCCGGGGAGAAGGTTGCAGGACCGAATCTCTTCCATCGGAGGTTGTCGCTCCTCTCAACCTGGCCGCTGGGAGATTGTCAGGTCGAGGACCATACCTCGGCCACCGCCGGTAACCCCAATCATCCACCCTGGGCCTGACGTCACAGGGGTTCAACAAAAAGCCGTGTGATGCGGAGGAGGAAGAAAGGGCAGAAGATAAGGGTCGCAACGGTCCCTGGGGAGTAATTTAGCAGTCAGTAATGACGTGCGCCCGGCTCTCCGGTTGCAGAGGTTTACCCGCAAGCCCAACCAATACAACCTGCAACAACCGGGCAAGGGAGGCTTGGCATATCTGTGTTGATTGCCCCTGGGATGTTTACACAAACAAGGGTGGCGTTGGAGATGCTGGAGGCTGATTCTGGTGTCCAGGGAAAGCTTGAGCCGCGTTCGACAGACAGAGTTAGCCGTGTCGGATAGTCACCGGATCGTCGTCAAAACGAAAACAGCGTTGTGGATCGGATGCTTGGGCGCTGCACTTCAATGCGGGCAGGCGACAAGCTTCAGGGCTGTGAAGAACTTGGGCGTTGCGGCATTCGCACTGTCGTTGACCAACGCGGGTACGTTATGGCTGGCGGCGCCATTGTTGACAGTAGTATACAGAGTCCCTAAATTGTCGGCCGGCGTAGCGCATAGCTGCCACGCGTTATAGCCTGAAGCGCCGTTCTTGGGATGCAATGGCACCTAAGTTGCAGCAGTATCTATCAGCGACTGTGGTTCCCGGTGTGAGCCCAATTAAGCAATCAAGATCAAACCTTGGGAGGTTCCATACTCCCACGCCGACCGCAATTTGTCGAGGTAGCTGGCTGATAGGCTGAAGGAAACATGGCGTTGGCTGATCGACCGACAGTGCAATACTGAGCGAGGCACCGACGGAAACCGATGGCTTGTACATACTGTAGTCTGGCCACAGCAGGCGAGGTGGTGCAAATCAGCAGCAAACTGTGGCATGCAAAGGGTCTGGGTAAATGTGTAGTCCAGGTGCCCGGGTAAGTGGCCGTATTGCCAGTGGAACTTGATCCTGCCCGATATCACAACACCTCGTGGGTGTCTCCCACACCGCCCCGAGATGGCGAAATCTTGTAAACAGCTTGGCAGTGACAGTCGAGCCGCGGGCTTCCATGCAGTCCGGGCTGGCCGGCACCAAGCTTTGCGGGACATGCCCCGGTTCCGGCAACGACTCGGCGGGCCTCGCACCAGGCAACCGGGCAGGGAGATGGGAATAGCGTCGGGCGGAATGAGGTGGCATCAATGGCACGAGAGGAACGTGCGCCGAGGGCCGCTTCCTGCAGAGTGATCGCGGAAGCAGGAAGGGAGCCCACGGTTACATTTTCCCCAAGGACGAAGCAGCCCGCCCTGGGGTCTCGCGCGGGAGGTGAACATGGCAAACTGTCAATGTGAACGCCAGGTAAACATTGGCTTCCGCCCCGGCCACTGTTTGGCTCTGCTTAGCGTGGACTTACCCAGGTTGCGCCCGCACCAACGTGATGAGCAGAAGGAGATCACGCGGACGATGTCATGCCTGCGCCCAAGACACGACCCCCACCGCCGGCACCGGGTTACTAGGTCGCAGCGCGCGGACGGCGCCGTCAGCTGGCATGCAGTAATGGACAGAACCGCAGGTGGAGGTTGTTTGGCAACGGAACATTCGTGGGCTCAGGGCAATGTGATTGATGCTGCTGGAGAATGCAAGAATGCAAGAATGCAATCCCACAGACGACGGGAACCAGGGAAATGCCTTTGTGGTCGAGTTTTCAAGTTTTTCACTTCTCGAGCCATCGGTCGCGATCCTGGCATGCACGTCAAAATCGCACCTTCTGAAAGCGCATTCTGGCGGCCTGAGGTTCCCGATACACATTCCCAAGCGCAGTCGAGAGTCTCCTGTGCGCCTTCCCCAGCTTCCCTGAAGTCGTTGATTGTGGGGTAGCAGAGAGCCCGGGGGTGGAGACACTTTGCCATCTTGGCTGCCTGGGGTTTGCCTCAGCTCGGACGTGGGGGTCGCCAGCCCCGCAGCGAAGAAAAAGGGACCATCAAAGCTCTCCCGGTCGGTCGTTATCACAGTTCATCCCAAGATTGCCGACTTCCATTCCCAGAATGGCACTGGTTTCTTGGGTCCGAATGTGATAAGCATGCATCCAATCGTTTGTTCCTAGCATGGCGAAGAAGAACGTGGAAGCGTGGAGATGAACATCCCTTTTCTGACTCCGGCCCTTCAACCCTTCGACCCTCCAGCTTTTGCTTTTGCCACCGGCCGCTCGCGGTTCGCTCGAATGCCGAGCACGAAGCATCCAAGGGACAAACGCAGTCTGGCCAAAAAGCGTCCCCAGACTCCCTGTCCATGGACCACGGTGGGATCCTTACCTAATGCTACCAAAGCCCGCTCTGCCGCTCTGCTCAGGTGAGTCGAGCGGAGCCTCGCTTATGCACCGCAGTCCCATCACTGGTGATTCGGGTCCGTCTCGGGCGTTTGAGGGCTCGAAGGAGCGTGTTATATGACCGCGTGTCGGACAATGGGCTCTCAGGCAGAAACCACTCTGACGGCAACGGCTGCAAATAATCTCGGATGCCCTCCGTCTCATCTCGAGTCTCTGAATCCGAAGGACCGCCTGCTGTCCGTGGGGCCTCGCGTCCTGTTCGTCCTGATTAACCTTCGCAGTTAGCGAGGAGTCCCCGGAATCTTGGCAACCAGATTGCGGGGGAAATCGATTGCGCCATTCAAGGGTCCCAGAGTTTTGGACTCCTCGCGAGACAGGGGTGTCAAAGTTGCGTTTGACGTTGACGATTTTCTGGGGAACCGCCCCAATCCTCCATCTCCGCGCTCCGCACCATGTCGATCAGTCTACCTAAGGTCCTGTTTCGTGACTCTCCACGGATTGAGATGGCCATTGACCAAACGAATCCGGGGCCCAGCCGTCTCGGTGCATATGGCCCGTATCTGCGATTCATCTGAAGGGCAACCCATCAGGCGGACTCATAGGACGAAAGTTTATGTACGAGCATACAGACTGACAGACAAACACGTCCAGAGCACTGTGCATAGGTCGACACACACCAGAGATCGAGGGATCAGCATCACGCCTCCGCCGGGCCTATTGGGTCTCGGCCCTCGCTGGAGGCCTGAAAAGGTCGCTGATCTGCAAACACGCCGAGTGCAGTACTGTCCCGGCGATGAGCAGACATCGGAGTTTGCAGCGCTGCACCCAGCACGCATCCCCTCAGCATCCAACTACGGAGTACGACTCGAGTTGCCGTGTCTGCATTGCGCCCACACCTGACAGCCACCCGAAGTTGCGGTGAGGGGGCGACTGCCCTGCACCAGGGCGAATCGTATGGTGAGTACATGGCTCTGGCACCACCAGCGGCTCGGCACCCGCGCTTCCTGTATCTTGTGGCGCGATAGGCGACTGCACGCCCGTCCACACCGACCTGAGATGGTTGGCTCGGTTATCCAAAACTTTCTTCCGGGCCACCAAGCCAAGGCCCAAGTCAAACACGGGCAGAGGACTCACCACTCCATTTTCCACCGGCCAGCTAGCACCTGGGACCCGCTCGGGTTGGGATG
Source organism: Chaetomiaceae sp. PYS4301M (assembly GCA_023628425.1). Lineage (NCBI taxonomy): Eukaryota > Fungi > Ascomycota > Sordariomycetes > Sordariales > Chaetomiaceae > Chaetomiaceae sp. PYS4301M. The sequence continues at coordinate 537,283 of JAMAKR010000016.1, read as the reverse complement.
TTTTGTCACCTTGCATGATATTCCACACCCCCGGCTATTCGAAACGGAGGGCCATCAAAACCAGCGACTCAGCTTGCTACATTTTTGTAACTGCAGCGTGTTGACTGATCGTTGACGTCGATCCAGTTAGTGCGCCCAAGCCAAGCGGTGCGCCGGCCCCGTCACCCCAGCTTTCCGCTAGCCTCGTTGCCCCCACGATTCCCATCCAGACCGGGGGTTTGGTTGGTTTACCTACCGGAAGATTTCCTGGGGCCGGCCGGGGCAGGCGCTGGGGTGAAAAAAAGGGGGGAGGGGGCACGGATCTGACGTGATCCCACGACATTCTCCCCACACACCACCACCACGCCTCACCTGCCAAGGACGCCTCTTGACGGGTTGCTGTCACCCGAAAGGCACGGCGCGTTGCGCGGCGTTTGCGCAGTAACCTTCCAGGGGACTGGGCTGTCTCGACGTGTTTTTTCTTGTTGGCAACCCCCTTGCCTGTGACACGCCATTCGTCGAGATACTGTTGGGGAGGCTGAGCCAACCCTCAGTGTCACCTCCCTCAACAACGGATGTTGGGCCGTGGCTCCCAGAGTTCAGGACAAGACATGATGTTGTTGAAGAACGGATAGGGGGGGATGAGGGGTTCCATTTTCCAACAGTCACACGTTTCCTTGTGAGCGTGGGAGGCCCTCCGCTTGCCTCCAAGTCGTGACAACTGGCGTGCTGTCTCTCGCCCATTCCCGCATACCGACTTAGGTAATAACGAACCAGTTGACACCATCCACGCCATCGCTGGCGCCGCAGGCGTGTGTGTTTCGCAAGACCACGCCCAGCCTGGCCAAGGCTCCCCACATCCCCCACACCAGCAGCAGCGACACCACCCTCACATTGAGTGCGGCGGACGCACCTCGTGCCTAGCGTTGGTTGTACATACCACGCCAGAGGCATGCCTCACATACCGGTATCCGTACGAAGCCCATGCACAAACCGGCAATAACCTTCACGTAAGGCCAGCGTCGCATCCCCGCAACCCGCCGCACGGCGATTCCGCGTTTGTCATATTTCCCCCAAAGACAAACACAAGACACACCGAGAGAGAGCAACCAACCATGTGCCGTCCCGTCCATGTCCCCAGCCCTCAACATGCCCTCTTGGCGCCTACCACCCCCCTGGGCGCTGGACCATGGTCCAGAATACGAAATGGCACTCCGTATGTACAGGCAGGGTACCTTACAATGCTCCCCACACCACATCGACTGGTCAGAAAGAAAAAGACAGAGAGAGGAAATGAGGACGAATGAGCAAGATAACGCATCACAGGGTGGTGACCGGGCAGGGTATCTTTGGAAAGAGGGCTGCAGCAGGCAGACACAAACCGAATGTTCACCATCAGCAACGCCACCCGGTTGGCTAGAGAGACAAAACAAGACCACCCACACAAACTCGCCTAGGCTGGCTGTGCTTTCCCCCACGGCGGCGGCGGCGGCGGCCCAGCCCAACGCAAGTCACTCGCACACAACCCAGTGCAGCCCAGCAGCCCCGTTTAGGTTTCGTAAGGCAAGGGCAAGGCGAGGGCGACGCTGCTGAAACGCGGGAGAGAAGGAGAAGCGTCAGTTGGTGGGGAGTGGAGTGCCCACGCAGCGCAACACAGCAAAAACAACAAACCCCCATCCACCCCCATGGTGTCTCTGTGCCTGCTACCTCCCCTGTCTGGCTGGCACCGCGTATGCACCAGTCAACAAGCACACGTGTATGTACCTACCGATGATGCCAAACAACCCACTCCCCTGCCGTATGACCTCTCCCTTGTGTGTATGTATCTCCGTGTCTGTACCCTGGTTCTGCCTCGTCCAATCTCAGTGACAGTGAGGGGGAAGGAAGACAGACCTCCACCCAAATCAGTTCAGGAGAAAGCAACAAAGAAAAACAACCGGAAACGCCATCTTCGTCTCCTCAACTCAACTGCAAAAAGTGAGCTCACTTTCCCAAGACTTGCACGGTTCAGAGGCAGGTAGGTGAGTAACGTCAAAAGTTAGATAGGTAGGTATTTAACAACACAAGTCGTTACGACACAGAAAAAGGGAAAAAAAAAGTCGCCCCGTATCCATCCATCCCATAACCCACCCCCCGCCCAGTAACCCCACCCCGCCAGTCCGTTCTATCAAGACCGAAATTTTTTTCCAACCGTGCAAAAAAGCAAAAAGAAAAAAAAAGAGATACTAGTGATTTGGTGATCTTTGTCAATGTTTGATGATTGTGTAGCATTCTCCCCACCAAAACCCAGCCAGCCTGCCATCCGGATAACAAAGGAAACATGAGTTGTCTTTTTCGCTGTTGTTGAGGGAAGAAAAGAAAAAAGTCTATCCGTCTCCAAGAGAGACGCGGCGAAGTGGTGATGTCTATTCGAGAGTCGCACAAAAAAAAAAGTAAAAGAAAAGGAGTTCCCGGTCCTCGGGTGTGTGTCTTGTAGAGAGCCCCGCATAAAACGCTTCCAGGTCCGTCCGTATTAAAGAGTCGAGTGTCGTTCCATTCCACAGAGGGAATGAGGGGGAAAAAGAAAAACGAAAAAACGCGCCACAAAACGCCCAAAAGTGATTATATATCCTCTATAGCTTGCCCGGGGGTCGTCATCAGTCATGTCGTCAAGAGGCCGCGAGAAATTTGATTTGAGAGAGTCGGGAAAGGAATGCTGCCGCCGTGCTTTGCTCCTTCGGTTCGTTCGCCACCAGAGAATCACAACCTGTCAAACAGATCGCCCCCGGATATGCTGTTGGAGGATGAGCTCCTGCCGCTGCCGGGGAACCCGTCGCTCGGACCGAGCAGGTCGTGGACGGCGACCTTGGGCACGGGCAGTTTCCGCTGGGCGCCGTCAGGCCGGCTCATGATGTCGGTCAGCGAGATGCCGTTGCTCCTGGGAGCCGCCGGCTGGGTGGGCGGGGCCAGTCCCTCGGGCGCCGGCTCGAGCGGGGCCAGAGCCGGGGTGTGGTGCAGGCTCAGGTTGCGGAAGGGGGGCAGCTCGACGCCGCTGTAAGGGCGTAGCCGGGGAGAGTGCGCCGGCGTGGCGAGCGGGGTGTGATCCGGTGTCGGAGACAGCGAGTTGTGGGAAAAGGTGGGGGACGAGGGCGCCGTTGAGTTGGGCGAGTTAGGCCGCGACCGCTTGGGCTGCCTGTACGTGTGCCCGTAGTGGTCATCGTGGTCGTCGTTCGAGTGTGAACGAGACATGTGGTACGCCCCGAGACCGGGGAGCGGATTCCGCGCCGAGTGCAGGCCGCCGTTGCCGTAGTAAGGATGCTGCCTCGACGGCGGGTAGTGGTGCGGACCAGGCATGCCGCTGTCCCGCTCGATCTGACCGGCGGCCCTGGCAAGCATGGCCATGTCCGGACCGCTCTGGCTGTTGGGAGCGCCGCGGGCGTAGGGGCTAAGGGTCAGGGGGGCGGGCAGGTTGAGGTTGTAGGAGCTGTAGTGGGGAGGTGATACGTTGGGCGACGACAGCGCCGTAGGGGGCGCCGAGCGGATCATCTTGGGCCCCGGCGGCGCCATCACGTCGGGCTGCATCCTGTGCATCATGCCGGAGTGCTGGGGGTGGTGGCCCTTGTTCCCTCTCCGCGAGTTCGTGTTGCTGTGTATCCTCAAGTGGCGGGTGAGCTCGTCGGAGCGCGAAAACCGCTTGATGCAGCCCGGGAACGAGCAGGCATGCGGCTTCTCGCCCGTGTGGGTACGGATGTGGCGGGTCTGGTGCTCGAGGCGGTGGAACGCCTTGTCACACATGGTGCACTTGTAGGGACGGGGCAGCTCTGTCGGTTGCTCGGTGGCCGGGGCGCCGCTTGGCAGCGGGCCGTTGGGACGGATGAGACCGACGGCAGCCATGTCGCCTTCGGAATGTTGTAATTGTTGTTGTTGTTGGTGGTGAGGTTCCTCCGCCAAAACCTCTGGGTTCAGCAGGCTGGAGAAGTCCACGGCAGACTGTGCCCGTTGCATGTGACCGTCCTCCCGGCTGGAGTCCTTTCCACTCGTTCCGCCCTTGTACTCTTCCAGTCGAGCTGCACACAAGATGCAGGCAGCCGCTGATCAAGATTGCCGGCGTCGATGGGCAACTTGTCTGTCTCCTGGCGGTGTCGGTGGGATGCCTCGTCCTTTGGGGGACAGAGCGTCGGGAATGCTGTTGTGTTGGTTGTTCGCCTGCCACAGACGGTGCTGATCTGTGCTTGTTGGGATAGGAATCCGCGTGTCTGGGGGACCTGGGGTCTGGGGTTGGTTGCTGACGTTGGGGGAGCTCAAGCGGGCATGGGGAAGTAACAGAAAGTTGGCGGGCGTGTTTGGGGGGCAGCGGCACTGGTTTTAAATGGCGCGAGCGGGCTGGCACCGGGGCCCTGGGGGTGCGAGTTGCAGCGCTGGCATGTGGGGTGGGAACAGCAGGGCCCCCCGGGGGTGTGGGTTCGGGAACGACTCAGCGAACAGACAGGGAAGGCCCGCCTGAATGCCAGGGGGGTGTGGGGGATCTCGGGGAAAAAGAAAACGCAACAGCCCAGGGCAGCCAGACTGAGGTGAGCCAGTGCAGCCCGTGCAGCCGCCCAGCGGTACCTGGCCCAGAAGGTAGGGTACCGTACTTTACCCCCGGTTACGGTACAGCGGAGAGGGTGAAGCGAGTCGAAGTCGCAGCGTTCCCTTCCCGTACATGCAGCACCTCCTCTCTCGCCTGGAAAGCGAATCTGCAAGCATCTGCAACCGGCCCTCATCGGCGTGGTATGCCACCGACCGATTATATTTGGCCGGCTTGCGATGGCTGGTGCGGGAGCGGCTGGTGCGCGGTGCAAGTACGCCGACGTTTTTGGAAATTTTGCGATGCAGGTCGCCTCGGGTGGTGAGCAGCCATCGCATTGTACAGATTACATTCCCCGTACCTGAGGCATGATGGCGGGGTGGGAGGGGACAAAACCCGACGGGAAATCGATAACAACCTCAGGTTCACCAAGCCCCAAACATCCGCCGGGGCCGTTGCCCGACGTTGCGGGACAGGCTCGGGAGAGTGAGGTGCCCAGAGATGTGTGACGGATGGGGGTATGCTCTCCCCGTCAGAGTATCATGGCCAAGCCGCTTCTCTCTAGCAATGACAGCGCATAACTATCTCTGTCTGCAAAAGTCAAGGTCGAATCTGGCACAGGCAGGAAACCAGCTCAGCCCGATAACAAACGTCAACGTTATGCTGGCACACTCTGCTGGCACACGGAGGCGTCTTGTCTCTGGCTTGTCATCTTGGCAACGTTGGCAGAGGGCGGCTTTCTTGCTTTGATTCGTGCATCCCATTCTCCGCGGTACGGGCGAGGGCGTCAAGGGCAGACGGCGATGGCGGCCGATCATTGGAGGTTCGAATTCTTCCCCAGACTTGCGCAATCCACGGCGGTGTGGGCGTGGCTGAGCGGTGGTATTCCGTATGTATGTGCTCACACACACGGTCGCGCTGGGCTTGGGCACCTCTGGGTATTTAGTGACATGTCTGATTCACCTCTTGGGTGTCTTGGGCAAGCCGAAAGGTGATCCCGCCATATGGCGACGATAACCACGCCCCGTGTGGGCACACCCGTCCCCCGCTGGTACGGAATAGCCATCCATGGTACCGAGTACATACGCAATACCCAAATACGGCACACCTGCCCGGCTGCCAGGGCGGTTTTCATGCCCCCGGTGGCAACCGAAGAATCCGGGGAGAGACGCACGCTAGTTCGCACGAGGGGCCAGGCTGTTGCACATCTGGGGATGCAGAGGGCACCTTGCTGGCTACGGGGGCAATCCCCGGACGCCAGAAGCCCACAAGCCGCGGTCACCGAAGGCAGCTCGTCCGGCAGACCGTGGACCGTGGACCGTGGACCGTGGCCAAGCAGCCGGCATCTGGCGTCTTGGGCTTTCCTCGGCCGAACCCACAATCACAAGTGTGTCTGGTCCCTCGTCTGATCATGCGAACCCCGGATGAAAACAGCACAGAAACGTGGGCCGGCCAGGGGCGGTCGACGGGCCGGGGTCAGGAGCAGACAAATGTGTAGGAATAGGAATCTGCTGATCCGACTTCTTGTTTTTTTCCTCTTCCCGATAGTTCACGCCGGCCAGCTAGTGTAGTGGGCGCTATCACTATCATTGGGGGACCATCTGGGTCCGTTCCGATTCCGAGATCTTGAGAGGGGAGATGTGTCTGGAGCAATCTCGGGGGTGGCGCGAGAAGAGATAAGAATTGACGACGCAATCAGTGGAGTGTGGGGAACCCGAAGGCCGAGTAAGGCAAACCGATTGTCGATAACTGCTTGGTCGGGACCCTGGCGCGGCAGACATCATCGAGGTCTTCACGTTGTGGCGGCGAAGGATGCGACTCAGTCGATTGCAGCGCCGGTTCTGGAACTGGAACTCCAACCGGAGCTGCAACTGGAACTGGTCGTCTTGCAACGCGCGCAAGAGCCCGTTTGGGCCGCGATCGTGTGCTCACTGCCTTCGGCCGAGGAGAAAGGTCTGCGGAATCGGGTTTGGCGGTCTCGCGTCACCGCAACGCAAAATTGTGTTTGGACTGTGTGCGTACTGTACAGGTATGGAGTGTGTACCATACGCCTGTAACGTAATTTACGCCGTGGGGTCCGTTGCTTGTGCGGAGCAGGCACAGAGGCCAAAAACCCGGGGGTAACGGTTTTGTCCCTGACCAGCTCTTCTTGGACCCAGAATTCCAGAATTCCAGAGATAAGCGTGGGCACATCGGCTTCCCTGCGACCCTAGGTGCCCTCGGGATGCAACTGACAGCGAGCCGGTGCTGATGAAGCTTGCCGAGGATGCGTCAAACCCCCCCAGGGGCTGCTTCAGGACAGTTCAGTCCGTCCATGGTGCGGGTCTGACATGACATTTCGACATCGGCCGTGGCCCCATGCCCCAGAGTGGACGTGGGGGTTCTGGTTGCACTGTGCGCACAGGGCTTTTATCGCCGTATCAGCTCTCGCGTTTGCATCACGCCTCGACCCGCAACTGCTCGAAACCTGGAAACCGTCCGATGGGCGGCCAGAGGGAACCTGAGCTCCCTCGTCGGCTTCAACCTAACAAATCAACAAATCCAGCCATCCATCCATCCGCTTTTGTAAACGCAATCGCCAGGCGGTACCCGATCTGCGCCGAGATGAGACGGGAGTGGGATTGCGCTTTCTTCACCCAAGACATTGCGACTCACTCTCACTGCACGACCGGCGCCCAAACAGGCAATTCTGTGCAACTCTCGATTTGCAGCTTTCCGACTTGGGCAACAGACTGGCAAGACCCGGCCTGCCAGGTGCACAATGTCTGGCCATGCTGGTCTGCCAGGTGTGCAGCGTTTCTGGGCTTTGCTTCTCCACGAGCAGGAGGCAAATGCCCGGAGCCGGGCCGAAGAGCCAACGCCCGTACCTTGCACGTTTTCTTCCCGCCAACCCGGCCGAGTCAGGAACAGGTGCAAGACACAGACACCCTGCTGGCTCAGGGCCGGCTGGCTGGGCGATAACTAACCACACAACTCGCGCAGACAGCCCAGCCCACAGATTGCGCTGGCACCCCGGCCGTCCCAACTGGGGAATCTGGGGGCGGACGTCCCAGGCCACGGTTTTTCAACACGTGGGGTGGCCAAGAGAAATTTTCGGATCCAGCTGCCGATGTGGCCAGCTTGGACAAACGCAGCACAAGCGCTGGCCGCCGGCGCACAACAGTCACAAAATTTTCACCTTGCGCTTGCGGTCTCCCGCCGAGCAGAACCCGAAGCGCGAGCTGACCACTCACTGCTGACAAGTCATTCAGTTCACAGTCTGGGTGCCCAATACGGTATATGCTGCTGGCGAGTCATATCCTGGGGCAGATTCCAGAACATGGCAACTGCCGTGGTCCACAGAAGGACCGAGATCCGCCAGGAAGAAAAAATAACCAAAAGGAAAAGAAAAAAAAAATACGATACAAATGAGAGGAGCGAAATACGTGGCACCCGATCATGCTGAGAACCCCAACGGCTGAGACAGAAAAAAAATCTCGACAGCTCGACCTTGCGCTGGAGCTCTCCCAAGATCCATCATCCGCGACGTGTTTTGTGGCTAGGTCCCTGCTGGCGCGGCTAACATGCACGGAGATCGATCGCCCGCCCCAAAACTCGCAATTAGCCGGCGGCTCCGCGCGATTTCCCCTAGCGCCGCCCATCAGAACCCGGTGTAGCTCGGTTCTGGGCAAGGTGACAGAGTGACAGCAAGGGAAATCTGGGCAGTTTGCGGGGCCCCAAGCCTTGCCCAGAGAAAAAAAAAAACAGAGAGCAGCAGAAAAAAGCAATCGCACCACCGCGCTAACGAGAGCCTCGTCGCCTGAGCGGCCAAACCATTCCCCTGGACGCACCCCCTTTTTTCCACGCTGGCGCAACAGGGCAGGCGGGCCGTCTGCAACGAGCAGGAGCAGGCAGGCTGGCCTGTGTTGGCGGGAAGGCCGAGACGCTCAGACGTGCTGGGCATGTCGCTTCCAGGATTCTCTGACAGACAGAACGTGTCATTTTCCCTTCTCTCCTGAGCTCTCAGGGTGCCTCTCAACGTGCTCGCTGAGGGGGTAGAAACAGCAAAAGTTAGGGACCGGTGAGAGACGGTCGAGGGCCCCCACGCCTCGGCCTGATCAGGCCAGCCCCAGCTTTTCGCGGCTCGATCCCGGGATTGAGATGCGGCGACGACGAACCATTGACAGCCCCCGGCATCACATGGGAGAAACCCGCATGCGGAGTGGACGAACAACCCTTAGGCCGCGAGGATGGCCAAAATGGAAAATGGATCCCGTTTTTCTCTGCTCTGAACGAAAAGGCGCAATCTCCGTGCTGGGCCTCGTGATGTCGGTCCCTGGCTTGTCGATTTTATGAGCCTGGCCATCGACTCGCCCATTCCTGACCGGGCAGCGCCACGGGAGTGTTCGGCACCGCCAAGGCCGCGATGCCGAGACTTGGCCAGGATTACGTACACCGAGGACCTCGACCCTCCTTGGCCTCTGGGAGAAAAGACACCGAGCCTTTTCCAAACAAAATTTCCCCTCCTCCGCTTGGCATATTGTTGACATGATGATCAGCCTGGCCGGCCTGGGCCTGGCCGATGGCGTCGGAACTATACACGGGAAAGCAGAGGCGCTCGCGTTCCCCACATTCCAGCGGCCCCAGGTCGGAATGCGCATCTCCCCTCGGCAAGCAAGGGGTCGTCGATCCTAGGGTCTTCTGGGGATGCCATCGACATACCCGCAACTGCGCTGGGCCGCCGGCACTTGTGGTGAACGTTGCTCCATATCTGGGGGAGCTTCAAAATGGGGGAGCATAATTTTGCATGTGAAGGCTGTCAACCTGCCGTTTCGAGGAGGTGCTGGAGCTTCCGTGGGGAAAGCATCATTTGTTGAACTCTGAACCCCTGAGCATGAACTGGCCCCGATAACGAGGCACCGGGGTGGCCTCGGATGATCCGTGGCGGTGATGATGATGTCCCTCGCTTCGTTCGTTCGGCCATCGAGGATCGGGGGCGGGCCGAACAGATTGCCCCATGGCACCATGATGAAATCATCTCCTATGATTCCGGTCGAGCGGCGTGTGGTCTTCCGTCGAGTGCCGATCGCGCATCGCAGCAAGAAGCTGCAATCCCGTCGGTCTCCATAACGTCAGTCATACTCTACACCGCATTGTAGGCGCACTCCCTGCTGGGCCGGCTGGGAAGGCTGGGCAGAAGAGACTGGGAGACGGGAGTGTTCGATCGATAGGAGGTGTCGACGGCAAGAGCCGCATGGCGCCATGATGCCACCCTCGTGTGAGAGGGCTGCATAAGAGGGTCGCTGTTCAGTGACGTGAATGTGATTATGACATCATTTCAGATGAGCTTGAGCATGCCGGCATCTACACGCAGCATCCCAGTTCCCACCAGAGATGCCGAGAAGTTTGACGGGGTTCGTTGGTGTTGAATGAGGACGAGAGATCGGCATGTGAAAGGTCGGCTGAGGGTGTGGGCCCTATGGACCCCTCCACAAATAGCTCTGGGAGGGAAAACAAAATTCAACAAGCGGGTTTAGCTCAGTTGGGAGAGCGTCAGACTGAAGTTAACTTCGGTTCGAAATCTGAAGGTCATGTGTTCGATCCACATAAACCGCATGTTCTTTTCTTTTGGCCTGAATGCATTTGCAGAGCTCTTTTTTGTTTTCTTTTACTATCCTGTCCTGTCCTGTCATCGATGAAGTGAGATTCTGGTCCTCTGCTCATGTTTGCTGATGCTTGTCGTCGGTTGACCTCGGTGTGTTGCATAAACCCTAACCCGACTTCAGACACATCTCCGGGGCGATTAGATAACGCATTGTTGCCTGGATTGGGGCCAAGGCTCCTCGGCGCTGTTTGAGGCAGGAAGTTGAACCGGTCGGTCCGTCTCCGATCGACCTCGGCGTGCAACCTCAAGGTACACATCGGCAACGACACGACGACAAAACAAGACCCGTTTACCCAACCAGACGCTGCCGCCGAACCTGGAAACGGACCCCGTATCCCGGTCATTACGTCGCAGAGTAATGGAGGGATGATGAGAATGGACCACTGCGCGACGCCCGACGCCGACGCCGACGAGGCCGCCGCGCGCTTCGATCTGCCATCAACGCGTACGTCGGTTATCTGCTGTCGTTGCACTCAGTCTTGCCTACCTCTGGGTGTTCGATTGGCGAACAGAAATCCCAAACTGACCCTCTCCCTCTCTGCCAAGACCGTCTCCCTACCGTCTCGGCTGCACAGGCTCTGCAGGACTTGGAAGCCGACGACGGCAACTTCATCTCCACCGGGCTCCCCGCTCTGGACGCCTCGCTCGGCTCCGGGCTGCCCGGCCTTGGCTCTGGCCGCGGCGGCATCCAGAGGGGCCATGTGACGGAGGTCTGGGGCCCTCCAGGAGCAGGCAAGACCGCCTTTGGGTATGGCCCCCCGTTCCGCCCCGGGCCTTCTGTTACGTGACGTGACATGACATGACATGAGAGGACTGTTGCTTGGCTCACACACACGCTCCAGAATCCAGCTCGCCTCCCGCTGTCTCGGCGAACGCCGCGGAGTTGTCTGGGTAGGTCCGTTCTGCCTGCGTCCCCGCCGTCCGTGTGTGTCTCTTGGTCTGCGGGATCAGCTCACCCCTTATTTACCCCTGTAGACGGGTTTCATCGCGTGCCCATCGAGCGCTTGCGCGATGCTGCTGCTGCTGCCGCCGCCGGCGTAGGAACCGGCGCGGTCGAGAACGTCGGCGTTGATCCTTTGGACGCCTTCACCCACTACGCGTGCCCCAGTCTGCCGCACCTGATTGCGCTGCTGTGCCGGCCCACCGCGTCCGGCATTCCGCCAGGGACCGCGCTCGTGGTTGTCGACTCACTCTCTGCCCTGCTCAACCATGCCTTCCCGAAGCTACCCGAAACACGCGCCGTCAGGCACGCCAAGGGCAGCAAAGGTATGTTGCTGTTGGAATCACCCCATTAGCCCTCCATAACTGACCTGGGGAATCAATCAAGCGCCTTCCGCCTCGGCGCGGCGGCTGCAGGTGCTCCAGTACGTCGTCAGCAGCCTCCAGAAGCTCGCGGCCACCCGAGACCTGGCCGTTGTGGTGCTCACGCAATGTGCCACCAAGATGCAGGCGGAACGCGGTGCCACCCTGATCCCGGCCGTCAACGCCAGTGTGTGGGAGCAGGCCATGTCCACCAGGCTTGTTCTGTTCCGCGACTGGCTCCGCGGCGGTTCTGAGACGCGCGGGCTGCACTTTGTGGCGATCCAGAAGCTGCACGGAAAGGGCGCGGCTGCCGGGATGGAGACCGTCTGCCCCTTCCAGATGGACGCGGTGAGTGCAACCAGGAGGCAGAGGCCAGTGATGTGTGTGTTTCAAACGGCTGATACAATGCAGCGCGGCTTGGTTGCGGTCGAGTGCGACGACAAGTACGACAACACTCAGCAGTCGGCGACGCTCACCTCTACCCCGGCGCCCAAGCGGAAGCTCGGAGACACCGACTTTGAGATTGCCGACAGTGACGATGAAGACTACGGCTGGGATGATGACGAAGAGCTGCCGCCCATGCCGTCACAGTGGCAGGGAAGCGAGGATATCTTGCTGCCTCAAAAGCCGGAAAGCGACGAGGAGGATCTTCAGGATAGTGGCCAGTCACAGGACGTCGACGAGGACGAGGGCCAAGAACAAGGTGACACAGAGCCAGCCAGCGACAGCTAGCAGGCCAGCTCGCAGACCAAGGTTTTGAAAGAGCCGTGAGGGGCTTCTCCCAGGCTCACTTCTGCTCGTGAGTAACAACCATAATTACAATAACAACAAAGCACGCATGGGACGGGTCCGGCGTATGCCCCGCCTCTGGAGAATCTGCCGATGCTCGCGTCGAAGCCGTCGGAAAGCGCGATCGATCGGCTTCGGCCTGAGCGGCAGCGGCTCGAAGGCACAGTCGAGACAGGGACGCGGGCCAATGACCTACCTTCAGTGCAGACACCCCAGAGACCCTGCGGATAGCCCCAGTAACGCGCCTCTCGCCTGGATGCACTCACGCCTCCTTCAAACGGTCCGAGAGCCTCCTCGAGGAAGGTCACTCCGCGGACCCAAACAAAGGCGTGCGGGCCAAATGCCCCAATACGAGCGTTTGCATCCATCCTTATTGAGCTTCTCGCACGAGGGGGATCGATTCGAGCTTTTAGCCTCGGCGTGGCAATTACTGCATCACCTCATATCACGAAGGCGGACGTTGATGGCAGGTGGGTGACATTGCAGGCTTGGTGTTCCAGAAGCACCACCCCCGGGCGGCGGCGTGCTGGGATCGCTACCCGGCCTGGTTGTGGCTGGGGTTTGGTTTTAGCTCCCGCCCGCGGTACGGGATGCCATGGCAATCAATCGGGAGGGTGTTAGATCAAGGTTGCGGAGGGACTCGTTCGCGGCCGTGATCGTGATCTGGGCGGGCTCGCTTGTCCGTGAAAACAGGGGAAGCAACGGGGGGGCCCTGCAGCCGGTGAAGGTCTAGCCGATTCAGCCTGTCAGGAGTGCCGTAGCACGATCGTCCGTGGGAACGTGTTATCTTGCGAGCTCTCTATGGAGGAGAGATTTCATGCCGTCTTGTTTCCATCCCCATCCGTCCATTCCATGTACACATGCAAAACTTACATGTCTTTTTTTCACATCCGACGGAAATACGCACATACACAACACCGCTTGGTCCAGTCAACGATCGCCAGCCCTCCCCTCCCCGACGCGACCCTGTCTGCGGCTCGCCATCCTACTCGCCAGACCAAGTCTGGGCCTTTCCTGTCACCCCGAAAATCATGGTTCGTCTCATCTCGTGAATTCAGGCTCTCGCCCCCTTCTACCCCCTCTTCCAAGATCGCCCGTCCGTGTCATACATTCGGATTGCACAACCATCAATCGAATCTCCGTTTCATCCTCATCCTCCTCCGCATGTCAAAGTCTGTACTGCGGCGCGAGTTGGGGATGGGGTGGGGAGCGAGTGGGAACGTTTCAACCCCAACGGCTCCTTTGCATGGATGATGTGCAGCGGGGGATGCAACCTCACTTCCCCGGCGGCTCGTCCACCCTGACGAAGACACCGATTTGCCTGTGTGTCTGGATGTGCGAGATGGGGATGGGGATGGACAGATTACATACATACGTACACACATGCCTTTCCTGGCACGGTGCAGATGCAAGCAAGCAAGTCCATGATTTTTCTCGAGCTATCTCAGTTTTGGAGATCCGGCGAGGCTGGGTCGTTTTGTGCATTCAAGTCAGGGATGGAGTAGGGTTACCTACCATTTGCTGATGCCACCGCCGGGCTGAGAGAGGGTGGTATGTACGGAAGTATTCCGTTGATACATATCTACCTAGCAACCTGGACCATATGTGCTGCTGCCGACATGTTCTTTCTGAGACAAGCCACGCTGCACGCCGGGGAAGCATCCTGCGCCTTCGTACAGCAAGGTCGTATACAACAGCCGGGCACATTCGGTACCGCTGTGTACCCGAATTTCGCCCTTTTGCTGTGATGGATTTCTTCCCGTGGCGGTGACGGGTACGGTCTTCTCACCTCCTGGTTCAAGATCGGCTTGTAGTAGTAAGGCCAACCTGTCCCAAACACACAGGCCTACACACATTCAGACACATAACGTGACACTTGCCCATCCATCAAGGTACCATATTTCCAGCACCTCCCTTTACGTGACTGTCCATATCATCATCTGGGTGGGTAAGTTACCACGAACCGCAACAGGCGGACGCTGCAGCGCAACCACACACTCGCAGTCACACACACATACACACTCACCCCGCTAGACGATTTCACCGCCCCTCCCTTCACCCCCGCGTCGTGTGGGCGGGCGAGCGACCAGAATCGGATGATGGATGGGCTCATCCTGACCAAGACACAATAACGACAAACGGACAACGGACAACGGACACCCGGACCAGACCCGGACATTGACCTGTAATTATTATTTTTCTTCTTTTTTTGGTTGATTGGGGGGTGGTCTGGTATCCACTGCTCACCGTATTATTCTTATTAGTAGGAGTCAGGACATCGCGGTGGGGTTTGCCTCCCCCTACCCCCTACCCCGTCCGGTGCGGTGCCTGGTTCTTTTTCGGTTCGCTGGGTGGACGCGGGCCAGCCCGTGGGCGGTGAGAAGCTTGATCGATATCATCCCGTTGTCGTTCCTTTGGTGTAGGGTGTTTTTATTCTTTCTATTCTGGTTCTGCCGACTTTTCCGCTACCACCACCGCCACCACCACCCCATGGCTCCACGGCCTTCCGGGAGCCGCCGATCGATGGGGTGATACGCGCGAACAAGACGCGGGAACTGATCATGGATGTGCTCGGTGGAAGAGAAGGGGAGGGAGAGTACCTGCCCGCCTATTCCTTGTCCTGCTTTGTGCATACCCTTCAAGTCGTCGATGATGGCTCTCGCTCCACGGGGGTGAGTGAATCGGCGCTCCCGATATCCATGGCCGGGGTAGCGTGGGGAATAGACCGAGGTGAGCCCCGGTCCCGCACCGGTGCCGCACCGGTGTGGAATGAACAACAGGGAAGCGGTTCTTGCTCTGCTATCTGGCAGACCTAGCAGGGGCATGTTCTGCTCAACGCGGGGTTCATTCCTGCCTGCCAAATTAGGGACTTGCAGAAGAGAATCGTCGATGCTCAAATGCACCCACGGAATTCCCGTGTCTGTGGCGCGCCGCCATGACCCTCAGTACCGTTGTGGTTGGGTTTGTGGTCCTGGCACGGCCCGGCTGGGTCTGTTGCCTTCCTTGGCCCGCACATCAGGTTTGTTCTGGGGTGGCCTCGAGTCTGTGCCGTACGGTAGCGTAGCGGGATGATGGAGAAGGATGAGGAACTCCATAGAGGGGAAGAGGAAAGATATCGACAACTGTTCTGCCTTCTTATGTGAGCTATTCCAGGCGGCAGAAGTCTGATGCTCCGTTCACCACGCCCAAGGAAACGAGGGAAGCGCGTCAGGCCATGAGCTGGAGCTGGTCAACAAGCAGGGACTCGGGCCAAAGGACGGTCCAGGGAGCAAGCCATCTGTTTTGTTTGTGAATATCGTGCCCGCACAGCATGGCGTCAAGTCCAGCAGCGCGGTATGGCGGCGAGAAGAGCTAGGTTCTCTCTCCTGGGCACATCATAGCCTCCAACTACTCTGAAACTCAAGCAGATGTGCAACTCGCTGATTATCACGGCGGTTCTGGCTCGGTCCTGTCCGTCACATGGAGACTGTAAGAGGCACTTTCCCTCTTCTCCAACGCTTGCTCTAGACGACTGTATTTGACAGGCCGTCAGCCTGGGTCACAGCCGGCGTGTCTCTCCCAATGGACCATGGAAGAGAAGGGGAGGAAAGGAGGTCATAGACCGAACGGGTAACAACCCGAGCAGAGGGACAGGAAGTTGGGTCGACGGAAGGAGACATGGTGATTGAACAACTTTTGAGTATGACTGAACTCTTCCTCCCCGCGAGCGCGCGTTCAGAAAGGCCAGAGCAAGCAGTAATTCCAACTCCATATCTTGCCCCGCTCGGCCAGACAACCACCATCAAGGGTGTCGCGGGCTGACAGGTTTCGTAGCTTCCACCCCCCCAAACGAGTCTCTCTAGGTCATCGTGGTACGTGGCGTGTGCTGGCAGCGTTCTCGCCAGAAGGCACTGCCCGACTGCTTTTCGAACCACAAGCCACCCAATCATGACCGTGGGTTCGCCACACATAAGAAGCCATCCCCAAGCATCAGATTCACCATCCCAATCCCAGAGCCGTCCCGGGGTTCTGTGAACTCCCACCTCAACACGCCCATCATCCTCGCCTCAAATATCCTCGCGTCGACTTTCCGTCCCAGTCGGGCAAGCCTGGCGCTGCGTCTTCGCACTCAGCGGCGGCGCGACGGCTCTCCAGATCTGGGCTATACCACAAGGCTCCCAAACTCCGTCCAAGAGTATCTATCAACAACCATCTTTCCCACAGCCAGGCCCGCCGCTGCCTCGAGGGGTTCCGCCACCGCGAAGAATACCGCGGGGGCGCGCCAGCGGTCAACTCAGACTGGTCCGACGACACCCTGATCCTCAAAGACTGCATAGGCTTGGTACTTGCCGCAACAGCAGAGACAAGCAGCGCCGCTCTCACCATCTTACTCCTCGAGGGGAGAACAGCATGCTCGCCCCCTCGATAAAGGAGATGGCGGGTACGATGCTGCTTGTCTCTGCCGTTAGGGTGGAATCAACGCCGGACTTTAGGGGCTGGACGTTGTCCGAGCTATCTGAGTTGGCGGCTGGTATGCCGCTGTGGTATTCGCGATTGCAGAGCCCGCCACAATGGGCCTGGAGGTGAAGAGATGGTTCTGATCGCCCTGGAGAACTCGGCGACTGCGAGAGTCCTTGGGCAAGGAGGAGTGTTGGCCGGCGTCTGATGCGTCCCTTCCATCGCCGCCCGGGTGGTCGCCGCCTGGCTGTCCGCTGCGGAAGGTTAGTGTGGGAAGTCCAACAGCCACGAATATTAGCGGGATAGGGATAGTTGAGGAGAGGAGGTGAGGAAAGGGAGTGGGAGTGTGCCATGTCCTGAGTCACGTGACTACTGTTGGTTTCCCTGCACGAACTGACGCTTCGTGGGCGCAGCAGAAAACGGAACTCCCATCGCCAGCTTTCTGCTTCACACGACAGAACCAGTCCAACCCCCTGGCCCCATCATCGAGATGGGAAAAAAATGAACCCAGTGCGGTTTGTGTGGATCGAACACACGACCTTCAGATTGCAGATGCCCGAAGTTTGACTTCAGTCTGACGCTCTCCCAACTGAGCTAAACCCGCCTGTGGATATCATCCTGACTCGCCAAACCACCTCACGAGACAGCGCGCCGCGAGGTCCGGCATCGCTCGCTGTCCAGACGCCAAGGGATTTGCGGATGATTCCTGGTTGTGCTCTGCTCCGCGAAGCAGAAACAGTGTCTCGATGTTGGAAACAAGAGGGGTCGCGGATGTCGGCGATATGTGGTATCTCGCAGCGGCCATGCCGGCGTCGGCCTAGGACCACCTCGAGGTCCTACTTGGTGACACGGCTGGGAGGGATGAGAGAGCGAGATTTTGGGCACGATTCTCATGGCCTCATGAAGAGGGTGGTGGGTCAGGAAACCCAGAGTTCGGCCGTGTCTCCTTTTTGTTGTTTGACGACACCAGCTGTCGTCCCTCTGCTTCAACCCGTTGTTTCGGCCCGCCCAGATGACGCTCGCTGGTTTGCTCCGCGGACTGCTTGGCAATTCACTCTTCCGGCGCACTTTGGATGGAATCTGGGACGAGGTGGCACAGCCGGGCACAGTCGGAGCACCATGGGGGATCCAGGCTGAAGCGAGTCCCGGCAGACGTCCGCCCGCTGATGGTGCGGGGCCGATGTTGGAGCAGCCGGACCGGTGGATCGGTGGGCAGTGTGGGTCTGGTTGTCCGCCGGAGGTAATTCATCCGTCGCTGAGTGCTGCCGGGGTGTGGTTGTGATTGACGTTAACAAATGAATGAGTCAACGAGAAGTGCGACGAGGCAGCCATGGTCAGAGCAACGCAGCATTGACGACTCCGTTCTCCGAAATAAGCGACGGTTGCTGATGCTGAAACAAGCCACGGCCGACGTCCGAGCCAGTCACGGTCGACGGTCGCGCGGACGGGCACACTCAGGGCGGCAACGAGCGCGAAAAGTGAGACCAGAACTCCAGGGTGGCAGGGTTCCAGCCCATCGACGGGCAATTGCGACCCGTCAGTCGGTCAGCAAGATGTTTTGTGCAGCGTAGTTCGCCAGTTCGCCGACGCGGCTGGCCAGAACATTCCTGCATTTTTGGTGATTCTGGCGATGCTGGGCCCAGCAGCTGCTTTTGCTCATTTCGTATCCCCGCAGCGACCAGGCCGACGGGAGTCAACGGCTGCTGCGCTGTCTTGGCGGGGCCAATCAGCGCTAACCCGATGCCTTGGCCGTGCAGCCCTCTGCAGCCGTGGAAGCAGGAACAGCCACGTCCAGGCAGACCACGTCAGTGGGCGTCGATGGGCGTCGAAATCTGCCCAACATGGCGTGCAGCTCCCAACAACGTCGGTTGCGTTGGTATGTTATGATTGGAGCGACCAACGCCGATCTCGTTTTCGGGCTGTTGCTGCGTGCAAAAAAAAAAAAAAAAAATCTGTCCTCGTTGGAAGTCCGAGATGGCTTTGCTTGCTGCTGGTCCCTGGGTGATGCTGGGGGATGCTGGGTGCAAGCCACGCAGGGACCAATGCACCCAGAGCTAAAATTAAGGAGATGGGAAGGGTGCCTTCTTGGCGTCCGATAAACCGGACTTTGTACCCCTGGCGCAAGCGCTGGCTGGCCAGGTACTTTCTGGGCTGGGCTCCGCGAATCAAGAGAGCCAGACCCGCCCATCCCCAGGTCTGATCTGCCTGTTTTTACCACGCTCATTTCACCTCTTTCGCGCGCGCATTTGTATCCCACTCATCCGCATCACCAGTCGTTCATTACAGAGTCTCGCGCTCGCATCCATTCGTTTCTACACACCTGCGTCCTTGTCGACCGCCCGACGGCTCTATTTCCACCAAAAAACCCGACCGAATCTCACCTGCGCGCCGACTCCGTCCCGCTTCTCCGTCACCATGCTCGTCCAGTCCGTCGCCGCTTTCGCGGCCCTCGCCTTCGCCGCCAATGTCGCCGCCGAGCCGATGCCCTACCGCCCGAACATGATGAAGATGTCGCCCCGCGCCCTCTTTGGCGTCGTCCGCCGCCAGGAGGCCGGCTACCAGCCCGAGCAGACCATCTGCGGCGCCGGCAACACCTGCGAGGAGGCTTGCGGCGCCGGATACACCACCTGCGCTTCCACCAACAGCCAGGCCCACTGCTTCAACCCGTCCAACGGCGAGGTCTGCTGCCCGGACAAGTCTGGCAGTACGTTCAGAGGCCCTGACACGGATTCCCTCGTCCCATGCTAACCTTTCCTCTCTCAGACTCGTGCGATGCCGGCTATTACTGCACCGCCGACAAGCAGGGCGAGACGTGGTGCTGCCCCGAGGGCATGGACCTGGTCGCCTGCGCCGCCGCCTACACCGTGACGGGCGGCCTGGTCTCGCAGACCCCCGTGGCGACGACGACCTCGGTGACCTCGACCTCCGTGCCCGAGACCACCGAGGCGGCCACCACCTCGACCGAGGAGGACGATGAGGAGACGACGACCAGCACCGGCTCCTTCGTCTCGACGCCCTCGTTCGTGCCCACCACAAGCCACTCATTCGCCCACACGACCTCGGCCTCCTCGACCGGCAAGCCCGCCCAGCCGACCACGACCAGCATCCGCGAGGGCGCTGCCAACGCCGTCGGCCCCGCCGGCGCCCTGGCCTTCTTCGCTGCTGGCCTGGCTGCTCTTCTCTAAGCCCCTCATAACGGCATCCATCCTCGGCGTGTGGTACGGCATGCTGAGGACCACTGCGTTTATGAGCGACGAGACACGAACGAGATAGCGGCTTCACCTAATCCACACCTTTTTTCACCCCGTGCAGGGTTGGGATGTTGTGTGTTTTTCGGACGGGGATTTTTTCTGCGTGAGAGGGGATGGTTTGCGGTTTGGGCATCCCGGCGCTGCCTAAGATTGTCGTATCTGGGTTGTGAGAAGGAGGGGAGAGGACCCGGCGAATTTGCTCTTTTTTTTTTTTTTTTTTCACGGCACATGACGGGCTGTCTGTTTTTTATTCTTCGACTTGATACTCTGCCGAGGCATGTTCCTCGGGCTTTTGTTGCTGCTTCATAATCTTGGGTGCGGTCTGTTTTTTTGAGAGTTTGCTTCTTGTTTCTACCTGCTCCGGAGACAATAACATGCCAGTTTTGCACAGCCGGTGTGGTTTGCGAGGAGGTTACCTCTGCTGGGGATCTTGATACCGAGGTCGCGTACTGTGAACTTAATGTTTGTGCCTGGCTGACCGCGATGCACCGTCGGGGTTTGGTGGCAACTGGCAACTTGACTTGCATGGCTTTTTCCTGCAAGTTCAGGTCTGTTCCGAAAAGCTGCCGTCGTGCCGTGCCCGGGCTGGTCTGTCAGCTCCAACTGTGCTCGCCATCAACCTCATATGGCAGGAACGCAGATGGGCGTAGCTCACGCCGTTTACAGCGACACGATGATGCTCATTTCCTCGGTGTCACCAGCTGCTCTCCGTCTGCAGGTCCGTCTGACGGCGAGCAGCGGTGATCCGGTGATCTTCCAATGGGCCCGTGACACGGCGTTTTCCGGTTGCCGTCCCTGGGCGGGCGCATGCGGCTTTCCGTGGCTGTCGTATCTGCGGATGACCAAAAGAGTTCCTTGCTCTTGAGTGGCACTGAGTGAGAGATTCAACATTCGACGTGTTGGGGACGGAGGATGAGATTCCCGGTTCTGTCCAGGCTTTAATGGGTTTGGACCACTTCACTCATCATGCCGCTACCTCACCATTTTCCCTCTCTCTGAGCACCACCTGAGTAACGCTCGTGTGATCTGGAACTGACGTGTGAAGGCAGGTATGGAGTATGGAATATAAGCCACGTTGGGACAGCCGGTTCCCAACACTAAAGACCACCTGTTGAACTGCGGTTTGGCACACTGGTATGAGGCTGTGTACCTAGCTAATCACCCTCAGACGGCCGAAAAACTGACGTCCCACCGCTGAGAAGCCACACCCTCCCTTTTTGTTCCATTCCCTGGTGAGGCGAGGCGGTCTCCTTTTTTCCCTCTCTCATTTTGCCCAATCGTCTATCTCTATCTTTGCCATTGTGCCAACCTGCAAACTCCCTGAGGCTGAGCATGATGACAGCATGACTCAACCGAGCATGATGTTCGTATGTGAGTGAGGTAGGTCGCCAGGCCAGTTTCTCAACTCCAAACCCACCCTGTGAGTCGACTCCCCCATTGGCACTCAACACGGAACACACAGCACTGGCACACCAAGCTATCCAAGCCCCAAGACACAAAAGAATAATCACCCCAGACTCTCATTCCACGGCAACCACTGCTGCTTCGTAAACGCAGGTACACACTTGACCATCTCAGGCGGCCGCTCCTCCCACGCAATCCTCTCCCTCTCCGCATCCATCCACCCACCACCACCACCACCATCCCCCACAAAATCACTCACATATCCCTTCTCCCTCTTGACCCACCGCCCCCTCTCATCAGTATACTCCAAATTCACCGCCGGCACGACCGCCACCCTCCCATACCCAGCCGCCCACAGATCCTTGCACAGCAGCTGCGGCTCGCCCTGGAAGCACTCTCCCCTGCGCGGCCAGCGGAACGCGACCTCCCCCTGGGCGAGCGGCTTCGCGCGGATGGCGACGGCGCCGTTCCAGCAGGAAAAGACCTGCGTGGGCACGCCGGCGCGGAATCGGGCTTGGGAGGGCGGGTGGTCGAAGAAGAGGTTGAGGGAGCGCTCCCATGAGACTGTTCCTTGGGGGACGTCGAAGAGCAGGTTGCCGGAGAGAGAGCGTGCGATCCAGACGTCGTAGAAGATTGGGGGGCGGGGGACTGCGGGGCCCATGTGGTGGAGGGGGTCGTTCCAGTCCATTGCGCTGTGGTGGGTGTAATTGGGTTAGATATGAGAGGTGAAGGGGGGGAGGAAGAAGGGGGAGTGACTCACCAGACCATGTCGGCGGATTGCAGGGTGCGCTGGTGGACTAGCTCGAGGATGTCCTCGGCGCAGGCGGACACGTCGTTGAGGAAGATGATGGTCGCGTCGGGGGTGAGGGGCAGCTTAGCGATGCCCGGCGGCCGGGAGAAGTAAGTGGTCGTGCCGACCTCGCTTGGGTCCTCGGATGGGCGGCGCTGGAGCGCCTCGGCGGGCCCCGTCACGGGCTCGACGGCCATGGCCCGCAGCTTGGCCAGCTTCCGGATCCGCAGCCCCTTGGACGGGTCCAGCGTGCTCGACGTCAGCCAGTACGCGACCCCCATCGTCTGCATCTCCCCCGTGAGCAGCCGCAGCACCTCGAGCGTGCCGTCGTCCGAGTTGCCCTCGACGATGCTCACCGCGCAGTGCTCCGGCCCGAGGAAGCGGAGCGCCTCGACCAGGGAACCCAAAAGCCGCGGCAGCAGGTCGACGCACTGTCGCAGGTTCAGGGCAAAGAAGTACTGTTTTTCGTGGGGCAAGATCTTGTCGCTGCTCTGCCGCTGCAGGGGGCCGTAGCGAGTGGTGTTGATGCTGGGGCAGGTCATCCGGTCGATGGGGTCAGCCGGGTCGAGGATGGACGGGATGAGAGAGGCGGCTTTGGCGAGGCGCGCTGCTTCGTCGAGCGGCTGCTGCGGTGCAGTTTCGTTCTGTGCCCCATTTTTACCTGGTTGATGCTGTGTTACAGGTGGCTGGGCTGGTGTCGTCGCTGGTGGTGTGGGCTGGGCATGATCTATGGTCCAGTTCGTCGAGGTTGATGGTGGGCTGTGATTCTGCGCAACCAGAGTCGAGTGTTCTATACTTCCCAATCCCATCGTCAGTGTGCCATTATCGGCTGGGGGCTGCTCGGAAGGACAGACCTGGAGGAGTCCCGAGGAACGTGGGCCGGATGAGGCTATATCGCGACACGAAGTACAGAGAGCAGAGGTATAACACGCATATCTGAATAATGAGCAAGCGTCTCCGTTTGCCCATGGTGTGGAACAGACAAAAGAGAGGCGGCAAGTCCAGCCAAGGTACGCTGGATCACTGACCGTCAAAAACTGAGAGAAAAGGGAAAATGGGAGTCAAAGAATGGCGGATGTCTCTCTCATCTCATCATGGCCCAACTCAACTTTTGCTCCTGGAATGGGGACTCTGCTCAAGGGAGGAGTGATCAAGTTATGGTTATCTGAGTGACTATCCCAGGGACCAGATCATCAGAGCTGGACTACGATGTAAGGACGGCACGTTTATACGCGACGCAGGAACACACAGTACAATGCAGGGCACCCTTATTTCCTCCCCGTATTCTGGAAAGTCAACAAGTCCCTGCCCCTGATCTCACCTCGCCGTCTCCACGACTCATGCAGTCAGCTCGTGTCGGCGGCCAGCATTGTAGTTGAGCAATTTGGCTTGGCGGGTCAAAAGGTAGAGGTGAAAAAAGTCAAACAAGGAAGAATGTTTACTTGCAGCCCATCTCACAAGATCTAAACTCACGGCTGGGAGTGGTGTGGTGCAGTCAACACTCATGTCACTAACATGCCAAGTCCCTCGCACAGGAGATCAGGTCCTGGAGCCCCCACATAGAGTGAGCTGTGGGTTACTACTTCAACAAACAAGATGGTTTCGTGGTGTAGTTGGTTATCACGTCAGTCTAACACACTGAAGGTCTCCAGTTCGAGCCTGGACGAAATCATGATTCCTTTCTTTTTCTCTCCGCCCCGACCTTGACTTTTTGGCCAATTGCAGCATCCCCTCTCCCCGGTTTTGTTGAAATCAGATCTCGATCTTCAGGCCGTGACAATGCAGCGCGTGTCTTGTTGCAAGCGACAGTCGGCCACCAGGCGCACACTTTCGGCTCCGGGCCGGATACTCTCGCCCTCACCGTCGTGAGTGCCGCTTCTTTCACCAGCGACTTCGGCCACGCGACAAGAGTCGGGTTAGCGTGGCTGGTTGCCGCCAAGTTACCTCAATACACAAAGGCCGATTGAGGCCCAAAACGTGAAGAGACGCCCGGCAAAGAAACAACTGGCCCGTGGCCACGAGGCGTCCCGAGCCGTTTTTTGCGTCAGCGGTCCACTGATCCCGACGTTCATCGGGTGCGGGGCTCGCGGGAAAGATGACGATTCTTGTCTCGGAACATGGCACGAGTTATTGGCGGCGCGCATGTTGCTGGGCCCTTGCTTTTGATGGAAAACAGCCACCAAACCACCTATAGTCCAAGGTCAGTCACCTTTTGTGCACAGGATCCGGTGTCCTCTATAACAAGCACTCTATAATTAGGTAGCAATGTGGCGGAGGCATGCAGCGAGGGGGCCAAAAAGGATCCCGTTGCATCCGCAGATCAGAGTGGTTTTGCAGAGTGATTCCATGCTGTTCCCATGAGGCGGGCCGTAACCCTCGTTGGTGGTTATATTCCGTACTGCGTCGGCAGAGGCGCCCTCAGCCTTGCACACGGCATACTCAGCTAGACACCTCCGGCCCGCCCAAAATGTCTGCCAACAAAAAGACCATCTTGGTGACGGGCTGCTCAGGCGGCGGCATCGGCGCTGCCGTCGCCCGGGAGCTGGCAGAACAAGGCCACCACATCTACGCGACGGCGCGAAGCACATCCAAGATCCCGGCAGAGCTCGCTGCGCTCCCAAACGTCACGGTCCTCAAGCTCGACGTGACCTCGGACGAGTCCGCCCGGGCCGCCGCCAAGGCCGTGGCTGACGACAAGGGACTGGACGTGCTTGTCAACAACGCCGGCCAGGGCTACACCATGCCGCTTCTGGACGTCGACGTCGCCCACGCCCAGCGGCTGCACGACACGAACGTCTGGGGCGTCGTCCGGACCGTCCAGGCGTTTGCGGAGCTCTTGATTGCGAGTCGGGGCCGCGTGGTCAACATCAGCAGCGTCGGCGCCGTCGTCAACACGCCGTGGATTGGTGCGTTCAAGCCAACCCAAGAGTCCAATTTCTTCCCCTCTGGGCCATCAAACACCGTTCGTGCCAACTAACGTTAACCTGCACACGGCGGTGGCCCGTTCCCAGGGGTCTACGCCTCCTCCAAAGCGGCGCTCAACAGCCTCTCGGACACGCTGCGTCTGGAACTGGCGCCCTTCCACGTCAGCGTCGTGACCATCATGGTCGGCACCGTCGCCACGCCGTTCCACGCCAACGAGCCCGACGTTGTGCTGCCGTCGTCGTCGCGGTACGCCCCGATCCGGGACACCATCAACGCCTGGGCCAAGGGCGAGGCCGGTCCTCAGGGCGGCTCGGTCGCCGAGTTTGCCAAGTCGGTCGTCGGGGACATCGTCGGCGGCAGCAGCAGTAATGGGAATGCCGTGGTGTGGAAAGGCGCAAACAGCGGCGCTGTCAGGTTTGCCTCGCGGTGGGTGCCGTCGTGGATATTGGTGAGTGCTATGCTGTATCCGTACCTACATTGCTTGTATTGGCGGCTCCCAAGCTGATAAGGCTTTTTTGTGTGTTTGTTAGGATCGGATGATGAGCAACGGTCAAGGGTTGGATGAGCTTTCCAAGGGCCTGGGTCTCGAGAAGTGAGTGGCGGCGCGATGGTTTATGCTTGCTCTTGATTTAGCCATCCACCTAGCACATCGGATAGACGATATAGTACGGAGTAAACCACGGTTGAGGATCTGCATCTTTCAGACTGCTCCGGCAGCCTGGCTCGCCTGGTCTTCGCTTCTGAGGTGGGACATTTTAAGCGATCAGGCCGGGGCTGTGAATTGCGGTGGAGTGGGAAGAGGTGAAGCGAGGCGCTGAGTGGGTGCTGAAGACAAGAAAGGAAATGTGGGGTTGCAGCGCGGAACGGCCAAGCAACGGCAATCGTCTCGCGTCTGCCTGCATGTGCGTCCTTCTGCAACTTCTGCAAGCGACGGCCAAGAACTGCAAGGAACGTCTTCGCCTCTTCGTTTGCACAGAGCAGTTTGTACACATACATACCGACAGCGGCCGCTGATTGGAATGCCAAATCAATATTCGGAAAGCTGGCGCAAGTCATGCCATCGCCTCATCCTTCCCAGGAAATCTGCTTGTTGCCCGTCGAAGTCTGCAGCCAATCCGTGGTCCTCTGCGTCGAACGCTTTGGGCAGCAAACAAGAGCGCCAGTCGTGTGGCGCTGTCGCCCCTCTGCCTCTCTCCGCCCTGGGATTGGCCGGGGTCGTGAAATGACAACAAACTTGACCCCTTTGGGGGCTGAAGCCGTTAGCGAGCTCCGCTCTTTCTTTGGTGCGACGGCCAAGGGCACTTTTGCCCGCTTCAGCGACGTCTCGAACGGTGCGTCTGGTGAGTCTGGTCCCAGGCCGGCAATCTCGATCACAGCTGCTGCTCGTGACTCGTGACTCGGGTGACAATAACCAACAGCGTGAGGGGCATTGCTGTGTCTGTCTCCCGTTGGCCAATCCGTCAAGAGCGGTTGTCTGGTTCGTCAACCCGGTACCCGGCAAGGCAAGGGATGGTGAACCCAGTCCCGAAGCGACCTACCCCGGAATTGCAAGCACATGCGCCAAGCCCCTCGACCTCGAACAGCCGACCCTGGCCCCCTGATGGCGCCCTGACGGCGCCTCTTCAAGCCCTGCATGGCGCCTCTTTGTCCGTGCCATCCTGAGCAAGCGGGAGATGGGGAGACCTGGGGAGGCCTGGGAAACCGGGGAACTCAGTTTTCCGCGTCTTCAACCTCCATTGTCCACCTGTCCCCGTCCCGCTCTGCCTGGACTGGTCTTCTTAGGCGAAAAATGATCTTGCTGCCAATGTTCCAGACCGACCGAGTCTAATCCGTCCAGTTTGTTTGTCTCCTTGGAAAAAACACTTCAAGCCAGCCGTGGCAGGGAAGCGCCGCCCGTGGGCTATATCCACTGATTGCCCTCCCTCCGCGCGGCTGCTGCTCCCACCCACCCTTAAACCCACAATTTGTCCGTCCGGACCCATGGTAGCATCCAGACGTTGCTGTCAGATCTGAGACACCATGGCCGGCGCCGTGATATTCCCTATATCGGGCACCGCCGATCTCTCGAGAGTGGAGGCGCCTGTCACCCTCAAGGCCTACCTGCTCTGCGCCTTTGCCGCGTTTGGCGGCATCTGTGAGTCTCTCTCCCAGCGTCAGGCCACAGAGTCTAAGCATGCTAACATGGCCAGTCTTTGGATATGACACTGGTTGGATGTCGGGCGTGCTCGGCATGCCCTACTTCATCACCCTCTACACCGGAAAGCAGTATGACTACGAGGCGGGCCAGCCGATCGGCGTCGATCCGACCGAGTTCGCCCTGTCATCGTCCACCAAGTCACTCATGACGTCGATCCTCTCGTGCGGCACCTTCTTTGGCGCCCTCATCGCCGGCGACGTTGCCGACTTTATCGGCCGCCGCCCGACCATCATCATCGGCTGTGCCGTCTTCTCAGTCGGCTGCATCCTCGAGATCGCGTCGACGAACCAGGTCGTCCTCTTCGTCATGGGCCGGCTGGTCTCGGGCGTCGGCGTGGGCTTCATCTCGGCCACCATCTTGCTGTACATGGCCGAGGTCGCCCCCAGGCGGTTCCGCGGCGCGCTGGTCTCGGGCTACCAGTTCTGCATCACGCTGGGGATCCTGCTGGCCAACTGTGTTGTGTATACGACGTCGAAGCGCAACGACACTGCGTCGTATCGCATCCCCATCGGGGTCCAGTTCCTGTGGGCGTTAATCCTGGGCGTCGGCCTGTTTATCCTGCGTGAGTACTGACTCTGTATCTGGCCACCCGGAAGCTTACTGACGCTTCCCCCTTTCCCCCTCCAGCCGAATCACCCCGTTTCCACGTCATGAAGGGCAAGATCAACGCCGCCGCCAAGGACCTCTCCCTGCTGCGCGGCCAGCCCATCGACTCGGACTACATCAAGGACGAGCTGGCCGAGATCGTGGCGAACCACGAGTACGAGATGCAGGTGATCCCGCAGACGAGCTACATCGGGTCGTGGATGGCCTGCTTCCAGGGGTCGCTATCCAAGGGCAACAGCAATCTCCGGCGCACCATCCTGGGCGCCGGCACCCAGATGATGCAGCAGTTGACAGGTGAGTCAGCCAAAGACCAGGGCCAGACAGAAGACATGCTGACAGACAAAACAAGGCATCAACTTCATCTTCTACTTTGGCACGACCTTCTTCCAGCAGCTCGGCACCATCCACAACCCGTTCCTCATCTCGCTCGTGACGACGCTGGTCAACGTGCTGTCGACCCCCGTCTCCTTCTGGGCGATCGAGTCCATGGGCCGGCGGCCGCTCCTTCTGCTGGGCGGAATCGGCATGATCGTCTCGCAGTTCGTGGTCGCCGTGGTCGGGGTGACGGCCGGCCGGGCGTCGGAGCACAACGACTACGCCGTCAAGGCCATGATCGCCTTCATCTGCATCTACATCTTCTTCTTCGCGTCCACGTGGGGCCCCGTCGGCTGGGTGCTCGTGGGCGAGTCGTTCCCGCTGCCGATTCGCTCTCGCGGCGTCGGCATCTCGACCGCCTCCAACTGGCTGTGGAACTGTGTCATCGCCGTCATCACCCCCTACATGGTCGGCAACGAACCGGGCTCGGCCGACCTCGGCCCGCGCGTCTTCTTCATCTGGGGCTCGCTGTGCGTGCTGTCGGTCGTGTTTGCCTACTTCCTCGTGCCCGAGATGAAGGGCCTTACCCTCGAGCAGATTGACAGCATGATGGAGGAGACGACGCCGCGCAAGTCGGGCCGGTGGAGGCCGACGACTACGTTTGCCGCGCAGATGGGCCGGCTGCGCGACGAGAGGGGCCCGGGGGACGAGAAGCGCGAGTTTCGGACCGTGACGCCTCTTTGATGTTTTTTTTTTTTTTTTTTGGTTTTTTTGGACTCTCGTTTTCAGATACCTGGAAGGAATGGCATGGGATGGGACGGGATGGGAAGGTTGGCGTTTGGATAACGGGTTGACTATCAGTGAGAGACGTGCTATTGTGTCGATCTCCTCTGCGGAGAGGGGTTTCTGGTTTCTTGGTTTCTCGGGTCGGTCTTCGGTCAGAGTACCTTAGGTAGCTAATGAAGTGCAATGAAGATCACTGTCTCTCTGCCTCGCCTTGCCTGGAGGTGGTTCCTGAGGTTGGGGGCTAGCGTGGGCCAGCGTGGGCCAGCGTGGTGTGGTTCGTTGCGCGATTGACTTAGGGAATTGCCAGTGAATGAGCGGCGACTCGCATCTTCCCCGCCAATTACCTAACGAAGTCGCTGGCCGGCGTGACTCACAGCGCTGCCGAGACGGCAACCACTGAACCACTGGCCGAAATCATGGCAGGGCAGGAACGAGCAGCTCCTGCACGGCACAGTACAGTCCCTGCTTTGGCCTCAGGTTAAAACCGCCCGAGACGGGAATGAGGGGTCACAACCTGGAACCCGGAACGCGATGGTCGATGGCAGCTCTCGCCGGCTCAGTCACGTTAAGAGCTTGGCTCCCCAGGGCAGCTAAGCTTAACCGATCTCGCATCGCACACGAGAGGCCCTGGCCGATGACGCCACCGCCTTGAACTTTGAAGTTGGGTATAACCTCAGGGCTAGCACGGTGCAATAATTCAACGGTTGCGCGTGGTCACTTCGAAGATCACCAACCTTCGTTTTTTTTTTTGGTGTGTGTAAGGCCAATTGAGGGCCACGCCCAACAGCGGAACGACAGAACAGCAACAAGGGAACAGCGCGACACCCGAAAAGGCATCAGCATCAGCACAATGACATCCATCGCCGCCGAGTCCGTCTCGACGATCCTGGTGTCGTGCAAACAGACACGCTTCCACATCGAGAGCCCCAATTACCGCGAGGTGAATATTGAGATTTCCAGACCGACCTCCCGTAGCAAGGATGACGTCGTGGCTGACCAGAGACAGCTCGACATCGAAGGCCTCAACATCACCGTCGTCTCTAGTGCTGTCGCCGGGGAGAAGCCGGGAAGGGCCAAGGGCAAGGGCAAGGCCGGCGCCGAGGGCACCGAGATCCTGAACAACGCGAAGCTCCGTCTGAAGGCCGGGAGCCGCTATGCGCTGGTCGGGAGGAACGGGTCGGGCAAGTCCAGTAAGCACCCATGTCTCTGCTGCGCGCAATCAATGGCTAACCAGATCCCCAAGCCCTGTTGCGCGCCATCGCCGACAAACTCATCCCGGGCATCCCCGAGCAAACCAGAGTGTCCATCCTCCAGCAGACGAACATCAGCGACGCAAACACGGACGACCTTCCGCCCACTACTTCCGCCGTAAGCAGCGGCGACGGGCCGAACGTGCTCGAAGACGTCGTCGACAAAGCCACGGCCAAGAGCGACCTGGAGCAGGAGATCAACGGTATGTGATGTCCGGCCCAGGACATGTGACGACGGTTAGTCTGATGTCTTCTACCAGCACTCTCTAGCGGCGTGAACAGTACCGATGCCTACGGCGCGCTCCGGGCGTTGCGAAAGCTCCGCCACCAGCGCATGCAGAAGCGTCTCTTCGTCCTCGACAAGGACGCGCGCCTGAGAAGCGGTGCGCGGGGGTTGCAAGCACGCAAGGCCTTGGTAGAGTACGAAAAACAGGTTGCGCAGTCTGCTACTCTGTGAGACGCCCCGAAGCCCTGTTGTTCACCCCCCCCTGCCGCTGACAAGCCCAACCCGTCAGAAACGAGCAGTCCGGGGACGACATCTCCTCCGAGACGCTCCAGGCCGAGACCCAAGAGGCCGTCGACATGCTGGCCGATCTCCAGCTCCAGGTCGAGCCAACACGCATGGCCGACATCGAGTCGCGCGCCAAAAAGATCCTGACCGGTCTCGGCTTCACCGACGCCTACATGGCCAAGGCGGCCGGGAGTCTCTCGGGAGGTTGGCGCATGCGCAGCGCCCTCGCGACCGCGCTGCTCCAGGAGACCGACATTCTCATCCTCGACGAGCCGACCAACTTTCTGGACCTGCTGGGCATCATCTGGCTGCAGCGCCACCTGCAGAGCCTCGAGGACCTGCCCACGCCGCCGACCCTGATCCTCGTGTCGCACGACCGCGACTTTACCAGCTCCGTGTGCACCGACCTGCTGATCGTCAAGGACAAGGACCTGACCTACTTCCACGGCGACCTCCCGACGTACGAGTCATCGCAGGCCGAGAGGAAACAGCACCTCACCAAGATGAAAGAGGCCCAGGACAAGCAAAAGGCCCACATGCAGGAGACGATCCGCCACAACCTCTCCCAGGGCCGCAAGAACGACGACCAGAACAAGATCCGCCAGGCAAAGTCGCGCCAGAAACGCCTCGAAGACCGCATGGGCATGCAGGTCAACGAAAAGGGCGGCCGCTTCAAGCTCAACCGCGACCTCGCCGGCTACCACTTCTCGGCACGCTCCGAGATCGACATCCCGCAGGAACAGCGCGGCGTGTCCATCACGCTGCCCGACCCGCCCGACCTGCGCTTCCCGGGCGCCCTGATCTCGCTCGAAAAGGTCACCTTCCGCTACCCGCCCGCCCGGGGCCTCAGCGCGAAGCAGGTGACCCCGACGCTCCAGGACATCACGCTCACCGTCAGCGAGGGCGACCGCATCGGCATCCTGGGCCTCAACGGCGCCGGCAAGTCAACGCTGATCCGGCTGCTGGTCGGCGACGCCGCGCCGCCCCGCTCGCAGCAGACGGGCACCGTCACGACCCACCCGCGCCTGAAGCTGTCGTACTACTCCCAGCACGCCGTCGAGAACCTGCAGGCGCTGGGACAGGACGACCCAGCGCTTACCGCGCTGTCGCTGCTGACGCGCGAGGTCGACGGCGCGCTGGACGAGGGCGAGCTCCGCGCCCTGCTGGGCTCGCTCGGCCTGCAGGGCCGCACCGCGTCTGATGTGCCGCTGCGCAAGCTGTCCGGCGGCCAGCTCGTGCGCTGCGAGCTGGCGCGCCTGCTGTGGCGCCGCCCGGGCTTGCTGGTGCTGGACGAGGTGACGACGCATCTGGACTACGAGACGGTTTCGGCGCTGCGCGAGGCGCTGAGGGGGTGGGGCGGCGCCGTCGTGCTTGTATCCCACGACAGGTGGTTTGTCAAGGGTGTTGTGGAGGGCTTGGTGGATGATGATGAAGGGAGTGATGTG
This sequence comes from Chaetomiaceae sp. PYS4301M, assembly GCA_023628425.1. Lineage (NCBI taxonomy): Eukaryota > Fungi > Ascomycota > Sordariomycetes > Sordariales > Chaetomiaceae > Chaetomiaceae sp. PYS4301M. The sequence goes on along the minus strand of JAMAKR010000016.1, from coordinate 505,106 downwards.
GAGGAGGAGGAGGATGAGGAGGAGGGGCTGCGGCGGCGCGTCGTGTATAAGCTGGCTGTCGGCAAGCTGAGCGTGCTGGACCGCGGCGTGCAGCAGTTTGAGGAGGGTATGGAAAGGCGGGTCAAGAAGCTGATGGCGGCTTAAATTCGCCTGTCGTAGGTATCTACTCCAGAAATCGCGGGCCCTGAACCGGACCTGTAGAACTTGCCCCCTGAATCAATCAATGAAATCGCTACCTTGCACCAGACCTCTATAAAACGCGCCCCCCTACCCCTCCCCCCCCCCCCCTAAAAAAAACCCGTTCAACACAACAACAATCCATCAACCAAAACCCTCAACCTCTCCACCCCCTCCTCCCTCCTTACCGCCATCCACCCGCCCTGCTCAACCTCAACAATACTCCCGTCGACGCAGACCTTGCGCCAGCGCGGGTCCGCCTCGGCGATGGTCACCCGCACCTCGTCAACCGCCTCGTACCCGACGCCCGCCATGCCCACGTGCCGCCCGTCCTGGTACGCCGCCGTCATGATCTCCATTGTTTTGGCCCCGTCCGCGCCGCCGAAGTGGACTAGTCGGAGTTGCCCGTCGAGGGGTTGGCTGTGGGGCGAGATGGTGAAGGTCTTTTCGAGGTTGGAGACGAGGGTTGTGAGGATGTAGTTGGGTTTTGCGTCCGCGTTTGCGTCTGCGTCTTGGGCGTCCTTCTTTTGCTGCCTCTGCTTCTCCGCCTGCGGTTCTTGACCCTTGCCCTGACCCTCCCCCTGACCGAAGCCACCACCTACCCGAAGCGGCGTAAACTCCGATTCTCCCCCTTCGGAATTTCCACTCTGGCGAACCTCCACGGTGGCATCGTACCCGTGCGCAACCTTGAGCAGTTCCCCCGCCGCCATCCCGAACCGCTTGTCCCCGTGCACACGGTACGCCGGCGTGTCGCTCTCCCAGACCAGGCTGGCGTGGAAGCCATAGGAGGCCACGATTGCGCCAATTAGGTGGGGGATTTCTTGTTCCTCTTCGTTCTCGTCGATTTCCTCAGCTTCGTTGCCGTCGTGTTCGTTCTTCTCCTTTGGTGGTGGTGTTATGCTGCTGCTGCTGCTGGTGGTTAAGGAGGCAGTGGTGGTCCCTGGTGTGTTCAAGTGGTCCTGGTCGGTCGGGGCCGAGATAAGTCTGGCCCCGGGGGAGAAGGAGGCTTTGAACGTCGGGAGCGGTGCCGTGTGGGCTGGGGATTGGAAGAGCGTGCGCAGGCCGAGGACGAGTGGGGATAGCCCTGGGCTGCCTTGGTTGCTGCTGCTGCTGGTGTAATGCGGTTTATGCAGGGAGTGGAAAAGCGCGTTGCCCGTGCCGAGGGGGAGGAGCGCGATGGTGGGCGGCGGCGATGCAATATGCCCTGCGCGGTCCAGCCCGTTCAGCAGGTCGACGACGCCGCCGTCGCCACTCAGCAGCACGATGGTCGTGTCTCCGGCGTGGGGATCCCGTGCCAGCTCTTTCCGTGCGAAGTCCCGGATCGTGTTGGGGCTGTTCGTGACTGTCACACGATATCCGTGTCCACTACCACTACCGTCGGCAGCCTCGGTGGGTTCCAGCCCGAGGGCCTTGAGCAACGGACTCAAGACATGCTCGTAGACAGCCGGCGCAAGTCGGAGCCCCGAGCGGGTCGACACCACAACATGCAGTCGACGCGGAGCCCGGAGATGCGGCGGTGGGACGGCATCCTGGTCGAACAAGAGGCCGTTCCGCAGCGGTGAGTCTTTGGGCAGCTCCGGTGCGTGTACTACCGAGAGGTTGAACGGCTTGCCGCCGTCTGAATTTGGGGTCTCGGCGACTGAGTAGATCAAGTACCCGTCGGCCTCGTTGGGTGGCTTGAGGGCGAAGACCGCTTCCTCCTCTTTGATGTAAGAATGCTCCATGGCCAAGTGGGATGCTGCCGATTTCGGTGTAGTTCCAATGTCACCCGGCACGCTCTGCACAGTCAGGGATGAGAGAGTTTCAACAGTACTAAGTGTTTGACGCTGGGGAGCAATGCGCGGCTCACAGGCGATGAGACAGAAAAATGACCGGCAAAAGTTGACACACAGCCCGTGACACGACACAGCGCAATAAAGCAGGGCAAGGTGGAACAGCGTCGCTGAACGTTCACATGGGGAAACAGATGTCTGGATTTATAATCCGCCAGCCGAGACACGCGATTGCAGCATCCACAGCCGGGGCCACGCCGTCGAGTCAAACCCGTCGCCAATTGCGATTGCGACAGGCGACAGGGCTACATTGCATTCTCACCATCCGTGGGGTTTCACCCGAGTGGGTGGAGTGGGCCGCCGAGCGGGCGGTGGGATACGCTGGGGCGGAGCCGGCAGGGAAACGGCGGAATTCACTGACCCGGTCCGTCCGACGCCCGGCTCGCCGCCCTATCCCGTCCGTGCCACCCATCCGGCGATCGCCGTTCCCAGACAATGGGATCCATTGCCCGCTGACGTACTGTGAGGAACCGCACATCGTACGCATCACTTCCCCTTGGCCCGGTTCATCGGCCCCCAGTTCTCCCGGGGGTTCATCTGGTACCGGACGTACTTGGTCCTGTCCTGGTACCGGCCGAGCTGCTCGTCAAAGACGACCTCTGGCATCTTGTCATCCTTGCCGTTTTCCACGGCCGACTCGCCAGGTTCCGAGGCCTCGGCGCCCTCCTCTTTCTCGGCCCCTCCGTTGGCCTGGTCTGCTGATGCGGCCTCCTCGGCCTTCACCTTCTGTCCCAAGCCCAGGATCCGGTAGGCGACGCTGCCCGGCTTGATGTTCTCCTCCTTGATCGGGGCCCTTTGACGGATCCACTCCCTGAAGACATGCCAGATAACGGACCACGGCGCATCCGTCTTCATGCTGCCGGGCTTGCAGTGGCTCCTGGTGACGCGGTACCCGAGCCCGATCAGCGCGCCCCGTAGTGCGTTCTCCGGGGGGCTCGCGCAGTGCAGGATGCCCGACACGTGCGCGGGATGGAAATAAAAGGGATACGGGTCGACGGCCGCCACCTGCGCCTCGGTGAGGCTCCGCTTCAGCTTCTTGGTGGTGTCGGCCTGCTCGCTCGCCTCCGCCTCGATCTCCGCGGGTGTGGGCAAGAACTCTTCGAGCGCCGTCTGCAGGACGCCCCGGACCCTCTCCCTGGTGCCGTAGACCTCGGGGGATGCCTTGTCCGCTTCGGCAATGACGAGCTTGACGAAGTCTGGCGAGTGAATGCGCCCGCCGTACATGGGCCCGGCAAGGTGCATGGTCGAGCCGCAGTGCTCGCAGGTCGTGTTCGTTGTTGGCGCCCTGGTGAAGCCGTGCTTGTAGAAGATGCCGCTGCCCTTCTTGTTGGGCGCCGGCTTGTTCTTCATGAGCGGCTGCGTCGTCCACGCGCCGCAGCCCGTCCCGCAGCTGTAGATGACCATATTCTTGCCTCCTTGGAACTTTACCATCGCGGGCGCCTTTCGGATGCGGACAAACACGCGGCTGTAAAAGTCGATCGACAGCGACAGCAGTGGCTCCATGGCCAGGCCGTACTTGGCGGCCGACGTCTCGATGGCGTGCAGGATCAGCCGGATACCCACCTCGTGCGAATACCAACCCTTGACCGGGATGCCGCCGTACAGGGAGTAGCATTTCTCGGGATATCCGTTGGACGCCCAGACGCCCGAGTCGGTGCAGGTGACGCAGAGCAGGCCGCCGTCGTCACGCACTGCCTGGACGGCCGCGTCGAGGAAAGGGGCAGCCGTTCCGTACGGGTCGAGGTCGATAATGTCGTACTTCTCGCTCGGCCCAGGCTTGTTCTTGGACAGCGTGATCCGCCGCAGCTCGCGCACAATGAGGCTGTACATGTGGGCGAGCGCATCGTCGACCGAGACGTTGATCTTGTCGCGGAGCCCGTTGTGGGTGGCATTACGCTCGATCGCTTGCGCGGCCGTCTTGAGGATGTCGTTCGCCGTCACCGTCGTGACGAAGGGCAGTTCGTGGGCGTAGCGCAGGGCACGGAGGCCGCTGGCCGAGAGGGCGTCGAGGATGGTGAAGGTCGGCGCGGGATCCTTCGCTTCGGCGGCGCCGGCGGCGTTAGTTGCTGGCGCTCCTGCCTCGGTCTCGGTAGTTGCTGTGGCCTTCTCGTTTTCAGCCTGCTCCGCCGCGTCGTGCATCTCGGTATCCGCCTGCGCCTCGGTGGCCTCGGTGGCCTCTGCCGCATTCTCGACGAGCTTCGGAGACTTGGCGGGCCGCTCGGCCTGGGCCTGCTCGCTCTGGGCCTGCTCCTTTCGCTTCCTCTTCTTGTCGGCAAACTTGCTGGCGCGGGCCTTGGTGGTGGCCTGCTTCTGCTGGATGCGTTCCTCGCCATAGGCCTTCATGGCGAGGACGGTCAGGTCGCGGTTGAACTGCTGGATCGGGTTGTAGAAGACCTGCTGCACCGTCTGGCCGTCCTTGGCCGAGCTCTCGGGCACGAGGATGTGGGCGAGGCCCTCCTTGACAGTCGCATAGACGACGTTGTTGTGCTTGATGCGCTGCCCCTCGGCGGGGGTCGCCGAGAGGTCGTGTATTGTTGTGTCCGACATGGCGCGGGTGTGGATGTAGGTGACGGTGCGGGTGCCGGTGCGGGTGCGGGTGCGGGTGCGGGTGACGGTGACGGTGCGCGTAGGAGTGTGAAGCGAGGATAGTCGTATATGCAGTGGTCGTGGCAGCGCTGGCTTATTCCTCACATATCTGGGAATGCACCAGAGCGAAGCGGCCAGCGGACTCGGGCGTGGGCGCATGCACGCAGCGCAGTATGTACGGTGGGGGGTGGAGGGTTGATCAGTGAATGACTGACCGAGCGAGTCGCGACTGACGCCTGCTGTCCAGTGGGGTGGGCAATTGGTTTCTGCCCCTAAATTTTTTGGAATTCTGCCAGGCGGTGGAGCTTAGCAGCCTTGGCAACCAAGATGTCCCACTCTGTACGGATTACCCTCAGGGTTCTTGCCTGCCGTGGCCAAGCTCCGGTCCATTTTTGGCAGCCACCACTTACACGACTCTTTCGCCGTGCCTCGTCTGCCTCTGACCTCGAACGCCTGGGTCAGATGCAATTTTATGACTCTTGGGAATTGGGAATGACAGTTCGATTGCAGCTCATTTGTCTAATGGTGTATTTTTCAAAATCGCGAGTGTGATAGGCCTGCCCACCATGGCACCAATTGATGAAGGCTCCTTCCTTCCTCGAGTGCCTGCCAGCGAGACGTAGACGGCTTTCCTTCCGTCTAGCTCCTTCCAATCTTTCTTGAATAGAATGGGGAGGTCCGTCCTGATTCTTCCTTCCAAGCCCGACCGAATAGACCTACAATGCCACCGCAGAACCAGGCATCCACCCATCCAGTCCGCCATCCCGTCGCCAGCAACGAGAATTCTGTTCCCCAACCAACCCAGCCTCTCTCTCTCCCCCTCGTTAAAGTGGCCGTCGGACACTCATTTGTCTTGCACACATTGTTGACGTCGCAGCTTGTCCCCTCGTTTCGTCCCTATACCACACACTCACTTCAACATGGCCTCTTCCAGCAAGGACCCGGCTCATCAGGGCATTCCTCCCGCCAACGGTGACCATCACTTTGAGACTACGGGAAGTTTCTACAAGTCAGATAGACGGTCCAGCATCCCCATCCCCCCCAACAACACGGCGAATGCCTCTCCCTCAAGCCCCAACAATGCTTCCCCCCCAAACCCACCCCTGCCAGCCCAACCCCAGCCCGACGGTTCCGGTCCCTCTGTCCAGCACCGCTTTCTCTCCCCGACCGAGTGGGCCCGTGTCGCCCACGGAATTGGCGCCATCAGAGAGGGCGAGGAGCACCAAGTCGTCCATCCGACCTGCTGGTACTGGCCGCCCAAGGGCCTCCCGGACGGGCTCTACCGGGACGTGGTCAAGCAGCGGACAAAGTACTCGGTCGGCTTCCAGCTGCTCAGCACCATGCACTGGTTCCTGATGATCCTCCAAGTCATGATCGGCGCCATCCTCACCGCTATCGGCTCACTGCCGATGCGCGAGGCCACCCCTATCACTGCCCTGGCCGCCGTCAACACCGTCGGCGCCGGGCTGATCGGCCTGCTGCACAACAGTGGCCTGCCTGACCGCTATCGCATGGACAAAGCGCAGTTTATTGAGGTTGAAGACCACATCAAGGTACTGTTTCCCTGACCTGTGTCTCTCGGCGTGCCGACTAACCGTGTCACGCAGGAGGTTCTGGACACGGGCATCGTCGAGGCGCAGCAAAAGGTGGAAGACATCCTCAACGAGTGCTACGCCCGCTTCCAGAACGCCAGAGCCACTGTCTTGTCTAACAAGCCTGAGGTGTACACAAGCTCCCCGCTTCCCGGCAAGACCAACGCCATGGTATGCCCAGAGCCATCTGTGCACGCCCGCCTTGGGTGTCAGTGAAAGAGGCGGGACACGCGGCCGCGGATATGGCAACAAAGGGGAGGAGGCGTTTTATTCATGTTGCTATCCATGTCATGTCTTATCATTTTGGCCGGCATATGGGAACTTATGGGGCCTCGAGTATAACTATATTTAGGACGCTGTGTGGAGCAATCGATATGACGGGAAACTGTAGGTGGTTATCATCGGGGAGAAATCGGGGTGGTCATATGGACCGGACAGAGTACCTTATGTATGTCATGATAGACAGCCCATCACCAGCTGCGGCAATCGAAGACATCCGCATTTACACACGGCGACACCACCATCCACCACGGCTGCTATTCTTCTCTTCTTCTTTCTACATACAACACTACCGGTGCCCCTCGCATCCTTTCACACCCCCGCCCTTGGTGTGTTGTGTTGTTGTTGGAGGGGGGGACGGCGGCGTTACGTCTCATTCCCCATTCCATCCCGATTCCACCCCCTTATCATACCATCCCCCGGCCATCATACCATACCATATCGAAGCAAGCGATCCCATCCATCCATTCCACCCATCCATGCCATTTCATCCATCCATTTCAGCCCATCAATTCATTCGTGCTAGTTATCCTCCTCGCTATCGTTTCTTTCGCATGTCTGGTTTGTCCGTCCGCCCTCCTCTCCTCCTGCTCCTCCCGTCTACTACCTTATGCATGATCATCCTCCTTTCTCCTCCTCCGCATACACACAATGCACACGCCCCCAGCCAAAGTAAAAAAAGACCGGCCCTCGGCTCGACGTCTCCCTTCCCTTCCCATCTTTCCTCCCGTCTCTTCATATTTCCCTCCCTCCCTTCTCTTCATATTTCCCTCCCTCCCTTCCCCCCTTACTACCAGAGATGTGCTCCAAGCAAGCCCTTCCTCACAGACAAGGTACCGCCAACCAACTCACAAAGCGACGGGGCCGATGACGATGCCAGCCGGTCCTTGTCTGTTGCCGTCTCTCTCCAGTCGTGACGAACAACGACTCCCACGTGCATGACCACTCCTCCAGCCCAACCACCTAGCCCAGTCCCCAACTTACCCCTCAAAGTGGAACCTCGCCGCCTCCAGCTGACCCAACCCATCCCGCGGCGCGACATACCGCCGGCGGTAGGTATTCGTAAAGTCCTGCAGCAGCACACGGATCTGCCGGACGTTAGCCGGGTCCGGGCCCTGGAGCTTCTCCTTGATCTTGGCAAGCAGGCGGTCGGCCTCGGCGGGGGTGATGGTGCCCGGGGGCAGCATGCGGACGGTGCGGTCGACCCAGGTGGCCGTCTCGGCGGGGAGCAGCTCAAACATGCCCAGCAGCACGCCGCTGCCGTCGGCGAAGCAGTCGCGCGGGAACGTGATCATCATGCCGGCGAGCGTCTGCTTGACGAGGGCCTCGCCCTGCGTGAGGAGGAGCTGCTTGACAATGTGGCGCAGCTGCTGGCCGGCCGGGCCGAGGTCGCCGCCGGAGCCGGCCGGGTTGGTGCCGCCGTACGTGAGGAGGTCGCGGATGTAGTGGAGCGCCGCCGAGACGGGCTCCTGCTTCTCGAGGGCGAGCGACGAGATGGCCGCTTGGAAGATGGAGGTGAACAGCGGCGACGGGATGAGCTTGGTCGGGTAGTACAGCAGCGCGTCGATGAGCAGGCGGTAGAAGTCCTCGATGACGTCCGGCAGGTCGACAGGCGGCAGGTCGCTCATGATGCGGAGCACGCTCGTCGCCTGCGCCTCGAAGAAGACGTAGATGTTCTCGGTGATGCCCTCGTCCACGTGCTCGCGGTCTTCCGAGAACTCGCGCAGGATGGCGCTCGTCGCCCAGAGGAAGCAGCCCTGCTTGGACTGCGCGAAGCCCTCGGCCAGCTTGTTGGCGAGCGGGCCCAGGAGCGGCGTGATGGCCGTCCGGTACGAGATGACCATGAACCGCCAGGAGCGGCAGATGCGCTCGCAGATCGGGACAAAGCTGATGAAGTTGTCGAGGATCGTCGACAGCACGGGGAACACCTCTTGCCAGTACTTGACGGCGGGGTTCTCGGCGCCGCTGGGGATGTACGGGACGACGTGCTGGATGAAGAAGGTGATGAGGTTGATGTGGTCTACACGGCGTCAGCATTCGTTCACGTTCGCGGGCAGAGTGTGGGTTGCTTACCGGCAAGATCGAGTCTCGACTTGTTCTCGGTGGCCGCGTTCGCCTTGACCATCAGCCGCTGGACCAAGGGGTCGCAGTAGAGCTTGAGGAGCTTGTACAGGTCCTCGGTCTTTTGGACACCTACGACGTAGGCGACGCCCTCGGTCATCTCCTCCTTGCTCGAGACCGGCAGCTTGTCCAGGATCTGGTCGTAGAAGGCCTGCAGCTGGATGACCTGCGAGCTGAGCAGGTGCTTGCAGTCGACACAGAAGTACATGAAGGCCTGGGCCGCAGCGCGGAGAATCTCTTGCGACTCGCTCTGGAAGGACGAGACGATGTACTGGAACTGGGGCTGGAGGAAGTCGGGGTGGGCCGAGGTCCACTCGGTGTAGCGGCCAAAGACCATGATGGCAGCAAACCGGAGCTTCTCGTTGCTGATGGGAATCTGGACCAAGAGCGGGAAGATCTGCGGCAGAACGCTGCTGTCCTGAGAGTCGACCATGCGGCCCATAGCGCGCATAGCAAACAGCGGGGACTCGAGCGATTGCCAGTGGGGCACCGCCGTGGGAGTCGCCTGGCCACCGTACTTTTCCTGCCACAGCTTGATGGCGTCGTGCACCTTGCTAAGGCACGCGGCCACGCCCATGACCTCGCAGGCGTCCTTGAGCGTGTCGCCCATGTGGTGGCGGAACTCGCGGAACTTTTCCTCCTGCTCGCGGTCGCCGTCGAAGAGGTCGAGCTCGTTCGGGTTGTCCGAGTACGGGTACTCGAGCTGCTTCAGCATGATGTCGACGAGCTGGGCGTAGACGTCGAGCAGCTGCACCCGCGCCTCCATGTAGTGGTCCAGCGTCAGGTACTGCTTCAGCTCGTACCAGAACGAGAAGGTGTAGCCGATGACGTCCCTCTCCTTGTCGCGGGCACAGCACTCCAGCAGGCACTCGACCAGGGGGCGGAAGTGCTGGGGCTGTCGGGCGATGATCAGGACCCAGGACTCGCCCGCGTCGGCAAACACCTTGGTGATGGCCTTGAACCCCTCGGAGTCCTCCTCGTCCACCAGGGCTTGGATGCGCGGCCGGAGCTCGAGCACCCTCGGGAGGAGGGCTTGGATCGTGTCCAGGTTGTCGTCCACGTCCTTGGTCTCCCTGCAGATGATGCCGAGGCAGTCGGCGGCGGCCAGCAGGGACTTGTCGTCGGTCATGCCATGGAGGACGGCGCTCATCAGTGGGGAGGTGACGATCACGCTGACGGGCACCTCCCGCAGCCACGAGCTGATGCAGTCGAAGAGTTGGGGATTGGTCGCAGCAGCCGCTGGGAAAAGATGGTCAGCGCCTCGACATCACGGTGCGAAGCAAAACGGCAGCTACTCACGGGACGACTGCGCATAGTTGACGAGCAACTGCACAACCTGCTGGGCGTTGTCCCCCAGCAGCTCTGTTGTCCTCTGGGCGAGGTCTTCTTCCTATCACGACCGAATTAGATACTGCTCCCTGGTCGATCCGCGCAAACGGGATGCCGAGGCGGTTGGAGGGTCGTCGCGAGATATCGATCCACATACAGACAGGGTGATCTTTCGGCCTTCCGTCACCTCTTCGGGCAGCACGCGCAGGAAGTCCAGGATGCAGGCGTGGCTCTCGACGTCGTTCCCGAGGGCCGAGACAACGGTGGACAGCACGTCCTTCCAGGACTGCATCTGGATGGCCAGAATGGCGAGGCACACGCACAGCTGGACGCGCACCGGCTTGGGGCCCGGGGCGAACTTCTTGAGCAGCAACAGGATCTGGCTGCGAAGGGCCGGGAGGTCGGCCGCTGAGACCTGGGTGCCGAGGTCGTATGTGATCTAGGCACGTTAGCCCACACGTCCTGTCTGCCTGTATCTCTTGTATTCCTATGTACCTTGCCCTTCAGGGTTGTCGCGGCGAACAGCTGCGCTTCGGCCTCGGTCGAGTTTTGGAGGATGGATATCGTCGTGGTCCAGGCATCGTTCTGCGGGCACAATCAGCAACTCTCTCCCCAGACGGTGGGCAGTCGGAAACGCAGCAAACTGACTGATTTCTGGAACCGGCCCAGGTAGTCGACCGCGGCCTTCTTCTTGTCGTTGTCGCCGCTCCGCATGGTCAGCATGGCGGCCAGCACGTTGGGGACCGCGAAGGTCTCCTGAGGCCCGTTCGACGCCATGATGGAGAGGGCTGTGGGGGTGTGTAGATTAGGTCGTCAGAGCTGGGCTGAGGATAAGGGAAAACGAGTGTCGTCGCGCCTGTGCTGCGGTGTCGCCAAGGCAAGCGGTCGACCGCTGGTGTCTGCTTGCTACCACTGCGAGCTTGCAGAACCGATGTGTGCCCCTCCCTCCTGCTCGACGACGGGAACTCCACTGGGCTACCGGGCTGCCTTGCCGGAAAGTGCGCGCTGGGGAGGAAGAGGGTCGGGTGGGTTGTCGGGTTCGGATGTTGGGCGTGTGTCTGTCGCCGAGGACGGGGCAAGTGCCGTGAGCTCAGGTGCCTTAGCTTTTGGGGGGAGAAGTGCAGAGGGAGCTGGTGGAAGGTGGGATGGCCTGGCTCAGTCAAGATTTCTGGCCCTGCATGGATGTTTGGGAAGGTCCCTCCCGCAGCAGGGGGAAAACGGAGACGTCAGGCTGCCTTGAGGAACTGCCCCACCTCCTCCTGGCGGGACATTGCAAGAAAGGTGCGAAAAGGGAGGGGCAGGCGCACGGACCACTCAAAGGCAGTTGGTTCTGCCCAGCCTGGTCTCGGCTGGTGCACCGTCTTGTCTTCGCTCCGTTTCGCAGCTGACAGACAGCTCCGCCAGATTTCTGATTTCACGACAACACGCCCAAGGCGCGACACCCATCACAACCGACCCGACCTCACTTCGCCGACCCCCCGCGTCGCTCCCTCCCATCTACCCGACAACACCCTCAGCAGCACACAATGACCGGCAGAGGTGGTGGCGGTGGTCGCCGGGTTCTGTTGCCCCCCATCAACTTCCTGTTCCGTCTTCTGCAGCAGCGCACGACGGTCCAGATCTGGCTGTACGAGCAGCTGTCGATCCGCATCGTCGGCACCATTCGGGTAAGCCGCCCGGCCATTGATGGATTGGTCCCATTGCAGCGCGCTGACCGAGTGTCTAGGGGTTTGACGAGTTCATGAACCTGGTTGTGAGTGGCGTGCCCTCTGTTGTCCGAGTCAAACCTGGTCTGACCCTGTTTCTCTAGATCGACGACGCGGTCGAGGTCAAGCAGATTTCCAAGACGAACGACACCGAGACGAGGCGGCCTTTGGGGGTATGTTTTACTCTGGGAGCAAGGAGTGCGCCGCCATGATTGTGAGTGACTGACTGGGTGCAGCAAATCCTGCTCAAGGGCGACAACGTGTCTCTCATCCAGAGCGTGTCCGGGTGAGGCGTCGAGACGCGGTGCTTTCGTTTTCTCCGCGCGGAAGCGTGACATTTTTCGATTTTTCCCAACGAGGTCAATCGCACGGGCAAACAACTACGAAACGGGACAGGATACCAAAGGCAGGCGGGACAGGCGCACGGCAAAACCGGTGTGGGATCAAGAATTATGTTAGTCTGTTTTATTGGCAGGGGGCGGAAGCAGGAGGCGCGAGCGGGCCCTTGACGTCGCCGTTGCCGAGGACGAGGCCGTCCAGAGGCTGATCTAGGGGACCAACAGGTACCGCCCCCTCGGATGGAGATAGGAACTGCTCAGACAGGGCTAAGCCAAGAAGCAATACAGGGGACTCTTGCTGCCCAAGCGAACCCGCCTTTAGCCCGTGCCGGAAGAGAAAGTAGTCATAGAAGCCCTTGCCGTGTCCGAGCCGGCGGATGGCGCCGCTGTCGGGGTGGGTGTCGAAGGCGACGCCCGGCATCAGCACGAGGTCCAGCAGGGTGCTGTCGGCGTGGGCCGCGTCGGGCCCGCGGAACACGCGCTGCCGCTCGGGCACGGTGGCTGGGTCGATGCTCGGGATGCCCCATTTGTCGGGCCGCAGCGACTCGTAGTCGGCGAGGTCGCGCAGGCGAACCATGTCCATGACGCGGGTCGGGAGACCCGCGGCCGGGGCGGGGTTCTTGTGGAGGTAGGGGATGAAGACCTCCTTGCCGGCGGCGAGGGCGTCCCGCACGATGGCGTCTGTCTGGATCTCGCCGGTGGGCATGGACAGGAAGATGCTGAGGCGTCTGGCGTTGACGTAGGCGTTGAGGGTTTTGAGCGTGTTGTAGACGGTCGAGCCTGGCGATGCTTTAGCTGGGTGTCCGCGGCAAAGGAGCTGTGGCGCGGCCCGTCAGCCGTGAGCCGTGGTGAGGGCGCGTACTCTGTGAGACGATGGAGTCCTGGGACACGGTTTTCAGCTTCTGCTTCATGGCCGCCCGCAGGTGGTGTTTGGCGGCGTTGAGCGACGCCATCGTGTCGTCTTCGGGCGCGGCATCAGACATGGGGCACCGGATGTTGGGTGTCTGCCGTGGTACTCTGTACGAGGGGGAAGACCCGGGTCCGTGGTAGAGTTACTGTGTACCTTGCCTGAGGTACCTGACTTCGCATTTAGCGGGGATGATGCGGGCTGAGGCGACCGGTTGCGGCTTGCGTTGTCGGACCCTTGCATGCAATTGGCAGAAAAGCGGATGCGCCCGCCCACGCGCAGAAGAAGCGCTTGGCGGCGCCCGGAGAGCTGCATGTCGTCAGCCTGCATTTCGGTTTGCTGGGCCAGATTTGGCGTGTAAGCTGTGTCCTCAGGGTAACCAACGGGATCCCCGCAAACCAATATCGCGGGACACCCAGCAAATGCTTCCAGACATGCTGCCGTTTTGGTTTCCCCCGTCCGTCACCCCCAATTTTCCCTGCTTGGCTTGCTATGAGTGCCGGTATCGATACACAATAAGCTCTGTATGGTACGCGTAATTACAGTCTGGTCCGGCTGCTTCATCATGATTTCACACTAACGTTGATGCCAAGGCGCGCCACTTCCAGGGTTGGGCAGGGCCGTAGGGGCCAAGTGGGGGTTTGCTTGACCCGCATTCTTCAATTCCTGTGTTGCTCTTTCCAGTGCTTCAACCAACTGCCCCAAGCTTGAGGACTCCCAAGGTACCACGATAACGGCCGCTGTAGATGGTTCAATTGCAGCAATTGCAGGCAGCCAACGTGCATCTCCATCTTTCCACATCCACCTAAGCTGTCTCCCCCCACCGCGGGTGACCAATGCCGTAATCCATCCCATCATTCCTGGGTCGACGAGGCACATTAACTTGCATATATTCTGCAATAATTACCAGTAACCTTCCTAATTTGTATAGCTTGCCTCTCCTTTGCCTCTCGTCTTTCCCGCTTCGGCCAGGCTTTCAGTACTGTCTCACCCACCCACAAGTCCCGTCCGAGTCCCATTCCAAGTTCTGTTACTCCGGGACTCCCGAGCGCGGCCTATGACGCCCCCCAGCGGCCCACGCTCTCCATCGGGCCAGCAGCTTGAACCTGGCTCGCCTGGCCAGGGAATCCCGCTGCAACCCCTACAATCCCTACCATCCCTCCAGTCGCTCCAATCCCTGAGCGCGGGACCCGCACTGCCCAAACACCCCACGTCGCCGGGGCAGTCTCCTCCCCTCCTCCTCCACAGTCTCCCCACCCACGACAACGACCTGTCGCTGCCACAGCTGCCACCGCACCCGCACGACCGGGCCGACCTCGATCCTGTCGAACCCCATGGCCGCCGCCGCCGACCACACGAGTCGACAGCGCCAACGGCTGACCCGACCGAGACCGACCGCCCGAGCGAACCGGCACCGGCACCCGACCCTATGACCGGGGACCCTCCCCCGCTACGCTCGGCCGCGGGCTTCTCCAGTCCCTCGTACGGCTCCATCACCCCGCGCCCCTCGGAAGACAGCGCCGATGAGGGCACCGCTACACCTCTTGTGCGCTCCCGCAAGCCCTCGGATGCCAGCTGGAGCTCGCTCGGCGACTTCGGTAGCTTGAGGCGTCGCCGCGATGATTCCCAGCCCAGGTCGCCCGCCTCGAGGCGCCCGCCGAGACAGTCGGAGGAGCTGGGCGGTTCCACCACCATCGGCGGGCTCGAGGGCCGCTTCGGCACCACTGAGACGTCGCTGCTGAATGGCCTGGTCAAGCAGTCCGAGGCAGAGCAGGACGACGATGAGCGGTCCTACGTGTTCGACTCGGACGTCGACGACGACCAGGACCCGCCAGACAACTCGCCCTACGCCCAGGTCCGCGCGTCCGTGTCGCCGACCGACAACACCAGCCTGTCCATCAACACGCCCCGCATGTGGGCGCTCTCTATACTCTTCTCCATCCTCGGCTCTTCGACCAATTTGTTTTTCTCTCTGAGATACCCCAGCGTTGCCATCACCCCCGTTATAGCATTGTTAATGGTCCACCCCCTCGGTCTTCTGTGGGACTATTTTCTGAAGCGCCCAGATGACCCTTCCGAAGAGTACGTCGACGGATTCCGGAGCGAGAACGCCTCGACCGCCAGCGGGGAACACCACCACCCTGCTGTACCTCTCGCGCAGAGGGGGAGGCTCGATCGCGTGCGGTTGTGGCTCGCCCAGGGCCGCTGGAACGAAAAGGAGCACAGCTGTGTCTACGTCAGCAGCAATGTGTCGTTCGGCTTCGCCTTTGCGACAGACGTCATCGTCGAGCAGACGCAGTTCTACAAGCAGGAAGCCACCATCACGTACCAGCTGCTGCTCACCCTGTCCACTCAGATCCTGGGCTACACCTTTGCCGGGCTCACCCGCCGCTTCCTCGTCCGCCCGAGCGGCATGATCTGGCCGGGCACCCTCATGTCGGCCGCCATGTTCACCACTCTCCACAAGGAGGAGAACACCGAGGCGAACGGCTGGCGGATCAGCCGCTGGAAGTTTTTCTACGTGGTCTGGCTGGGCGCCTTCCTCTTTTACTTTTTGCCGGGCCTCCTAATGCCCGCGCTGAGCTACTTTAACGTGGTGACCTGGTTCGCCCCCGATAACGTCGTCGTCGCCAATCTCTTTGGCGTCGTGTCCGGGCTGGGGCTGTTCCCGCTGACCTTTGACTGGGCGCAGGTGGCCTACATCGGGTCGCCGCTGCTCACCCCCTTTTGGGCCGCCATGAACGTGGTCGGCGGTCTCGTCGTCGTCATGTGGATTGTTGCGCCGATCGCGTACTACAGCAACTGGCTCTACTCGTCATACATGCCGATTCTGTCGGCTGCCGTGTTTGACAACACGGGCAACGTGTACGACGTCAGCAAGGTCCTGACCAAGGACTTCTTGTTCGACCGAGAGGCCTATTCCCAGTACAGCCGCGTGTTCCTCCCCATCACCTACGTCCTGAGCTACGGCGTGCAGTTTGCCGGTCTGGCGTCGCTCCTGACGCACACCATCTGCTGGCACGGCAGGGACATATGGGCCCAGTGGAAGCGCTCGCTGGAGGAGACGTCCGCCGAGCCCAAGGGGGCTTACCACCCCGTGTCCGAGCCGAGCGAGGTGCCGGCCGGGACATCTCGCCGCGGCAGCGTGAGGCCCAGCCGGTCGTCTCTCAGCATCGACAACCTGATGAACCGCGAAGACGTCCACAACCGCCTGATGCGCCGGTACAAGGACGCCCCGATGCTGTGGTATCTGACGACGTTTGTGTCCATGACGGCAATCGGTATCTTTGTCGTCGAATAGTGAGTGATGTCCCAGTCCGACTCCTTTGGCCTGCGCACTGACCATGAACCCCAGCTACCCGATCCACCTCCCATGGTACGGCCTCCTCCTCGCGCTGGGCATCTGCACCATCCTCTTCATCCCGATCGGCATCATCATGGCCGTCACCAACCAGCACTCGTCCATCTATCTCATCTGCCAGCTCATCGCCGGCATCATCTTCCCCGGGCGCCCCGTCGCCAACATGGTCTTCGTCACGTACGGCTACATCTCGTCGGCCCAGGGCATTAAGTTCGCCGCCGACCTCAAGCTCGGCCACTACATGAAGATCCCGCCGCGCATCCTCTTCGCCGTGCAGATCATCGCCACCATCGTCTCGTCGCTCACCCAGATCGGCGTCCTCAACTGGATGTTCCTCCACATCCCGGGCATCTGCACGCCCCAAGCCATCAACGGCTTCACGTGCCCCATCGCGCGCGTCCACTTCAACGGCTCCATCCTGTGGGGCGTCGTCGGCCCGGCCGAGTTCTTCGGCCCCAACGCCACTTACCGCCCGCTGGTCTGGGCCTTTGCCGTCGGCGCCGTCCTGCCCCTCCCGCTGTGGCTGTACGCCCGCAACCGCCGCGACTCGTGGCTGCGCAAGATCAACTTGCCCGTTCTGTTCGGCTCGCTCGGCTGGATCCCCCCCGCCACGGGCCTCAACTTCTCGGTGTGGGCCGTCGTCTGCTACGTGTTTAATTACCTCGTCAAGAGGCGGGCGCCGCAGTGGTGGGCCAAGTATACCATGACGCTGAGCGCCGCGCTGGATTCGGGGCTGGCGTTTGGCATTGTGGTTGTGTTCTTTGGGTTTATTTACTCCGGTGCCATGAAGGGGTTTAGTTGGTGGGGGACGGAGGTGTATAAGCGCGGGTGTGACTGGCAGGCGTGTGCGTATAGGGGGCTGCCGGAGGGGGGGAGGTTTGGGCCGGAGGTTTGGTGAGGCCCTACCTAATTGGGCGAATGTGTTCCTTGGGAGCACAAAGGATCGGGCGGGCGAGCGGAGAGGGATGGGGGTGAGTGTTGAGGGCTGGGAAAAGGGGGAAGGTGAGCGGTCATGTGGGATGGGTTCATGCTGTGCATTACTCTGTACATCTTTGTGTTTTTTCCTTTCCTGGTTTATGAGACATGAAAAAGCGGATTTTTTGGGTAGGGGGTACAGACCTATCTAAGGTCAGGTCAGGCAGGCAGCCAGGTAGTTAGATGGAACGGGCAGGGCAGCATCATCATCATGTGGCGTTGGGTTTGGGCTTGCAAGGCATGTAAAAACAGACAGATCTTGGGGTGTGATACGGTGCATGGCTGAGTGGTGATATAGGCACCTTACACACATCCCTGGGTCGGGTAGGCAAGGGAGAGCGGTTTTGCGTAGCATAGCATGAAAGGACTTTGGATATCTCCCTGAACTGGCAATAGGAGGAAAGGGAGGGGGGAAGGTCAGGCGAATCTGTTGAATATATGAACCTGCCAGACCTCTCACGGATATATGGATTCCTACCTCTCTTCTTACCCTCCCCCCTACAACCTTTTATCTGTCTGTACACTAGGGAACTCACCCCATCACCAGCGCCCGGTTGACTCGCCGGGGAAGGCAGATATAGATACAGACACGAGAGGGGGGCGCACTGGGAATGGGACTCTGAGGGTTTGGTTTGGGTTGTCCGCGTTGGCGCCCCAGAGCCTGTTGACAGCCTACCTGAGGTACATAGGCATGCAGGGATGATCACAAAAAGACACCGACACTCACTCAGTCTGCCACCTGGTTGTGTGCGCACTTGTACTCGTACTCTCTCGAAAACGCTCAATTTAAGCCACAAGATCCGCTCGCTTATGCATGCCTATCTCAAGAAGTAACAGAAGAAAGAAAAGACAAAACAAACACCCTTATGAGTAGAGCGACCAGACCGAACCTTTGATGACGAGAAGGGAAATCCAGAAGTGAAAGACCAGAGGGGGAAAGATAAAGTACAAAAGAGACCACGGCGTCCCGCCGCAACAATGAGTGTGTGATTGTGTAGTGTGGTGTGTGTGTGGTGTGTGTGTGGTGTGTGGTGTGTGGAGAGAGAGTGTGTGTGAGGAGTGTGGTGTGGTTTGTGTGCATCACACCTTCTCCCTCCTTCCATCAACCACCCCCTTGAGCACGTCGAGATGCTCCTCAGTGACACGAATAGCCTCGCGCAGCTCGCGCTCGTCCATGCTCTCCTCGCGGAGCTTCTCCTCGACCGTTCTTGGGTCGACAGAGCGCCTCCTCGGGGGCGGGTCGGCGCCGAGGCGCTCCAGGCCGGCGCGCTCCTCGATCCAGCGCCACAGGTCGCTCTCCTCGCGGCGCCACATCTCGTCGTAGGCGGCCAGGCGCTGGGGCGCGTCGGCATAGGCCGGGTCCGGGCTGTAGCGGGGCGCGCCCTGGCGCGTGCCGAAGCCGAACCACGACGCGACCAGCAGGCCGACGAGCAGGCCGTAGACGACGTTGCCCGTGAGGATCGGGCGGAAGGTGTCGACGACGGGGCTGAGCAGCGGGCGCACGGGCTCGAGCAGGCCCCAGCTCTCCTTGGTCGAGACCTTGGCGGCGCCTTCGACGTCGCTGGCTGGGTTTGACGCCAGCGCTGACTTGTTCTTGCGACTGCGCTTCTTACCGCGGACAGCGGCGCCGTTGAGCGTGTTGGTGCGCGCGCGCGACGAGACGCCCGCTTTGAGCCCCGCAAAGAGGTCCTTGCAGAACTGCGTCTGGCCCTCGTTTGCGCCGCGTTCGATGGCACCTAGACGACGCCGGCGTTAGCAGGGGCCAATCCATAGACACGACAGAAAGATACGAAACATACCCTTGATCCAGCTCTTGCCGGACCATTCGATGAGGTTGCTGATCTGGATGCGGGTACCGTTGTTTTCGGCCCACGACAGGCAGTACCTCGTCTTGACGACAAACATGTTGCCGTTGGGCACGTCGGGGTTCTGGGTGCTGACGAGGACGTTGACGGCCTTTTCCAGATCTATGTTCTCCAGCTGCTCCGTGACGACGCACTTTGTCTGCCTCGGCCCTATCGACGCGTTCAGCGGTTTGATGTAGGTGTAGTTGCGCGTCCGGATCTCGTCCGTCAGGCCGCGCTTGTCCTCCATCTGGAGGTCGGTGCACTTCTGGTCCGTCGTGAGCCAGCGGCCCATCCAGGCCGCCGAGGCCGGCCCAAATATCATCGTGTACACCTTGCCCAGCGGCGCGGGGATCACGTCGTCTCCTAGCACCCTCTCAAAGTGCGCCGCCGCATCTCCGCAGTCTGTCGGGGCGTGTGTCGCAGGCCCCGGGAAGTCGACGGCTCCCGCCGGCGCGCCGTCGTCGGGCTTTTCCAGCGGCGCCAGAAGACCCGACACCTTACGCGTGACGGGCTTCTCGGCGAGGTCCGCCACGGCGCCATCCGACAGCGGCCCGGCAGCTTGGCCGTCGTCTCCGTCCTCATCCTCGTCGTAGACGTCGTCGCCTTCGTCGCTCTCGTCAGAGCCCGAGATGCTGTGGGTGCCCGTTATGGACACGGACTCGACGTCGACCTTTTCGGTCCGGTCGCCGCCCGGCTCCTCTAGCCGGACGCCGTTCAGGGAGCTCTGGAGATGGGGGTGGCCGAGCTTCCAGATCTTGATGATGAGGTCGTAGGTGGTGTCGCGGCTGGCGAACGAGGCAAAGACGTGCTTGGCGTGCAGCGTCGAGATCTCGAGGCCGTTCTTGAACACCAGGGCCGTGCTGCGCTTCTCGACGGCGACTATCTCGTCGAAGCTCATGACCAGGGTCGTCACCCAGCCCAGGATGTTGCTGCTAAAACACAGATGGCCCTCGGAGATGTACAGGCGCCCGTGGGCTAGAATCTCGCGCTGCAGCGCACAGCTGTAGTCCTCGATCAGGTAGTCGTCGTCCGGCACGCTCTTGAACAGCACGTGGAAGTCGCGGTTGCGTTTCTTATTCGCGACGGCAAACCCGGTGAGCTTGGGTGCGCTGCCCACGGCGTTGGGATTTATGATGGACGAGTTGGCAGCGGCAATAGCGGCGCCAATGGTGCTCGTGGCGGTGGTCCCGTAGGTGGCAATACTACTCCCGCGGTTCCTGCGGTGACCCATGGCGCTGCGCACGCTGCCGCTGCGGTGGATGCCGGCCTTACCTTCATACACGCTCCCGGCCGGGGTTGACGTCTGCTCGCCGGCGGGGGCTTCGTAGACGGACCTCGGCCGGACGGTATGGGATTCATCCTGGAGTTCGACGAGGTGAGGTTCTACGGGCGCGGACTCGGACCTCGCCCGGGTCTCCGTCTCAACGAACCGTGCGGCCACAGGACTCGGGGCGGCACTCGGAGCATCGATAATGCCCAGCTGGCTGAGGCTGAGGTCGCCCATGCCGAGCGTCTTGACGGCAGGCTCCTTGGGTTCGCTAGACGGCCGTTGCGAAGCCACTGACTCTACCTCGACCAAGTCGGACCCCTTCTCGTCGTGCTCGTTTACCGGCGTTCCCTTGTTTTTGCCGGCACTCTTGCCGGTGCCCTGAGCGAGGTTGGGGATGGTGGTGCTGAGCGAGTTGGCCGTGTTTTGGACGGCCGAGAACATGGAGGAGAAAAAGGTGGCGGCAGGGTTGCCGGGCGAGGTTGGGACATTGGCATTCTCGGGAGTCGGGGTCAGGGGTGGGGCGGCGACAGTGGATAGCTTGCTCGGGCCAGCATTGGAGCCGGCCCTCCGCCTCTGGGAGATCATGTTCCCCGCCAGAACCGCATCAGCGGGGCGACGCGGGCTGCCGAATGCTGCACTCCCCGAGTGGGAGTCGGTCGGTGTCGGGGGCGTGTTGACAATGACTGGCGTCGATGGCTCGGCCGGCGGCGTCCGAGGGGGCGCTAGCGGTTCGGGCTTCTGGGCGCGGGAGAGACGCCGGCTCGGTGCGAAGGACGGCTTCGATTCGGGCTCGGGGGTCGGGGTCGGGGCGACTTCAGGGGTGCTTTCTGCAGCGGGACTCTTCTCGCCCGAGCTCTTCTTGGAGCGGAAGACGTCCCTGAGCCTGTTGGTAGACGTGGACCGCTTTGGCTTTAGGCCGGGTTCGGGCGGCCCGAGGCTGGTGCGGCTCCGACCGAGCGCCGGGGAGGATTCGAGACTGTCGGAGCTCTCGTGGGGGAGGGTGGACGAGCGGGCGGCCTTGTCGGCGGGGGTGTCGGGCACAAGCGGCTCTGGGTTGTGTGCGGCCTGGACGAGAGGCGAGGATGTCGTCAAGTAGCCGATCTGGGACGGATGGGCAGAGATGGTGGTTGGCCTGTGGTGGTTGGGACTAGAGCAGAGGTAGCGAGCGAAGTGATGTCAGTTTGTGGCCGTGGTGGATACTGCGAGGCCAGCTCTCTCCCGTGTGCACGGTAGGGTATACAAAGAAAACGAGTATGCAAAGGCGATGAATACGGGCGCGGGTTCTTGAACAAAAAAGCACGAAGTGGACGGGTGTAAGAATGAGGGGACAGGACGAGGCTGATGACGACGGCCAACGCAGCCAACATCGACTGCAGCAGAAACGACCCCTGGGGGAGGCGCAGACAAGGGCCAAAAGCCACCTAAGGTGGGACCAAGCTGCCAGCTGCAGGGTGCACTAACGGCCATACGCGTATGCTGGCCCCGTACTCCGTAGGTACTCCGCATCCACGATGCCAAGCAGGCGGAGGCGACATGGCCGAGCGACGGGAGCAGGCAAACCGGACGAATGATGGAGTGCATGGACGTGCAGCGTTAAATAACAAAATAAAACGGAGAAAATAAGACAGAAAAAACACTCACAAATCCGGATCCGACTCGTAGGCGGCCGGGTCGGTGTTGGTGCTCCTCAGGCTGTCGTTGAGCGAGTTGGTGTCGCTGCTGGGCCCGCTGCCCGGGGTGCTGCGACTGGCGATGCCGCCTCCGTGCGGCGCAACAACATCATCGTGGATGCTGGAGCGCTGCTCCGAAGTCGACAGTCCCCGGTTGCGGCGCCGTTTCGAGGTGATGGACTTGGATAGCAATTTTCCAAGGCCGTTGGGCTGGGCGGCGTCCATTGTCGAGGGGCGAGCTCGAGAGCGGTGTGTGACGGTGCGTTGCCGTGTTGATGAGCCCTTTCATAACCCGGAAACCCGAAGCTCCAGACGGCGCTGTGCTGATGGATGCTGATGCTGAATGCCGAATGCTGAGTGCTCCGAGACAGCTATGCCATCGGCGGAGCGTTGCCGTTAGTGTCTCCAAGGACTGTCGGCATCAACGGGCGTTGCGCATTGCGGTGTGAGCTGTGTGTAAGGGAAATCCAGACAGATGCGACGGATTGTTGCGATGGCTCGACCTTGCATGCGTCCAACCCCCCCAACAGCCGGGTGTTTGACGTTGGCTCTTTTTTCTCTGTTAGCCGTTCCAGGTTCCACCGGGGGCTGCGACAAGAGCCTGATGATGATGCACGAGTGCAGCAGCAGGAAACGGTCAGCTGCAGGGGGCGCGATAAGATAAGGCATGCAGCGGCGACACGCAGCCCCCAAGCAACAACCCAGCAGCCCAGCTCAGCCTTATGACGGACGCCTGGACCCCGCCATCTCAGCCAGGCATTCCAGCATCCACCCTCCACCCTCCACCATCCACATCCAGCATCCAACCCCGACGTCGACCTCAACCCGCAATGTGATATCCGCTTCTAGGTATTCAGGAGATGGAGCCGTCATTTCTCAACAAGGTAAGCTGAGCCCGCCTGATTATTATTTTTTCTCCTTCTTTCCCCCCCCCTTTCCGCCCCTCCCAACTGACGGCGCAGGCACACGATCATGCCCGAGCGGCGGCGATTGCCACGCACACGGCCGATACCACCGTCGCCGTCAACGAGCATGCCCAGGCCGCCGGCGAATTTGCCAACGCATCCAAGGCCACAGGCAGCCCCGAGGCATTGCGCACTCTTAAACTGTTGGAGCAGCACCATAAACGCCTCTCGGAGCTGCTGAAGCTGCCCATCGGCCCGCCAAGCCAGGCCAGCAGCGATGACATCCCCGAGGAGGATGAGAAGGAGGCCGGGCAGGGACAGGACGATGCCACAACCACGCCGTCAGCAAAGGAGTCGCACGCGGGCAGGAAAGCAGCCGCAGCAAAGCCCCCGCCCACCTTGGCCCATCAGCGATACGCCGGCCGCAACCTGTCGTCGTCCATCGCCAACAACCTGGCATCGGCACGCGGCATCAGGGCGCGGTATAGCACGCAGCCCCTAAGCCCTAGCATGTCCAACGACCAGGCCCCGGGCAGTCTCGAGGTGCACCCCCGCAGAGAGCCATCCGCGAAGAAAAAGGCGCCCAGCCAGCAGGACCAGTCTCGGAAGCCTAGTTGGGTGCCGCCCGTCATCCAGGAGGATGTCGTCAGCGAGGCTCCCCAGTCCGAACCAGCCAGCCTACCGCCCAGCGAGGACGGATTTTCGAGGTTCTACAGCACCTTTGGCAGTCTGATCAACCGGCTCTCTGCGCCTCTGGCCTTTGCCGGTCTCCCTTTGACCTCCGAGGAGCCACCACCCACGCCCACGCCACCCCCTCCACCTTCTGAGCCGGGCCAGAGGAAGTCGCGCCAGAAACAACCCTCCTCGCCCAACGAGCCCGATCTCTCCAAAATCTACTCTCGCGCGACCATACGCTCGCTCGCGCGCGACGGCCATGGCGCGAACGATTCATTCTACGTAGTCCCCACAAGCGGCCACACAGCCTCGTACGCCAGCATCCTGAACCACGAAAACAAGGAAAAACGCCGCATGGCCGCGTCCTTCTACCGCGGCGCCGACGACAACAACGAAGACAACGAGGACGAAGACGACTTTGTCGACGCGCGCGAGTCCCAGGGGCCGGCACCATCGTCGCCGACTCGCAAGCGCATCGTGCGCACCCGCTCCGAGAAGGACCTGCGCAACATGGTCGAGGAGCTGCACCTCGAAAACTCGAGCCTCAAGGACGTGCTCGACAAGGTCAGCAAGCGCCTGCACGCCTTTGAGCTCAACTCGCAGAGCTCGCACCTCGCCCTGGCCCAGAGCCTGCGCCTGCAGCGGCCCGGCTCGCCACTGTCGGCGAGCGAGGTCGCCGGCGCCGGCGCTCCCGTGGGGGAGGACGCGCTGAGGAGGCGAAATCGAGACCTGGAGGAGCAGATTGCCGAGATGGTCCAGCGCATGGAGAGTTTGGAGAAGGATCATCTGAAGCTGGAGGTGACGCTGGAGAAGTACAGAGAGCGGTGGGAGAAGCTCAAGGCCGGCGCCAAGGCCCGCAGAGAGGCCCAGGACCACGCTCACGAGGGCGAATCGAGGAGATGATGGGATGGTTGCCATGCATATGATGAATGGAAGTGGCAATGAACTACTTATATTGACGACTCTGCGTTCTCGAGGCGGAATATGCATGCGGGCCACTTGATGTTGGGTGACAAATGCCCTCAGGTTTCAGGATTCTCACTAAGGCGAGCGAGACTGACTGGGACACGGTTATATGACTCTCTTGAACTGCTGACTCTGTTCTTTGACTGGTCTCCAACGTGACATTAGCGCCGTGTGTTTGTAACTAGACAATCGACCTCTGTAGGCTCATGTGAAGCGGGGAGTAATTCATACCCGGCGCAGCAAAGGCGAGAGGTCAGCTGTGTGCTCACAGCGTTTAGCTCCAAGGTTGCGTGTCCGCCAGGAACCAGCAACTGGCATGCTAACCCACTGTCCACCCCTTGCTTCCGAGAGAGGCCTGGTCCCTGACCAGCCTGGCTGCTTGGTTGTCTGTAGCCTGAATGCTTGGTTGTCTGTGGCTTAGCAGAGCACGAGTGATGTAGCCTACCTGTTGCTCCTGTCCTCTTGCACTGGCGAGCAGGACATGAGGCATCACCACTGTCCCTCACCCATTCTACGTCGATGCTTGAGTTTGAGGGTGGCCCTACTACCTCACCTTTGCCCTGTCTTTCTCTGGCAGGACAAGGAGCATTGCCAGCCCAGGACTTGCCACCCAAACGTGCTTCGTTCAGTCTTCATTGTGAACCACCAAAGGCTTCCTGACTTACCTCAATAATGCCGACGACGTCGATCCTTGAGGAACCATGTATGAGTGTAAGACTGGGGCACCACCAGATAAATGCTGTGTGAGCATGCCGAGCTCCGGGCGGCCAAAGCTCCCCAGTACCAACACCGGTTGCCAGGAAACAGACCCCCTGATTTGCGCCCACGGCGACGAGGATGGATCGGCAGCCCCTGAAGTAAACGAACCCCTGTTCGGCGCCGGTGAGGATATACTCCCTGTTGAACGCACGTAGACAATCCCCTTTTTGACGCCGACGAGTTGGGGGACAGGACGTTGCAGACCGACCAAGCAACAACGGTGCCTCGTTTTCGTCCCAACCATTCCCCATGTCCAGAGTCCTGCACCTGCCGTGGTCTTGTTATCGGCCTTATCCGCCATCGGGCTGGAAGAACTCTGCCATTGACTCCCCAGAGCACACAGGCGCGTGTTGCCCAGACCACCATGATTCACGCGCGTCCCACGCGTCAGGGCCTTCTCCTCCAGAAAGGTTCTCGTCCCATCCGAGCTGCCCTGCCCTCCCAACTTCGCGGTGGACTCCAGAAGAACACACCCGTGTCTGTTTCCCTGACCACCACTGTCGCGCCTCCCACGCATCATACCCCCTCTGCAAAGTTTCTCTTCCCACTCGCGTGCCTTCTTCCCTCCTAAGCTTCTTCTCCCCTCCGAGCCATCTTCCTCAACCTCGCACGCCCGTCTTCTTCCACTTCTTCAGCTCTTCCACCTCTTCCACCTCTTCTTCTTCACCCCTTCGACCTCTTCGACCTCTTCTTCTTCAACAACAAACCATCTCTCCCCCAACAACCTCCATTCATTCAACCAGAGCCTGCTTCCAAGCAAGCACTTCTCTCACTCTGCCCTCTGGCACAACCAATTTCGTCCGAACTGCAGGTCAAGCACCTGCCTGTGAGGTTCCAGTCCCTCAAGCCCTCCCTCTTTCAAATTCTTTCTCCTTCCAGCCCACAGAGGTGATCAACCAACCCACCATTCATTCCCTCTTCTCCATCCTCCACTCCCCGACGAGGAAGCTCGCTGCTCTCTTTTCCTGCCTCCAGACAGCGCAAAGCAGAGCCCGATCCTCTTGCCGTTCGGTGTCTCTAGCCGACCGACAAACAAGTCTCTCTCTCTTCATCCTCTTGCGCGATCAGAAGCAACCACAGTCTTCACGCGACCAGCAAGACCATAGTCCTCTGCTCTTCGCGACCGCGGCCAACAAGACATCAACAACAACAAACCACCCTCTCTCTGATCTCAGTCAATCGGTCTGACCAGCAAGCTCTTCACTGCTCCTCACAAGCCGATCGGAAAACAAGGACCACGCGCCTCTTTCTTCCTCGTCACGCTGCCCGACAAGCGCTCCCATCCTCTCTCTCCCCAAGCACCTCAGCGTAAAGGCAAGTCACGAGCTCTCTTCTCCTCCTCCAGAAGAGCCAGCTCTCTTGTTATCCATCGCGCCGTCGTCTTCCACTCGGTCGCGTCAATCAAACAACCCTCCTCCATCACGGCTTCTCCATCGCGCAACTTCTATCCACCACGGCAAGCCAAACAAGACCTCCATCGACCTCTTTTTTCTCTCTCCAAGACAAGAACACGCCCATCTCACAGCTCTCTCTCTCTCGCCTTCTTATCACCGCGACCGACAGAGCTAGAGCCATGAGCGCGCCCACCCATCTTCTCCGCCCATCAATCGTCTTTGAATAACCCCAACCTCGACCGTCAAAGCGCGACCGTGAGAGGAAAGGAAAACAAAGATGCCGCGCAACATGCAGCTCCGCGCGTCCTCCCTGCGCAGGGTGCCCGGCCGCTACCAAGAAGACCTCGGGCCCAGCCGAGCCGACCGCCCCCTCTTCGTGCACCCAGACGTGCCCTTCAACGCAGCACTCGTGCCGCACTGCGCCCATCCCAGTCTCCCGCTCGACTACCCCGGCCTCGGGCCATCCGAAGCAGAGAGACTCCGTCTGGCAGCCGTCGCAGCCACAGCAGAAGCAGAAGCTGCCGAAGCCGACGCAGACACCGAGAGAAATGGTGAAGAAGAAGATGTCGTCAGTGCCAGCGACAGCGACAGTGATGGCGAGTACCAGAGCGCACCAGCTCGGTCAAGAGGCCAGAGGAGTCAAGCAGCCGACGGTCGACGGCAGCAGGCCCACTCGAGCCTGCAAGACATGGTCGTCAACTTGACGATCCACGAGCCCGCCGTTTCCGCCCCAACTCCCGCGCCCATCCCAAGTCCTCTAGCCGCCAAAGACCCGGCCCGCCCCGCCCACGTGGCCAAGATCGTCAGACGAAAGTCGCTCGCGCAATCAGACGAGACCGCCAACGGCACTACCGCCGGCACCGAAGCCTCGCGCGAGAACGGCACCGAAGCCTCACACGAGAACGGCACCAGGACAGTACGTCTTTCCTCCCAATTTTCGCAAATAAAAAACAATGACACATGTAAATTAACGCTCACCAGGACCGCGGCACAGGCCAAGCCCACCTTCCGCCCAACTGGGCCGACCTTTCCGACGGCACCAAGTACGCCATCGCCTACGACATGACCCGGACGGTTCTTCTCTCCGAAGCCGTCCAGCAGCTCGGCCTCACTGCGGACGAGGTCATGTCGCTCACGAGGCTGATCCGGGAAGAGCGTCAGACGCAGACGAAGTACGCTCTCGTGATCCGCGAGGATCTGGGCGGGGTTGACGTCCCCCCCATGGACCAGCTGATGGTCCTCACGCCTGTCACGGAGGCCATGACGGGCAGCGAGGTTGGCCGCGGGCGGGCGTTCCTCAAGTTCATGGGCCTCGACGGCGTGGTGGCCCGGCTTGGTTTTTGGGAGGGAGTCGGCGCCGACTTCCTCGACATCCCCATCGACGAGGGGTGCGAGGAAATCGTCGCCGCTGCCTCCGGCCACTCGAGTGGCACCGTTCTCGAGGGCGGCAGCAGCAGCAGGCAACGCCTGCTGGAGCTGCAGGGGCGCGAGCTCCTGGTCCGCATGGACCCGCCTCCGGGGACGGTCAACCCTCGGCGGTTGGAGTGCGGCGCCCCGCCCGTGCGCGCCGAGGAGTTCGGCCCGGCGCAGGTGCCTCTTTACGAGGGCCTGCACCCGGCCAACTCGGTCGTCCCGGACGGCCTCACCCTCCTGGACGGGGAGGAAGTCGCGGCGATGCAGGCGCAGCAGCCCGCCGTCATGGCTGGCTCTGCGCCTGTGCCCGACGACCTCGCGTTCAGGGCGCGCGCCCTGCGGCCGCACGTCGAGGGGCTGGAAGGCCCGATTTGGTACCAGAGCGCCCGGGAACACCGCTAGGATCGGTTTCCCGCCTCGATTCCAATCGGGGACCCCTACCCCGAGGCACCAGCAGACGGGTATGTCGACCCGTTTGTGGACAACGACGTGGTGGAGAGATTCGTCGATGATGGCACCGTCGACTCAAACGAGGTGGCCTTCGCTGCGCACTTTTCGGTCTTTGGGCAGCCGTTCAGTGCAGCCCCCGCCACGCCAATGCCGCCTTTCGTCTCCCTGGGTGCCGCTGAGGTCCCCCCGAGCATGGGCGCCGCTGAGGACCATGACGCCGAGATGGAGGACGCCGAGAGCAATGAGATCTTGTCGGAAATCAGCGAGCCGGATTCAACGGACATTAGCATGGACGATGCCGCGATTGAACCGAGCATGAAGGACGCCTTGATCAACCCAGCAGACGAACAGGCATTCTCGCCATGGAATCTTTTGCGGGAAGAGGAGGCAGAGCTGGACCGGATTGCCATCGAATGCTTCCTCAACGCGCCGCCTCCGACAGTGCGCCAGTTCGACCCAGAGCTCGCCGCGAGCGTCGCAGAGACACTCGCCAGATACCCCTCCAATCCGCGAGTCCGCTTCGCCAACGGGATCTCAGCCTCATCCACCTCGCGTCGGCGCGCCCAGACGGTCGAATCCACCGACGAGGACGACGACATGGACGAGGACATTCTGGGTGAGGTAAATGAGCAGGTCTTCCTAAAAGCCGGTCGCGGACCCCGATCTCGGGTAGACAACGACGAAGATCGTGACTGGAGACCGACAAGGTCTGGTGTGAGGAAGCCGCGTACCACTGCTGCCAGAGCCACCACTGCTCCCCGAGCCATCACTTCTGCGACGACTTCGGGTGCAAGAAAGCGCGCTCGAGACGATGCCACCCCAGAGAGGCCCGCACCAAAGCGTGCGCGGACCATCCCCGGGGCACCGCAACGCCAGAGCGCCGCCGGCGACGATAATACCCCCACCAGGCGGCCGGTGGGAAGACCAAGGAAGAATTTGCTCCCCAGTGCGTTCCAGGCGCCTCCCAATCTTGGCGTTATGCCCGCAGCACCATCACTTGCGCCCGCCATGCCGTCTGCACAGCCAACAGCACAGCCGGCCAATCCTCAACCGCTCGTCACCGAGAACGCCAACAACGCGGTGGGACAGGCCGACCCGACCAGTCACGAGAGCCAGATGACAGCTTCTGGCCTCGAGAATGCGCTCTCCAACCGTGACGTCTCGGCCATGCCATTCACACCAACTAGGCCCCCCCTGACCAACGAGGCTGAAGGGGCGCAAGAAGACGCCGATGAGGGTGACGAGGAAACCCAGCCAATTCCCAATCCCGCAGCGCGCAGGAGGGCTGTACCAAAGCTGGGCGAGAATGGCCAGCCCATAAAGAGGCCCCGGGCACCGCCCAAGCTCGACGAACACGGGAACCCCATCAAGAGATCCCGAGCGGCGCTGAAGCTCGACGAGAATGGACAGCCCATCAAGCGGCCCAGAGCCCCCAAGCTTGATGAGAACGGCAACCCCGTCAAGCGGACCAGAGTGCGCAAGCTCGATGAGCACGGGTTGCCCACCGACCGGGTCCGACCTCCTCCCAAGCTGGACGAGAACGGGAACCCCATCAAGCGGGCCAAGCCGACGCCCAAGCTGGATGAGAACGGCAACCCGATCAAGAGGCAGCGGGCGAGGAAGCCTCCCGGCGATCGCGAGTCCTGGGGCAACCCCGACATCAGGATGCGGTCGACCAAGGGCGAGGAGATGACTCGTGGCGAATGGGGCAGGGTGTTCAAGGACACCGAGCGCAAGTACCATCCGGGCGGGCTCCGCGGGGGTCGGTACGAGATCCTCTCCACAGGCGTGTTTTGGTGGTTCCTGCGGGATCAGGCTCCGAGACCACTCCCACAACAGACGGCGCCATCGACCGCGGAGGCATCGTCTCAGGAATCAGACACCCGCCAGCCGTCGGTCCCGGCAACGAACTCGCAGGGTAACGATGTCTTCTCGGATGCGCAGGGCAGCGGCGGTACTAGCCAGGAGAGCTTCTACCCCGACGAAAATGATGACACCGACACAGACGACGATGTTCCCAACGCGCGTCAGCCCTCATCCACTGACCCGTCGGCCTTGGTCCAGCCCGTCAACGCGCTGACCCTGACTCCCTCCAACCGCGGACAGCACCAACCCCAACTCGGGCTCACGCCCCCCGGGCTCTCAGGACAGACAAGACTGACGGGTATCCTTCGGCCCAACGCGCCTCGTTACGTCAACCTCCCCTTCGCCCCGATCGTCCCTCCCGCCACGACAGCCCCCACAACACCCAGCGCTCGCGCTCCCAGTGCCACCGGAACAGCCCAACCGCGAGTCCGCATCCGCGTCCGCCAGGCGGCTCCCACTCCTCCAACATACTCAGCCAACGTGGGCATCGCGGCCAGAGTCGCGCAGCTGGACGCGCGCTGCCGGCTGTACCACGTGCAGACGCGCGACCGGTTCGGCTCGGACGAGGCGTTTCTGGACTACGCCGAGTCCATGCTCGAGCTGCTGTATCCTGGGACCCGGAGGGGGGGTGTTCTGAATCGAGGTGGTGGTGCTCCTCCTCCTCCTCCTGCTCCGCCGGAGGGAGGGAATGTGGGTTTTGGTGGGTTTGGTGGTTTTGGGGGTGGGCATGATTCTTACGTCTGATTTTCTTTTCCCTCTTCTCGTCGTTTTCTCTGGTGTATTTATATTTCGGGCGGTTCTGACCTGTCGGATGTCATGTCATGGGATGGCGGGAGGGAATATATTGTCAGAGTTTCACTGGATTTCCCTGGGTTGGGATCGCGATGGAAAGCCCGAGGGGATGGTTGCGTATGGAGGT
Organism: Chaetomiaceae sp. PYS4301M; assembly: GCA_023628425.1. Lineage (NCBI taxonomy): Eukaryota > Fungi > Ascomycota > Sordariomycetes > Sordariales > Chaetomiaceae > Chaetomiaceae sp. PYS4301M. Next base: position 473,769 of record JAMAKR010000016.1, on the reverse strand, counting down.
TTCGGGGTGATGATCAGTGAGGTGGGCAGGAATGGCAGGACGTGAGATCGCCTTGAGGAGGGGTGGCTGCCTGGATGAGCTTGGGTGGAAAATGGCAATCACGAAATTGGCGAAACTGGGCAGGCGCACTCGGGCTTTGCTTTGGAGGATATACCCACGCTGGCATTTGACACTTGGCGTTGGAGATGGGACGGACTCAGGATTGTTGGGTGTATTGTAATTTGTACACGGAAGAACGGATCACATTGTCAAACATCTCGGTGTTGATTGACTGAATTGCTGATTGTGAAGCTGTGTGGTCAGGTTACTATGTAGTCAACAAGCTTCAAGCCTGAATAGGGGTGACAGGGGTGACGGGGGTGCTACGGTTGGCCAGAAGCGGACGGAGCGCAATTCCGTACGGGGGCGCAGCAACGTCGACTGTCAACCAAGCCGGCGACATCCGACCAGCACCCCAGGTTCCAGGTTCAAGGCTCCATCCGCCAACCCAACCTCGATCCGACTGCATTCGCACCCCCAACCGCCCGCTGTCGCCAGTATCATAATAAATACAGCATACCTAAGGGCCGCCCTCACCATACCCGCCCGTTTCCGACCACCTCGACACCTCCCCCTTTGCGAATCGCAAACCCGCATCCCGCATCCCACATTCCCCTCCCCCACCCCCAGCCGCCGCCATGGCCCCCCCGCGCATCGAGGCGCAGGAGATCGAGACATACTGGAACATCTTCTCGACCAGGACAAATGGCGGCCAGTTTCTGACGGGCGAGCAGGCGGCGCCGGTGCTCAAGAACAGCGGGCTGCGGGACGACCAGCTGGAGCGCGTGTGGGACCTGGCCGACGTCGACAACGACGGCAACCTCGACTTTGAGGAGTTCTGCGTTGCCATGCGCGTCATCTTCGACCTGCTCAACGGCGAGTACGCCGACGTGCCGACCACGCTGCCCGACTGGCTGGTGCCCGAGTCCAAGGCGCACCTCGTGCAGGCGAGCCGCGCGCTGACGGGCAAGGCCGTGCAGTTCGAGCGCGTCGAAGACGACGAGGACGACTCGCCGGGCCTCAAGGATGGCTTCGACTGGTACATGAGCCCGGCCGACAAGGCCAAGTACGAGCAGATCTACCAGGAGAACCGGGACATGCGCGGCGAAGTAGCCTGTAGGTTTCTCCGTCTCCAACCCTCACACAGCTTCCCATTGACACCCCCATCCAGTCAGCTCGCTGCAAGACCTGTACGAATCGCTCGACGTGCCCGACACCGACATCCGCTCAGCATGGAACCTGATCAACCCGTCCGCCGGGTCCTCCATCAACAAAGACGCCTGCCTCGCCTTCCTGCACATCCTCAACAACCGACACGAGGGGTTCCGGATCCCGCGCACAGTCCCCGCCTCGCTCCGCGCGAGCTTCGAGCGCAACCAGATCGACTACCAGGTCGACAGCGCACGCAACAATTCCGCCGCCCAATCTCGATGGGCGACCAAGGCCGACGACGAGACGAGCACGGGCCGCAAGGCCAAGTTCGGCGACCAGTACCTCACGCGGCTGGGCCGCAGCGGGTTCAAGACGGGGGGAACCGACTTCAGCGGCAGCGCCAAGACGGACGCCGAGTGGGAGGAGGTGCGGCTCAAGAAGCAGCTGGCCGAGCTGGACGAAAAGATGGCCAAGGTCGAAGCCGGCGTCGAGCGGCGCAAGGGCGGCAAGCGCGACTCCAAGCCGGCGCTGGTCAAGCGCGAGCTCGAGCAGCTGCTCGACTACAAGCGCAAGCAGCTGCGCGACCTGGAGGAGGGTAACGGGCGAAGCAAGACGGGCGGTAGCCTCAAGAGCGTCGCTGAGGACCTGCAGACGGTCAGGGAGCAGGTCGACGGGCTCGAGGCGCATCTGCGGTCGAGGAACGACGTGCTGGAGCAGCTGAGGAGGGAGATTGAGGACGAGAAGGCGGGGAGATAGCACCGTGGGTTATTCCACTACTAATTAATGAGAGTACGAAGTACGAAGACAGTCTTGCGGGACGAAGAAGCACAAAAGGATGGGTAAAATTAGCGACGCTATTGTCACGGTTAAGACCAGCTCGTCTTGCCAAACCCGAACGAACAAACCACCACCCTTGCCGCCTCCCCTCCCCTTCATGCAACACTACCATCGATGTAGCCCGGCACCATCTGGAGTGCCAGTGTCCGGCCCTTGGCTAACCAGACCATCAGACTCGGCAGCTTGACCTTGCCGTTGATGCGCCCGACGCCCCTGTCGCGGCCGACGGTGCACGCAAAAATGTCCACGGGCGGGCCCTTGGCCACAGCAAGCTGCTGGCCGGCCAGCGTGGCCTGGACGTTGCGGGCCACGCTCGCCGCCTGCTTCTGCGTGATGAAGAAGCCCGCGTGCGGCTTGCTCACCACGTCGCCGCACGCCCACACGTTGGCCGCGCCCTCCACCTGCAGATACTCGTTGACCGGCACGGTGCGGTAGTCCTTGCTCGCGCTCAGGTAGCGCGCGGGGATGTAGTCGGTGTTGGGGATCAGGCCCGTCGTCGGGAGGTAGACCTCGGTGGTGATGATCTCGCCGTCTGACAGCACCACGTCCGTCTTGCCCTTGTCCGCGGCGCCGGGCCGCGTCTCCTGCACGTGCGCGCCGTACTTGATGGTGACGTTGAGCTTCTTGAGCTCGGCGGCTGCCGCCGACGCGGCGCCGTGCCCGTTCAGCACCTGGTCGCTCGAGCAGAGGAGCGTGATGCTCTTTGTCTTGCCGTACTCGTAGCCCAGCTCGCCGGCCACCTCGATGCCCGTGCTGCCCGCGCCCGCGACGATGATGGTCTGGGCCTCCTTGATTCTGGTCGCGGTCCTGCGGAGCGTCTCGACCGCCTCCTCGTACGAGCCCGAGGCCTTCCAGGGCACCTTGGCCGAGCTGCAGCGGGAGCCCGTGGCGAGCACGAGGTGGTCGTACGAGAGCGTGCGGGTCGTGCCGTCGGCCGTGACAATGACCTCGACCGTGTTGGCGTCGAAGTCGGCCGCGGTTGCGGTGCCGACGACGAGCTCCCACGACTCTGCCGGGTACCGCGACAGGGCCGTCTCGAGCGGCTTGAAGAGGTCGTCGTCCTTGATCTGGCCGGGGATGATGGCGCGAACCGACGCCAGGTTCCAGTAGAGGTGCGAATTCTGGTGTTTTGTTAGTGGGGGGTTGTCATCCCAATCCATCTGTGGCTGCGACCTGCGAAGTTACCCACCTTGGAGACAACAATGACCTTGAGGTCCTTGTCGCGTTTCTTGAGCAGCGCGTGCGCCACGTGGAGGCCGCCAAGCGAGCCTCCCAAAATCACTACTGTCTTGGTCATCGCTGCGGCTGTGGTGTTGATGCAGGAATGAAGAGATCCGGACTGGTTACGGTGGAGCAGCCCGGGGCGATCTAGACTCCTGGAGAGGAAGAAGCAGAGCCAAGAGGCGGGCGATGGACTTTGAGACACCTTCTCGAGGAAACTCCGGGTCGTTTGGTTTCGGGTCGCACCTTCCTCTTTTCAGACGCGGCAGGTCCGTTTGCGCGTGCAATGCTTGAATTTTCTGACTTGGCGGACTGCGACGCGGTGTTGACGTGAATGCTCGAGCAAACTCAACACCAACCCGGCCGTCAAGGTGTCCCTGTATATGAACGCGCCAAACGCACGGAAGCTTCCCGATGGGGGCCAGCCCCTTTCTTTTTCGGGTCGGTCCCGGGTTTGCACAGGCTGCCCAGCTAACCAGCTTCTGAGGTTCCAGACGCAGACGCCGTCACTGTCCGTTTGGCCAGAAGAGCAGGCTGCCGTGGTGATACGGCATCTCCCCGAGCATGCATGCAATGCACGAATCCATGGATCCTGGCGTCGATCCGCGTCCGTGGCTTCTCATCGGGCTTTCCCCAAGGGGCTCGGACCGGGGTGCCACAGGGAGGGGAGAAGGCGGTTCCTCTCGCACTTAGCAAGTCCGGACCCGAACTTCATCTTTCCGGCTCTCTGGGTGTCTGGTTTCTGGTTTCTGGTTTCTAGGGTTCGTGGAAGGCACCCCGATGTGTTCCATCGATAATGCAGAACCGAGCGCAACTGGAGGACACCCAATGTTAGGTGGACCAGACGAAGTTGATGGTCACGGGCACCGTAGCCACCGACGGCCCGACATCTCAGCCCGCTAGCCTCTTTGGACCCCTGTTGCTACCCCTGGCAGCACAATGCAGGCGGCCGGGACAGCAGATCAAGGCGTTCGGGACCGACGATGCCATGCACAAGTGCGACAGGAATCACCAATAATTCTGGCTGGGAAGCTGAAGGTGCCTGTGGTGCTGCAGGCCGAGTGATGCAGAGGCGTTCCGTATCCGCTGGTCCGGGTCCCAGGGCCGTTTGGTCGGAACGCCAATGTCGAACTCCCCATACTGAACACAGAACTGTAGGGAGCTCGGGGATGCACACACCAAACCACGACGACGGGAAGCTAGAAGCTCTTCTTGATCCAGAACCAGTGGCTTCCCAGACCACCTGGGCAGCTTCCATCCCACCTGAGGCCGTCATCAGGTGCACCGTCGGTTCTGGGTGAGCTTGGCAGGTGGAGCCATGACGCGCCAAACCCGAGCACAAGCGGCCCCTCCTTGCCAGCGTGCCAGGGGGAAGCTGAACCCCGCGCCATAGACCGCCGTGACCCCGCCAGACTCCCAACAAATGCTCCCCTCGCCCAACAACATCACCTGCCGCAAACAAAACCGCACGTTCAGCCAAACACCGACGACAAACACATCCAGACCCCAACGCATCATCGCACACCGCACCGCACAACGACAAACACCGCCAAAATGGTTGCCCAGAGCGAAGCTTTCCAGAAGGCCGTCGTCGACAGCAAGAAGCTGACGTCGAAGCCGAGCAACGATGACCTGCTCGAGATCTACGGTGCGTCGCCGAGTCCATCATAGCACGTGCTCCAGGAAGAAGGAGAAGCATAAACTGACGCCAGCCCCCCAGCCCTGTATAAGATCGGAACTGGCGAGGACATTGAGAAGGCCAGCAAGCCGGGCATGTTTGACCTCAAGGTTCGTTGGCCCACTCGCATAGGTTGCCCACTCCCGCGTGGCCCTTCGCCGCTAACACACACTAGGGCAAGGCCAAGTACAACGCCTGGCAAAAGGCCGCCGACGACGGTCTCTCCGCCGAGGAGGCCCAGGAGAAGTACGTCGCCAAGATCGAGGAGATGAAGCAGACGTACGGCTACGACGAGAACAAGCAGCCCGAGGCTGTCGGCGGGCAATAGACGCGCGCGTTCGTTGCCGGACAGAGACTAGACAGGAAGGAGCAGAAGCATCGTTTTCATGGCTTGGTGATGGGAGCGGCACCCGGGGCGGGGCCTATCTGCGTTCCGTAGCAAGCGAGTACTGTGTTCCCTCTCTAGCTACGTCGTGTGTTTTCGTGTCTTGTCTACTCCACAAACCCTACCTAATCCCGCCGCCACACCTGCCCCATCCAGTCAGGCTCCGAATGACTCGCCGTAGCCACCCACGGCACCTCCCCCTTCCCATACGCCTGCAGCGGCAGGTTGTACGGCATGCGCAGCGCCACGGCCAGCTTCCCGTCGTCGCCGTCCTCCTCGCTATCAGCAAGCGAGTCCGCCAGGTAAGCACCCTTCATAACCGCCCCCTCACCATACAACCCCGGCCAGACGAGAACACCAATCTCATACGACGACACGCGCACCTCACCCGTGGCGCTGCTCACCGCGTCGCCCCACGCCTGCTTGGAGAGGTTGGCGGACGTGACCAGCGCCCAGTCGATCGACCGGTCTGACCCGCCGCTGTCGCCGCCGTAGCGGATGTACGTCTTGATGTGCGGCGCCGCGCGCTTCCGGCCCGCTTCTTTTGGGGGTGCACCGTGGTGGGGTGGGGGGAGGGCCGCGCCAGAGGGCGAGTCGTTCGCCCAGTGGCAGAGCAGAGGTTTCAGGTACTGCAGCTGCTTGGCCTGCTGTGGAGAATCGGTTTTGGTGTGGATCGACCCGCCCGAGCCGTAGCCGTCGAGGGAGCGGCGGATCTCGTCGGCCGTGGGGAAGATGACTTTGAAGGAGGGGGGTTTGTGGTGGGGGCCGACGGCGACGCCGCGCCCGCCTGAGAGTGCGCGGAAGAAGGTGCTCTTGAGCCAGCTGTCGGTTGGGCCGAGCGTGGCGATCGAGGAGACCTGTATGGCGATTTCGGATTTGGCGGCTAGGGTTGTCAGGGGCACGGCTTGGAGGGCTTGTTTCATCGCTGCCCAGCCCCAGCGCGTCGGGGAGTTGCGGTCCTCCAGCTTGTGACGCCCCGGCACGCTGGCGATAAGCGCGCCCCTGATGGCGGAGAAGTCGTACTTGGAGAGCTGCTCGATGACGGGCTTGCAGGTCGTCCGGCGCGTGTCATAGGCGCGAAGGTAGTTGAGGAAGTCGAGCTTGAACTTGGCGCCGCTGCCTATCTTGGCCTCATCCTCGGTACTGCTCTGCTGCGATGGCTTCATGAGAGGAAGCCTCGGCGAGAGCCAGACGGCCTGGGTCATGTTGGTCCAGTCCCGCACGATCAGGTTGGCCGTGTGGATGACGATCTGAGCCGTCTCGTCATGCCGCAGCAGGATCATCATCTTGGAGTGGTGCGTGCCAAACATCTCTGGGAGGAAGGCATTGTGGAGGGTGACATTGGGATAGCGCGATGCCGCCTCCTGGTGGATGTTAGGCGTCGGCTGTAGAGATAGGAAAAAAGAGGACTGAAACGGCGCTGTTCACTCGAACGGCGTGAGGGCTTGCCTACCTGCAGCTCCAGCCGGCTAGGGTCCTCCCGCTTCCAGAACCCGTGCACCACATGCACCTTGACCAGATGCCGCACGTCCTGGTCGAAGGCGGCCATGAGAAAGTCGATGTCGTGGAGGTAGTTGAACTCCCAGCACTCGGCGATGAGCGGGTCGCCCAGGATGTTTTGGAGTGAGACCGTGTCCTTGTTCATCTCGGGAGGCAGGTCCCGGATCTTGGTCAGGTGAAACGGGGATTTCACCGACCGAGACGGCGTTGCCTGTTTCTCAACGGTTTTCGTGTCCTGTTTCTGAGATGGGGTTGCAGGTTTCTCAAAGGTTTTCGTGTCCTGGGTAGGCGTTGCAAGTCTACGCTTCTTGGTCGGCGGGCTGACGGGGTGTGTGAGTGACACCGGCGTGGACTTGCGGTCTGGCTCGCCATCGTCGCCGGGGAATCCCGAGCGCTTGCTTGGTGGATTCATCTTGCTCATCTCTGTTTTAGGTATTCGGGATAGTCACAGGAAGGGAATGTTCTTGATCGGTTGGAGATCACCGCCGTCGATGCCTTGAGCGTGGTGTTACTGTTGCCGGTGCGTCACCAGCTGCCAGAATCCAGGAACAAGGAATCCTGGCGTCGAAGGATGCGCTGCTTGGCGTTGTGGAGAACCGCCTTGCGACGCTAAGGCCAATGCTGACTAGCGCACGTTAGCGCGCCGTGGCAGCCTGGAATTCGAGGCGGCGGCTCCTCCGACTGGGCCTACTTGAAGGCCTGGCCAGCTGCTGGACTGGACAAGCAACGTGGTGGAAATCTTGTTAGTTGCATGGGGCATCGCCTCCCTCCTGAACAACAATCCGTCCATCCCCTGCCATCCACCTTGCATCGCGCCATCGCGACACCAAACATCACCCACGAGTTATGCCCCCTAGAACACCGACCCAGCACGCAACTTAGAGTGTGCAACATCTGCGGTATTCACCATCAGGTATCCGTATCACGCGAGCCGGCAACTGTCCTGTCCCCGCGACCCGAGCTGTCGGTGCCATCCGCGGATTTTGGATCTTGGTGCTCCCGATGAATTACTAGCCCCGGTCAACCGCGAGAAGCTCCATCGACCACGATTTTTGGGCCCTCCGGTCGAGGACACACGGGGGTGCTGCTTTGCAGTCGCTGACCGGCGCTACCCACACTGCGCGATAGAGGAGGAGGAAACACACGATGCGGTTATTCGGCCTGTCATTGTTCTTCGGCGCGGCCGCGCTGGTCGCTGCCGACGAGCTGGACGACGAGTTTCCGCCCCGGGAACCCACGACGTTCAATGGAAAAACGATCCCGCCCATGCTCGAGCTGACGCCCGACAACTGGGCCAAGGAGCACAAGGCGTCCAAGTACTTGTTCGTCAAGCATTACAGGTAACTCGCCTTGTCCCACGCTACATGCCGCGCGCGTGCTAATGTTCCTGTTCCCAGCCCGTACTGCCCGCACTGCGTTGATTTTGCTCCGACCTTCCAGACGTTGTACGAATATTACTACACCTCGTCACCGGCCGGCACCGCGCCCAAGGACGCCAACTTCACGAGCTTCTACGACATCCGCTTCGCCGACATCAACTGCATCGCATACAGCGACCTGTGCCGCGAACACAGTGTCGTCTCGTGGCCCACCACCATCATGTACGAGGACGGCGAGCCCCTCGTCTCCTTCCGCGGCGTCAAGTCCATGAGCGTCTTGAGCGGCGCCGTCGAGGACGTGCTCGAGAAGGCCAAGCCAGGGACACGTCCCGCCAAGATTGTGCTGCCGGAACCAGGCGACACGTCGTCCCCCGAATCGAAGAGCGAAACCAGCGCCGCCGCGGCCGCCGAAGCCAAGTCCACCGCCGCAGCGGCATCGGAGGCCAAAGCCCAGACAAGCAAGGCGGCTGCGGCTGTGGTGACCACGGCGGCGCCAGCCTCGGCCCCAGAGTCCACCGAACCGGCAAAGTACGCCACGATTGCCTTCGATCCACCCACCCAAAAGACTCTGAAGCCCAAGTCGGTGCCCAACCCTAACGGCGTGTCGGTGGCCCTGAACTTCGACACGTTCCAGAAGCAGGTGAGCAAGACGCAGGACCCGTGGTTCGTCAAGTTCTACGCCCCCTGGTGCCACCACTGCCAAAAGCTGGCGCCGAACTGGGAGCAGCTGGCCAAGGAGATGGAGGGCCGGCTCAACATCGGCGAGGTCAACTGCGAGGCCGAGCCGCGGCTGTGCAAGGACGTCCGCATCAACGGCTACCCGACCATCCTGCTCTTCAAGGGCACCGAGCGCGCCGAGTACCAGGGCCTGCGCGGGCTGGGCGACTTTATCCAGTACGCCGAGAAGGCCGTCGACCTCGCCGGCGGCGTTCAGGACGTTGACGCCGAGTCGTTCAAGGCGCTCGAGGCCAAGGAGGACGTCATCTTTCTCTACTTTTACGACCACGCGACGACCAGCGAGGACTTCAAGGCGCTCGAGCGCCTGACGCTGAGCCTGATCGGGCGCGCGAAGCTGGTCAAGACGCGCGACCACAAGCTGTACGACCGGTTCAAGATCACGACGTGGCCGCGGCTGGTCGTCTCGCGCGAGGGCCGGCCGACGTACTACACGCCGCTCGCCCCGCGCGAGATGCGCGAGACGGGCCTGCTGCTCAACTGGATGCGGTCCGTGTGGCTGCCGCTGGTGCCGGAGCTCAGCGCGTCCAACGCGCGCGAGATCATGGACGGCAAGATCGTCGTACTCGGCATCCTCAACCGGCAGGACCAGGACTCGTTCCAGAGCGCCATCCGCGAGATGAAGAGCGCCGCCAACGAGTGGGCCGACAAGCAGATCCAGCTGTTCCAGCTTGAGCGGCAGGAGCTGCGCGACGCCAAGCAGCTGCGCATCGAGGAGGCCCAGGACCGAGACGACCAGCGCGCGCTTCGCAATGCCAAGAACATTAGAATCAACATGGACCGGTCGGACCGCAAGGAGGTCACGTTTGCGTGGGTCGACGGCGCCTTCTGGCAGCGCTGGCTGCGCACCACGTACGGCATCGACATCAAGGACGGCGACAGGGTCATTATCAACGACGAAGACGTAAGTCACACGCTGCTCACCCCCCTTTCAACACGTCCCCGTCAACAAACAAAGAAAATGCTAACCCTATCTCTCCCAGAACCGCCGCTACTGGGACCAAACCAGCACGGGCAACCCGATCGTGCCCTCGCGCACCTCCATCCTCGAGACGGTCAACAAGGTCACGGCCAGCCCGCCCAAGCTCAAGCCCAAGCTGACCATCGGCTTCTTCGCCAAGATCCTGTTCGACGTCAAGACCACCTTCCGCGAGCACCCATACCTCAGCTCCGGGTGTGTGCTCGGCATCGCCTTTGGCTGCCTCTCGATGCTCAAGGGCCGTCTGCGCAGGGGCAAGGTTGGTGGTGGGGGGCATTTTAGGTTGGGGGAGGATGCGGCCAAGGAGTTTAAGGTGCCGTCGTTGTCGTTGTTGGGGGGAGCGGGGGCGAATGGGAGTAAGAAGGATTGAGGTGGTGGTGGTGGGGATGATGGGGTGTGGGTGAGGAGGAGGGGGTAGAAGAGGAGGGTTGATTGGTTAGTTGGTTGGGTTTTTGGCTGGATGGCGTCAGATGATGATAATTCGCGTTGCGTATAAAAATGCTCTTTGTGTATACCAAAAAAAAGACGGTTTGGTTGATAGGGGGTCTTTGGGAGGGGGTTGAAGGGTTTGGGTATTGTAGTGTCCTGTTGCCCGCACCCCGTTGTTGTTTCTCGTCTTCGCTCCTGGTGGGAGACTAATTAATATTCTCCTTTTTTTTCTTGCCCCCTCCCCTGACTCATGGGCCTGTTAGTTGGTGTCTTGTTGTTGTGTGTATCGTGGATATCCGAGTTGGGGGCTTGGCGGCTCTTCCTCAATTACCTGTCTCTGAGAAGGGTGGCTGGGAGTGACCCGTACGTTCTTGCGGATCGATCACCGGATCTTGAAGCAGCCCTCTAGCAGCAGCACTGAATGAACTGCATGATCGCCGCTCGCCGTCATCCCTATTTCTGTCGGGGTCTCGCTTGCGGGGAGATCCTACAGGGAGACGGGGTGTTTGGTGATGTCGCTGTCACTGTCTCCTTGCGACTGCCCGGGTATTCTGTTCACATTGTCAAGACGGAGCGTGACACAGTCGAGTGGCCGTGGAGCGCGGCCGAGGCGAGACATGTCCTCTTGCTCGGGTTGTCGAGCTGGTCTGGATCGGCAAGCCTCGGCCTTGATGGGCTTGGTATGTGGCGCGCCGCCAAGTTGCGAGAGACGGAGCAGATCAACCTAGCAGGCCATGACTCTGAAATGTGGCATGGAGTGCGGCTAAGTGGTCTGGGACGCCATGGAAGATACAGACGCCGTCAACTGATACTGGAGAGTTGAAGGGCGTCATGGTCGGCTCATCGTTACTGAACCAGTGCCCCTCGCGAAATCCCATCGTCTCATTCGCCAATTGGGCGTCAGTCACCCGGCAGGCTGCAGACCCTGCTGCGCATGGTGCCACCAACGTCACAGGGTCGGTGTCTCACGGACAGAGTGCGGGGTGGCCGTGAGACGGGCGCCAGATGAAGGCCCCTGAGTTTTCTCGCGAGACCCAGTTAGATAGCGGGAACCCTAGCCGCATAGCTGCCAACAGGAGAAGCTGCGGGTTGCTGGGTTTTTTCGCATTGTCGTCCGCCGTGTTCGCTCGTCATTGCTGTTCGGGATGTCAAGAACTTCGACTGGTCATGGCACCACGCGGATAGAATATGCGGCGGGCACCTGGAGCAAGAAAAAAAGAACACAGTAGCTTTTCGTTGCCGTAACTGACCAGACCAGAAGCGGAAGGCCGCGCCAAATAAGAGTCCTCCAGAAGCGTGGGCCTCGTCCATCTAAATGTCTTCCCAAAGCCCCAACACCAACGCCCCGCAAGTCGAAGAGCAGAAGAAGAGAAAAAGTCCCCCAAGCAATAGCTCCCTCAGCAACAGCCCCCCAGGCCAAACCTATGGTGACGACGGCAGGAACTCCTTGTAGAAGAAGGTCTCGCCCTTTTTGCCGTTGGGCAGCGCGCGGCTGAAGTGCGGCACCTTGCCGATCTCGATGTAGCCGAACTTTTTGAAGGCCAGCTCGGCGATGCTGTCCGTCTCGGTGTCGACGAGCTGCGGTGGGGTTAGCTTGCGGTCTCAACGAGAGGAAAGAAAGAAAACAAGCCAACGCACCAGCAACGAGCGCCCCCTCTTCGCGGCCTCGTACTCAAGCGCGGCCACCAGCGCCTTGGCGCCGCCCTGCCTGCGATGGCGGCGGTCGACCAGCACGGCGTCGATGTGCCCCCGGAACGAGCCCGTTTCCGTCTCGGACAGCTTGAGCATGGCCAAGCCGCGCAGGTCCGGGCCCTGGGGCTTCTTGCCCAGGCTCGACTCGGGCAGCAGCAGCACGATGACGCGGGTGCCGCTGATGGTCTCGGCGATGCGGTCCTTCCACCACGGCAGGAGCTTCTCGTTGGTCAGGGGCGGCAGGAAGGGCCCGACCATGTGGTCGAGGGTGATGCACGAGGCGTGCAGGGCGGCGATGTAGGGGATCAGGTGGCCGTGCTGGTCTTGGGAGAAGACGTAGGTCATGGTTGCCATTTTCTCTCGGTTTGTGACGCGATGGTGATCAGGCAGACTCGGGTAAAGGGTGGTGGGACAGAGGGTGACGGCTGGTCCGGTGAGAGCGAGACTACCCGTGGTAGCAATGCGATGATGAGATGTCTAGGTCGGTAGATGACCCCCCATGGATGATTCTGGCGACGTCGACTTTTTGTCGTCTGTAGGGCACTAGATTGCCGCGCCAATGTTCATGCCGGGTTCCCAACCCGGTCTCTTTTCTTCACACCACCCCTCCTTTCCTCCTTCGGGCCTCAGGGTTTCGACTTTCGAGTCTTGGGGGGTGTCCTCAATGTCTGCGGAATCAGCCAATTGTGCGCAATGACCCCGATACCGGATGGGGGGCTCATAAAAATATCTCAGGGCGGGATGGTGGGTGGAAGAGATTTTTGTTGCTTTTTTTCTTCTTCTTGGTGGGAGGGTTGGGGGGAAATTAGAGTTGGGGGAACGGTGAGTGCGGGAGTGGGAGGGTGGGAAGGTGGGAGGTGAGGTGCCCGGGAGATGGGAGATGCCCAGCCCGGGATGGGACCAGCGACTTCTCATCACTGTCACATCCATCCATAAAGGTCCATACTGCCTCGGGCCGGACTGCGTTGGCCAGAGATGCGGTTCCGTGGGCACATACCTTATATCGCGAGTGTTGGATGCACGATCTTTGCATCACGGCTCACCGGTCGTTTAATAGGTGCGCTACCTTATGTCACGGTCTGAACCTGCACCTGCATGGACATGGACATGGACGGCTGCCAGTTGGTGGAGCAGCGGCACTGCAGGGGAAATTGCCCTGCATGTGAGCAATGAGATGCCCGGGTGGAAAGCTGCCACTGCTGCTGCTGCTCACCCACGTTCGGTTACCACGAATCCAATGCCAGGCACCGCCAGGGACAGGCCGCGTTAAGGCTGAATGTGGCCTTCTCCCGAGTCGTGGATGGCCAGACGCAGCGGGTCTCTCCGTGGCCTGCTGTGGTGGCTTGAGCGGAAGCTGGCGCCACAAAAAATTAGTGCGGGGGTGCATACCCGCGGCGGGGCACGCAAGGATTGCAACCCTGTGTGGGAGTCGCTGGGACGGACACAAGACCCTGAAATGCCAGAGGATGCACGACCTTCCACGTTCTCGTTAGCGTCGCCATCCCACATCGATCCCATCCCCCTTCACCGAGGTCCGCAGCCACGGGAGGGTGTTCATTTTCCCTGGTTGTGATATGCGGTGGTGAGAAGGGGGAGGGCGAGGTTTAACCCGCATTTGCCGACCGAAGCGCACTTTCAGGTTCCCTCGGCTCGACGCAGCAGGGATGCGATGTGGTGGTCGTGTATGTATGTACTGTACCTCCATGCGCGAAAGGTGCAGTTCACGAAGGGTGCCGCAGTTCTGAAGGGGGCACATCCCGGCATGCACTGATGTCCGTTCCGTATTGAAAGAACCCGACCCGCCGTCCCATCACGATGCCACCTCTTTGACCACGAGCCTCGACCGGCAAGTCGACCTGGCTTGCTTTGGCCTACTTGCCAGGGTGGATTCCGGGTTCCCTCCTCAGCCCTACAAAGTATCTTACACCATATCCGTCCCTCGATCGGATGGAGTCCGACTGGCGAATGGCTGGCCATGCGTGGGCGGGATGCGCGGGATGAGCCAGCTCCACTGAGGGCGGACAGGGCGAGCTGAGCAGTTCTCTCATTGGCCTGCTTGCTGCCGGTCAGCTCTGTTGGTCCCAACTCTGCGGTTGCGAGCAAGAGAGGGGCAGGTCGGACTTGGGACGAAGATACAAGGCACGCACCCTGTCTCTCATCTCAGATTTGACACCAACAACGAAGACACACGGGGACGTTGGCTATCCTGGCTGCCGGGTCTGGTCATTCTCCGTTCACTGTTTCACCACTCCACCAAACCTCGCCTGTTTTCTGTCTTCTTACTCAACTGCAACTGCCCCCAGCAACCCCGCAGTTGACCCCCCCCGCTTCGCTATGGCTTTCCACTCGCTGCTGCAGAAAGCCAAGCAGGGCCTGGACGACCTGCTGCCCGGCGAGGAGAAGCACTCGCACACCCACGACGGCCACGAATGTCACGAGGACGACGCCCACGCCGAGTACGGCACCAACCGATACTGCTCCTTCGCGCCCCAGAGCTCGGGACACGCCAAGTGGTATGTCGACGGCGCCTCCTACTTCTGGGCCGTGTCGACCGCGCTGGAAGGTGTGCCACCGCGCTTACCGTCGCTCGCAAAAGGCGACGTGACACAGTCACATGCTGACCCATGGGCGCTGGTGCAGAGGCTCGCGAGTACATCTACATCCTCGACTGGTGGCTGAGGTAAGTTGGCTTTCCCGCGATAAGCCGAACACAGTCCAAGGTGTTGACGCCAAGGGACCAGTCCGGAATTGTACCTCCGCCGCCCCCCTGCCCGCAATGAGCGCTACCGTCTGGACAACCTGCTCAAGGCCGCGGCAGAGCGAGGCGTGCAGATCAACGTGATCGTCTACAAGGAGGTGCCACAGGCATTGACGTGTAAGTTCAGCCAGACCGTGTAGGCTGGACAGAACTGACAGCCGCAGTGAACTCGATCGTAAGCCGTCGTCGACACCCCCCAGCCGGCAGCGCTAACAATCCGCCGTAGCACACCAAGCATGCCCTGGAGGCCCTTCATTCCAACATCAAGGTCTTCCGCTACCCTGACCACCACGTGAGCGGCAATGCCGTTGTCACGGGCCTGCAGGAGCTGCACACCAACCTGCAGAACTTTAGCCTCAAGACGTTTGACCTCGCCAGGACCTCGGAGGATGTCCTCAAGGGTCTGTACGGCACCGCTGAGGACCACGTTTTGTACTGGGCACACCAGTGAGTCAAGCTGTCCAGGACGGCGTCTAGCGGGTGTCGGGACTGTCTAACCGAGTCGCGCAGTGAGAAGCTCTGCCTCGTCGACGGAAAGGTGGCGTTTATGGGGGGTCTAGACATGTGTAGGTTATCTGGCGTTCCAGTAGATCGATTGCGTGCTGACAGCGGCAGGCTTTGGAAGATGGGACACCAACAGTACGTCCGCCTGCTCCTGATGACCGGGCCCTACTCACTGTATCTGCAGGCCATCCGATCGCCGACGCTCACCCCGGCAACATTGATGCTCTTGTGTTCCCCGGGCAGGACTACAACAACGCCAGGATCTACGACTTTGAGGATGTCGACAAGTGGGAGAATAACAAGCGTGAGCCGTCCTTCCACCCAACCCCCCTTGCTTTACCGTGCTTGCCTGTCATTGCTTTCTGTGTGGTTGGGAGCCCTGCTAACGGCAATAGTCGACCGCACCAAGAGCTCACGCATGGGCTGGTCCGACATCAGCATCAGCCTCTCCGGCCCAATCCTGGACAGTCTGGCGAGCCATTTTACCCAGCGGTGGTAAGTAGACGCTATCCCTTCCCAGGGGCCTGCTAACTGTGGCCAGGAACTTCATCTTCAACAAGAAGTACAGCACCCGCGACGCAGGCAAGTACCGGCTGCTGGAGGCGCCGAACTCACATCACCGCGGCCCCCGCCACCTCCTGGGTGAAGGCGAGGAGTACTTTGGCGGGCTGCAGAACAGGTTCTCTCGGCACATGCACCGCTTTCTGGGAGACGAGGAGCAGGAAGAATCTCACAGGCCGCAGCGACAGAGCGACGGTGCCCGGATCCAGTTGACCCGAAGGTAGGGCCGCGAACTCTGGCATGAAGAACTCAGCTGACCGCATAGTTCCTGCCAATGGTCGCTCGGAATCAACACGGAGCACTCGATCGCCAACGCCTACATCGAGGCCATCAAGAACGCCCGCCACTTTGTCTACATTGAGAATCAGGTGCGTCAGGCGCCCTGGACGCTGCAGCATGCGCTGACCTCCCCAGTTCTTCATCACCGCCACGTCGGACAAGCAGAAGCCCGTCAGCAACAAGATCGGCCGCGCCATTGTCGACCGCATCCTCCGCGCGCACGAGAACGGCGAGGACTTCCACGTCGTCGTCATGATGCCCGCCGTGCCGGCGTTCGCTGGGGACCTCAAGTCGGACGGCGCCCTGGGCACGCGGGCGATCATGGAGTTCCAGTACGACTCGATCAACCGCGGCGGGAGCAGCATCATCGAGACGCTGCAGCAGTCGGGCGTGCAGGACCCGCACCGGTACATCAACTTTTACAACCTGCGCAACTACGACCGCATCAACACGAGCGCCATCATGCACCGCGCCGAGCAGGAGAGCGGCGTCCGCTACGAGGAGGCGCGCCGCCAGTACGACGAGCGCCACGGCGGGTACGACTATGAGCGGGACCAGCACCGTCGCGGGGACGACTACGGGCGGGATGAGTACAGCCGCCAGGATGACTACGGACGCCATGAAGGCTATGAACGTCGGGATGACTATGAAGGCCAGGGTGATTATGGTCGCCAGGATGACTATGGTCGCAGTGAGGACTACCGCCGCGATGAGCGCCAAGGTGATTACGGCCACGGTGACAACGAATACCGCCGCTACCAGGCAGCCGCCAGCCACCTCTCCGACCAAACCTGGAACACCGTCGCACCCTGCTACATGCTCAACGGCCAGGACCTCCGCAGCGTCCCCTGGACCGGCACGCCCGAGGACGAATTCGACGCGTTCGTGTCGGAGCAGCTGTACATCCATAGCAAGGTGCTCATCGCCGACGACCAGCTCGTCATCTGCGGGTCGGCCAACCTCAACGACCGCTCGCAGCTCGGCAACCACGACAGTGAGATCGCCGTCGTCATCGAGGACCCGACGCCCGTGGAGAGCTACATGGGCGGGCGCCCGTACACGGCCTCGGCCTTTGCCACGTCGCTGCGCCGCCAGCTCTACCGCAAGCACATCGGCCTGCTGCCGCACCAGCACCCGGACGGCGCCGAGAGCGCCAACCGCAACTGGACGCCCGTCACGCAGGACCCGGTCAACGAGTACGACTGGGGCTCGCCCGAGGACCGGGCCGTGCAGGACCCGCTGAGCCGCGAGTTCCTCGACCTGTGGCGGGGCACGGCGCGGCGCAACACCGACATCTTCCGCCGCGCGTTCCACCCCGTGCCCGACGACACGGTCCGCACCTGGGCCGACTACGACCGCTTCTTCTCGGAGCACTTTGTCATCCCCGGCGAGCCCGCCGACAAGGCGGCAGAGGCGTACAAGAATGGCAAGGTCGACTACGGGCACGTGGTCAAGACGGAATTCCCCGGCGGCGTCGACGAGCTGAAGGGCTGGTTAAGCGGCGTCCGCGGCACGCTGGTCGAGATGCCGCTGCAGTTCCTGATCGACGTCGACGATATTGCCAAGGACGGGCTGACGCTGAATAGCCTGACGGACGAGCTGTATACGTAGAGGGGGTGGGGGACAAATTGGAGAGTCTGGTTGCGTCGGGGTGGAGTGGTTCGGTGTAGCAGCACAGCTGACGCCTGGTTTGCCTTCCTGGATAGCTGAGGAACTGGCGGCGACTGTCCTGGAGAGAGTTAGCTACCAACGCGCGAAACAAAGCCTTCTGTCAAGTGCGGATGTTTAGGTCTCGTCGTCTCATCAATTGTCGTTTGCCATGCCTCCTCAACCATGCATGGACGGACCCAAGTGAGCGCGGATTGCAGGTCTTTGATTTGGCTCTGTGCCTCTGACGGGTCCAGCATCCTCGCACTCATCCAAGTCAACGTCTAGATTGCACACTACACGTGTCATGAGAACCTGTATATTTCCCCCCGATGACGCCGAACTCGTTGATAATAACCCGGACACGCCCTCCCGATACTGCTCCTCCATCACACACATCACACCACCACACACACCGACAATGCAGTTAGACATACACGCACGCAGCCCACCACTCTTTGGCCTGCAACACCCCCCAACCACCCGACTTCCGTCACACCACAGCAACTACCCAACCCCGCTCTAAATCACTCGTCATCCTCGACCTCCTCCACTCTCGGCCCCATGTAGCTGCGCTGCTGGGGCGCTGTCGAGATCTGGGTGTCTGTGGCGGTGGTGGTGGCGGTCGCGGGCGCGGGCTGTCCGGTGGTAGCAGAGAAGGTGGCGCCGGCGCTGGCCGAGGCCGAGGACTTCTTGGCCTTTTTCTTCTTCTTCTTGTCGCCAGCGGGCTGGAAGGAAGTTCGTTAGTACGAGTTAGAGGCTATAGATGGGTACTGGGCTCAACTCACCTCGTGCCAGGCCCAGACGGGCTTGAAGCTGTCGACGACCGAGACGTCCTCCCACAGGTTGGGGAACAGCCAGAGGCCGGGCGAGACGACAAAGTAGGTGGCGCAGAAGAGGATGACGCGGAAGATGGCCATGGCGAAGAACAGGCCCATGAAGCAGAGGAAGCCCCAGCTGAGGTAGTAGCCGCCCTGGCGCAGCTTGACGGGCCACAGCGGGTAGCACACGAGGGCGAAGATGACGGCGAGGGCCAGCGCGGCGTACACCTTGCGCATCACCTGGCTGCCCTCCCACAGCCAGACGTAGTACATGTCGTCGCCGGCCTCCTGCTGCGGCTCGATGCGCACCGTCCACAGGCCCTTGACGCGCTTGCCCCCCTGCTTCTTGGCCGGCGCCGGGCCGTGGTCGTGGCCCTCGTGCGGGTCCGACTTGACGACGCGCAGCGCGAGCATCGAGAGGGGCAGCAGCTTGAACGCGTTCTCGAGCGACGCGCGGTCCGTGATCTCGGGCAGCGCGGGGTTCTTCTTGCGCGCGGCCGCGTAGGCGTCCGACTGCAGAGCGCGGAGGGCGCGTTTGACCTAGTTGTGGCTTGTTAGCATGGGGGAGCGACCCAGAGGGCGTTGTGGGGGAGGCGTACCCTGAACATGTCCTTGCGCTCGCCATTGAGGATGCAGGTGCGCGGCTTGAGCTTCTGGCTGCGCAGGAACGTGGCCAGCGAGATGGCCACCGGGTTGGGCGGCCCCGGCACGATGGGCTGGGGCTGGCCCTGCTGCTGGTGTTGGTGTTGATGTTGGTGGGGGTGTTGATGGGGATGTTGGTGCTGGTGGCCTTGTTGGCCCTGCTGCTGTTGCTGTGCTTGCATCCGCTCGGCGGCCTGTCGCTTGAGGTGTTCTGCGCGGCCTGTTAGCTTGGGTGCGGCGTGGCTTGTCGTGCTGACACGAGTAGACTCACCAATGAACTCGGGCACCGACATGCCCATCTTCTCGGCGTCGATGGCGAGCTGCCGTTGCATGGCGGCGATCTGCTCTGGGCTGGGCATCATGGGCATCTGGCCGGGCTGGGGGCCCTGGGGCCCTTGGGGGGGTGGGGGAGCCTCCATCGCTCCTGGAGGGATCTGAGTCTGGAGGAAGGAACGTGTCGAGAGACGGGGTCCGGGTCAGGGTCGGGTCGTGGCCGTCTTCGTCGTCGATTTGGGTCGAGCTTGGTGTCGCGATTGCCCAATGCCGATGTGACTCGGGGTGGCCAAGCAGAGTGTAGAACGCGGCAAGACGTGCAATCTGTCCCGTGGGCCGGTTGTGTGACCAGCTTGCAACAAGTCGAGTCGGATGGGTCGAGTCGAGCTGGCTTGTCGAGCTGCGTTTGCTGGCTTCAGAAGTTGAATCGGTACGAATCCGTACACGTATCTCAGAACACCCCTGCTGCAACCGTGTGGCCCGTGCTGCGGCCCCAGAAAGCTTGGCGGCTTGTTCAGGCCCCGGCCCGAGCTTCTCCCTTACCTAAGGGTCGTTGCTGCACGGGATCAGTAATATTCCGAGCCGAGACATTGTGTGGCTGTACCGTACAACTTGACGGGAGTGGCTTGGGACATTCCGCAGGGCTGATTCGCGGTGCTCCACAGGCCTGCTTGCACGTGTTTTGTGTGATGACACCCAGGCGCTACGCCTGTTTCGGCCAGCTGTCTCAGCAGCCGCACGCTCCGGGCCACTGGATTTGGCCATCGCTGTCGTTTCGAGAAAGCCCACAATTTCGCCTGCCGCAAAGTGCAGAACGGCAACTCACAAAGACGGGAATGTGTGGTCAACGCGACTGCGCGAATGCCGCCCTCCATGTTCTGCAACGCCTGCGCCGTCAGGGGGCGCATGACGAACGCAGAATGGAACACCTTGGGCGCAGACGACACCGACAAGGTCAATCCGTGTCCGTTCAGCGTTGTGCGATGACAAGCTCGCCATACTAATCCCAAGCGACCACCAAACCGACCTTTGAGGAAACATGTAACTTGACTTTAGCCGTTGGCGCAACGGTGCTCGGGGTTGGGACTTTCGGAGCTGTTCCTTGCATGCGTCTGTCGGGTGGCCACAATCCTCCGCGATCGAAACATGCCGACGGGGGTGGTCCCGTCTCTGCGGGTGGCCTCTGCAGGTTGGAATGCTGGCCACAGCCGACCGCCCGCCCTCCGCGCCGTATGGCCCAGTTTCAAGAAAGAATAGCAGCGTCACCCTCTGCGCGGCCACCGTCAGATGGGTCGTCTCGTTTTCTTCTCTCACTTAGCAAATACGGGGGATCGGGCCCCATCGAAGCCCGGCCAATCCGCGCCGACACGAGACCCCCCTCTGCGCAGAGAAGCTGTGGCAATGCGGTCGCGAGAGTGGCCGCTGTCCAGGAAAAGAGTGAGACATCCTCACGCAGTGCGGCAGCTTTCCGGCAACGCCACTGGTCGGCGTCCCACGCCTTGGTGTGGACGGCAATCCGCTGCAGCACCGCGCCCCCGGTTTTGTAAGCGCCAACTGGTTCCTGGCCGGGCCTCGCCAGCCTATCAGATGCCGCCCCCTGCGACCTCACATCCGGCCGCTGGACACCACTCGGTCAGCAGTGCTCAGCCCGAACTGCAGAGAGTGCAGAGTGCAGACTATGCGGCGCTCCTCCTCGGGCAGCGGGCAAAGAATGTTATGTAAAGATGGCTGGTCCGCCCGCGCCCGCCGCCGTTGCGTCCTTTCCGTCTGGCATGTGC
Organism: Chaetomiaceae sp. PYS4301M; assembly: GCA_023628425.1. NCBI lineage: Eukaryota > Fungi > Ascomycota > Sordariomycetes > Sordariales > Chaetomiaceae > Chaetomiaceae sp. PYS4301M. Next base: position 452,480 of record JAMAKR010000016.1, on the reverse strand, counting down.
TTTGTCGCTTTTCTTTGTCCCCCCGAGTGCTGGTCGCTGGTCGTCCGTCCTTGGTCTCCTTCTCTTATACACGAGGCATGACGCCCTCTTTTTTCTTCTTTTCTCGAGTGGCTGCGTGAATCCCGCCAGCATGTTGTCAGACACCTTTTCTTCGTGGTTGAGTTCCCTTGCGTCATGCTGCGGCTCTCGTGAAGAGACTCGCTTGAGCGAGTCGAGTCGGGGGCTCGTGTCCGGCCCGGTGCTGGGCCCGCCCGTCGTCGAGAGGAACATGGCGGTCCTGCGGGGCCAGCCCGCCGTCGTCGTTGCGGGAGCACCGTCGGCTGGGCCGCTGCGGTCGAGAAAGTATGACGAGAGGCTGGCGCGCGAGAGACACACGACGCGCCTGCGCAGGACAGCGAGCCGGGACAGGCCGTCGGCGGGGAGGCCCTGGTTCTCGAGATCGAGATCGTCTTCGTCATCCCGAGCCCGCCGGCTGCAGATATCGGGACCGACCAACTTTCGCCATCTGCAGTCCGAGTCGTTCCAGATGCCCCCACCGGCGCCCCCTCGTCCCCGCCCCCGGCCCCGTTCGTTCCGGCCGATCGAGCTGAGCATCTACCAGCCAGAAAACCGCCTCTCCCCCATCCTCCCGCACATCGAGTGCGGCATCATGCCTCCCCCGCGCGCCCACATGGCGGGCAGCTCACGGTGGGACGCCAGCAGCAGCTCTACGCTCGCCCACGACCGCAGCGGCTCGACCATGTCGTTCCACGTCCCGCGGAAGCACGTCCGGCAGGGCTCCAACCTTTCTGAGGCGAGCACCATGACCCCCCCCAGGATCCCGCCCAAGTCGAGGGCGCGGGCGTCGGCGGTGCCGGCCCCGCCCAACCACCGGATCGTCGAGCGCATCGCCAGCGCCATCATCGAGAAGGAGCGGCTGCAGGCCGAGATCGACTCGGTCGTCGAGCGGCAGAGCATCTACATGGGCAGCCGCCCGTCGACGGGCTACGACATGCGGGGTGGGTTTTGCTCTCCGTCTCACGATTTTGCGGTCCTACTAACCAACCGTCTCGCAGACATGGAGCCGATGCCGTCGATCCCCGCGATGCCGGCGGCGGCGCCCTCCTTTGCGGAGCGGCTCAGCGTCGACGACCGGCCGCGCACGGCACCCTCGCGCGCGCACACGCTGTCGGTCCAGGAAAAGACGCTCGAGCTCGCCGCGGCCGCGCAGTCCCAGCCGCAGCTGCAGCCGCGCTACACCAGCACCTCGTACCGTGACAGCGCCTCGACAAACCACGACGACGACGAAGACCCCCTCGAGCGGCCGCTGGCCCCGCCGCTCCCGCTCGTCCTCCGCCCGCCGCTCCGCAAGAAGAAGTCCTTCTCGCGCGTGTCCCGCTGGTTGTTCCACCCGGACCAGACCACCACCCCGCAGGACCACCACGACCAGAGCTCCTGGCCCACCACCTCCGCCTCTACTACAACAGCACCAACCTACCCAACAACAACAACAACAACAAACACCCCCCGCCCAATCAAAGCCTCAGATGGCTTCTACCAATGTCTCGCGCCCCCCGAGGGCCTCCCCCGCACGAGCATGGAGACGTCCTCGTCCGTGTACACGTGGGACACGGGTCATGACGAGGACGATGACGAGGAAGACGAGTCCAAGACGGTGCCGACCACCACGGCTGCGTGGTCGCCTGAGCATACACCCAAGCAGCAGTCACGGCATACTACGCCTGTTATTGGGGTTGGGAGGGCCGGGCAGCAGCTGGGTTGGGATAAGGAGATTGAGGTGGAGGGGGGTGGTGGGAATCGGTGTCGGCCGGTGAGTGTGGGTGTTGCGTTTTGATTGGGTTTGGGTTCTTCTTTCGTGTCTTACTGGGGGGTTGGGATGGCCCCGTGTATTTTCTTTTGTCGTGTCTTATGCATAGTGGGAGGGATAGAAGTGGTTGGGAGGGAGGGTCTTGGGGAAAATCATGGATGCCCTGGCACGGTTCGAGCTGGCTGTTTCGCCGTCGGGTTTTGGCATCTTGGTAGCTACCTACACTTAATTGGCAGGGTGGGAACGGGAAAATGGGCGGAAACGGGGGTTGTTTGTTTGTCATGTGCTGTTGCGCGGCTCTATACTAGGATTTTCTCTTTTGATACCATGGAGAGTGGACGGCGTTGCTGTCGTGTGGATGGGATGGCATGGGATAGGATACCTTAACCGGCTGGCTTGATGGGTAGACTAGGCTGGGACTAGGGCTCTAGCTAGGACTTGGAGAATCCGAGGACACTACTACTTTTGCTAGCACACACAGATGCTCTTTGCAGGCGATTTGCGTTGGTGCTGGATGCTCGATGCTGGGTGTTGCGGGGTCCACGAACAAGCCAATCTTCGTAGCCGCCCGCCCTTGCGTGGTGGTGGTGTGCAGATGTCGCCAAAATCGAGATCACGGGCCTGTGTAATTTAACTAGCCGCCCGGAAGCAGCAGCACCACCGCGCAACACGCATCTGGTCTCGTGTCCCGTTCCCCTGTTATCTCGTGTCGCTGGGCGGGAAAGGAGGGACGGTAGCGCCACAATTCTACTGTATCTGTACTGGTGTATCTGCCTCTCTCTTCTCTCGGTCCAGGGCCACGGCGATACGAGGCACTCACACCACGCACGCCGTGCCGTGCCGTGGGAAGGGCGACACGAAACAGAGCTTGGAGCTCTAACAGGCATCAAGCTTGATGAGGTTGGGAGCTTGGGTCAGCTCTTCTGCTGCAGATTTGTGGTGCTGTGCCGGCAGGATGCATCCAGTGTCACCTTTCCTGCCTGGTGGTTCGGGGACCACATCCTGAGCAACCAGCCCGTGGCCGTGGACTTAAAGGCGGCGCTTGCTGACATGATGTATGTACGCTTGTATGCATGTACCTCTGAGCTGGGGTCAGTCGGCCGTCGATGTTTAATATGTAACAAGGCTGCATCCGCTGCTCTCGGGCGTCTCCTTGGAGCCGAGATGGAAACGCGAGCCTCTGGTGTCTTTCTGGATCGCGCCGAAGCCTGCAAAGCTGGCGGGTAACAAGGGGTGCGGGACGGAAATTCGTGACTTCCCATTGATGCCAGGCACGCTTCATGATGATGCACCAATTCTTAGGCTTCCGTTCGGGCTATTTTCGGCAGCAGATTAACGATACCCCGTCCGGGTGATGCAGATGGCGGGTCTGGTGTCGTTGGCCGACATGAGCTTCTGGAAGGTTTCGGCGATGGATCTGCCCTGGCCGACCTTGAGGCCTGGACCTGGTGCCGATCTTCCCGGGTTGGGCTCTCGGCCGCCGCCTCCAGGGGTCTGGTGGGGCTTTCAGGGGGGGGTTTCCGGTTGGATGGGCCCAGTGAGGTTTCAGTGAGCGGCCCACACCGCTGGAGGGTTGCCAACTTGGTGACCAGTTCACCAACTTCCGACGACCAACCCGAAACGCAGAGACCAAGAACGGATGCTGTGCTTCCACCGACATTGAGCTAGATCCGGACTTCCATCGGCATTGGAGAGTTGAAGATTTGTCACCTCGAATTTCTGGCGCCGACATGCGTGGTCGACGCTGAGCCGAAGCCGCCATCACCCTTAGTTGCAAATTGCACTCTGCCGACCGGCGCCACAGGCCGCCGCCTGCACCGCCCGGCATTATGACCGGATTGATGGCCTTCTTCCGGAGGGGCGGCTCGAGATACGCACCCCTCCCGACCCACGAGGCTCCCACTCAAAACCCCGCCGAGGGTGCTACCGGCCACAGCCCCGCCGGCCAACACCAGCTCGACCGCTATCAACGGACGCGACGCGCCCTCAGGGCCACCGCCATCGCGCTGATGTTGATGATGTTGGGCCTGCTGGGCGTGCTCTTTGTGTAGGTTCCGCAACAGTCACATGACAGGCTTTGTTCTAAGCTGACACCCGGCAGACAGTCTGCGCCCCGGCCGTGTGACACCGCCGAACGGGGCTACCAGTGCGGCACGGCCGTGTCTCACTCGTGGGGCCAGTACTCGCCCTACTTCTCGGTGCCGTCCGACGTGGACGCGGCGATACCAAAGGGCTGCGAGCTGACCTTTGCCCAAGTGCTCTCGCGCCACGGAGCCAGGGCGCCGACGGCCGGTCGCGCCGCGTTCTACGCCAGCGTGGTCGAGAGGATCCACGCCGGCGCCATCTACTACACGCCGAGCTTCGACTTTCTCAAGAACTACCGCTACGCGCTGGGCGCCGACGACCTGACCCACATGGGCGAGCAGCAGATGGTCAACTCCGGGCTCAAGTTCTACCACCGGTACCATGCGCTCGCCCGCAAATCCGCCCCCTTTGTGCGCACCGCCGGCCAGGACCGCGTTGTGCGCTCGGCCGAGAACTTCACGCAGGGCTTCCACGCCGCCCTGCTCGCGGACCGCAAGTCCACCTCCCGGCCGACCCTCCCCTACGACATGGTCGTCATTCCCGAAACCCCGACGACCAACAACACGCTCCACCACGGCCTCTGCCCAGCCTTTGAAAAGGGCATCTACTCCTCCACGGGGACCGCCGCGCAGGCCATCTACCTCTCCACATTCGCCCCGCCCATCACAGCGCGCCTCAACACCAACCTGCCCGGCGCGAACCTCACCGACGCCGACACCATCGCCCTAATGGACCTCTGCCCCTTCGAGACGGTCGCCTCCCCAGCCGGCGCCGACGACACGCTCTCGCCCTTCTGCCAGCTGTTCACGGGCGCCGAGTGGCGCGCCTACGACTACTACCAGTCGCTGGGCAAGTGGTACGGGTTCGGGCCGGGCAACGGGCTCGGCCCGACGCAGGGGGTCGGCTTCGTCAACGAGCTGCTGGCGCGCCTGACGCGCCGGCCCGTGCGCGACGGCACCTGCTCCAATGCTACCCTTGACGGGGACGAAAGGACGTTCCCGTTGGATAGGGTGCTGTATGCGGATTTTAGCCATGACAATGACATGATGGGCGTGCTGGGCGCGTTGGGGGTGTATGACGGGGTTGGGATGCTGGATAATAGCACGAGGCAGGCGCCGGGGGACGTTGGTGGGTACGCGGCCAGCTGGGCGGTGCCGTTTGCTGCACGGGTGTATGTGGAGAAGATGCGGTGTGCGAAGAGGGGGCTTGGGGAGGAGGAGCTGGTGCGGGTGCTGGTGAATGATAGAGTTGTGAAGCTGGAGGGGTGCGGGGGGGACGAGATGGGGCTGTGTCCGCTGGGGAGGTTTGTCGAGAGCATGGAGTTTGCGAGGGGGGATGGGCGGTGGTCGGCGTGCTTTGATTGATACCTGATACCCAGCGAGAGGCAGCGAGAGGTTTGACAGGGACGGGCAGAAAGGCGGTTGGCCTTGCCGAGCGGAAGTGGTAGACTCTGGACTCTGAATGTACATGTTGTGTCTTGCGAGTCCCATAATCCCGTGCTCTGCCTCGAAGGCACGCCAGTCCGGGTGGTTGTCATGAGTTTGACAGACGAAACCAACCGCTGTATTCTCCGTATCGCACCTTACAGCGCAGCTTTCACTCGCATCTTGGCACACGCAGCCGGCGAAGCTTGGTGCTGAGCCGTTGACCCACAGCCCAACTCTTGGCGGCATCTGGGGGCGGAAGCCAAGTGGGGCCCTGGTGGGCTGAGGGGCTGCATGCGGGCGGCGGAAGCAGCCAAAGCAGGAGCCAAAAGCAGCCTGGCCCCGGACCGGGAGCTCGATCCATCGATCCATCGCAGCGGCGGGTGGCTTTGATGAATCAGGCAGCCCTGAAATTCCCAGTTCCAAGTTCCCGTCCCAGCTTCTCACACCTCACCCGACAACATTCCCCATCGTGCTGACTGCGCACCTGCGCATCGCGTCTGACACACTCTGCGCATCTCCAACAACCATCGATTGGCTTTGGCATCTCTCCCCAACGAAGCAACCATGAACACCGCCGGCGCGGTCGTGCTGGCCCTCGTCCTGCTGCTGATAGCAGCCGCCGCCGGGTGGGTCATCTTTACGCGCGTCCGGGCATCACGGCTGGGGGTAAGCTTTCCGTTCTCTCTCTCTCTCTCACTCTCACAGACACAAGAAACTAACAGCACCACAGCTCCCGCCACCCCCCCTAAAATCCTACATCCCCTTCCTCGGCTCCTCCTCCCGGTCAGCATCCTACGGCGGCGGCGGTCCGTCCCCCGCACCAGGCGGTATCGTCGGCTGGTTCAACGACCGCGTGCGCGGCTTCCGCACCCGCAACACGCGCATCGCCGCGGGAGCCTACGAGGGCGCCTCCCCCTCGTATAACAACAACAACCCCTCCGGCAACGCCAGCCGCGGCTTCGACCACCTCGACCCCGACGACCCGTGGGACTCGCGCGTCGGCGGGTACAACCCGTACGAGGAGGAGCGCGAGCTGGGGCTCGTTTCGTCGCATCACCAACAGTCGCAGCAGCATGGGTATGGCTACGGCGGCGGGTACGGCGGCAATGCGCCGGCACCAGCGGGGGATGGGTATCAGATGAATGTGCCCGGGCCGGCGGCGGAGCTGGACGATGGCGAGCGCGGGCGCAGGAGGAGTCGGTCGCCTGGGCCGGCTGCGACGTCGAACAAGGCGGCGAATCCGTTTGGTGACGGGGCCGAGCCGAGTAACATCAGCTTGAGGGGGGTCAGTCCGCGGCCGATGGAGGGCGGGAGGCCGGCGGGGAGGAGGGATGATGATAGGAGGTCTATGTTTCGGGAGGAGGTGTGAGTAAGGGTGTGTCCTCTTAGGAGGCGCTGTTTATGTATGTGTTTTTCTTGTTCGTCATGTCTATCGTTGGGCCGGCTGCTGTCTGGGAGCATTGCGGGTCTTGATCTTGGGAGGGCTTTTGGGAGGGACTTTGGGACGGTGGAGTTTGGCTGGCAGTTTGGCTCTGTATATATTTGTGTATTCTTGTTCTCATGGACTGCGACGTGGATATGACTCGGGCGTCTGGCAGGTTCGAACTGGAGGCTTGTGCAAAGGGTACAAAAGCGTTGCGCTGAGTTGCGTTGACAGCGGCGTGGAACGGTGAACCACACCGGGTTTGTGAGAGACTTCCAGGCCGTGTCGTGTCTAAAAGCTTCAGCTTTTTCCTCAACCAGCGGTCTAACCCCAATTGGCTCATTCTTCTCGCCATTGACTGTCGGGGACAGTATCATACCTTTGGTGATCGCCCATTCCTTCCTCCCCCCTTAGCGAACCCTCATCGCTGGTGGAGCGGCTGACGTCGGCAACAGGCCCCGCTAACGACCCCTAACGACCCCTCCACCGCCAACCCTGAACCTTCAACAGACCGCAAGTTCGCTCGTTCGTCCAAACCACCACTCCGAACACCAGACACCCTCCGACCACAGCATACCTAGCCCTAGTCACAATGGCCGCCGCCGTCGACCTCCAAGCCGTCCACGACACGCTCGTGTCGGTCGCCTTCGAGGCGGGGCGCATGATCCTGTCGGCCAACCCGAGCAGCATCTCGACCGACACCAAGATGAATGGTGCGCCCTCTCTCTTCCCTCCCCTTTCCCCTCGGAAGAAAGCCAGACTAATTTTCCTGCGCCCACCCTCCAGCGGTCGACATCGTAACCGAAACCGACCAAGCCGTCGAGCGGATGGTCTCGTCGCGCCTGCGCGCCGCCCACCCGACCTTCCTCTTCGTCGGCGAGGAGACCTACCAGGCCGGCGTGACGCGCATCACCGACGAGCCGACCTTCGTCGTCGACCCCATCGACGGCACGACCAACTTCGTGCACTCCTTCCCGCACGCCTGCATCTCCCTCGGCCTGGTCGTCGGCCGCGCCCCCGCCGTCGGCGTCGTCTACAACCCCTTCCTGGATATCCTGTACACCGGCGTGAAGGGGCAGGGGAGTTACCTGCGGCGGAACGCGTCGCTGGAGGAGGGCAAGGGCAGGGGGGAGGCGCTGCGGCTGCCGCTCGGTGGCGCCCAGAGGCCGCTCGGGGATCTGAGCTCGGCGCTGGTGTCGATCGAGTGGGGCAGCCAGCGGGACGGGGAGAACTTCGAGCTCAAGGCGCGGACGTTTCGGAAGCTGGCGGCGACCAAGGAGAACGGTGGCGGCATGATCGGCGGGATGCGCTCGCTTGGTAGCGCTGCGCTGAACCTGTGCGCCTGCGCTGCTGGTCAGCTGGATATGTACTGGGAGGGCGGGTGCTACGCGTGGGACGTGGCTGCCGGCTGGTGTATCCTGAGCGAGGCGGGGGGCAGGATGGTGAGCGGCAACCCGGGCGAGTGGGAAACGGCGCTGGACTCGCGCGTGTACCTGGCCGTGCGCGGCGCGAGCAGCGGGCAGAAGGAGCTGGTTGAGGAGTTTTGGGGGATCATTGGGGATGGCGTGATGGAGTACAAGCATTAGAGACGGATAGACGGGTCAGGGCTGGGTAGATATCTTGGATAGAGTTGGGAAATATAGACGGGATGTGCGAGAGGCAGCCGGGTGTCACGGTCACGCCGTTTCGGGGACGGGCACACAGTGGCCTTTGACGTCGTATAGACTAACTCGCGTTGTACCTATCGCCGCATGCTACACGGTGGTTGGGCGGACGATGCGCCCACCGAGCTGGTCACCTGCGTCACCGCTCAACACGGGCGGCGTCACCCTGCTGTTCAATTCGAGAGTGGCGGGTCCGGCACCTCTTGCCCGGTGCGGCGGCCGGTGCCAATTGTTCCTTTTTCTTCCTCCTCGGCCGGAGCCAGCTCGCAGTCAGCCATAGCCAAAGCGACTGGAACACCTATGCCCACGCCCCGCCCGACCTAGGCCCCATTCTCAACCTCCCGTCCTCTGCCGGTGCCTCCGGTGGTATCGACAAGGCCGCAATAGGCATGACCAACACGGGCATCAGCAGGCCCGCGGTCTGTATCGCCTGCGGCGCGACCATGTCCAACATGTTGAACCAGCGTGACAGCGTCCGGTCTTCCGGTGCCCCCAGAAGACCACGTCCTTCGCCGTTGCGACGACCCAGTCGATGTCTGCGGCGTTCACGCCCTCATCTGACAAGGCAGGAGTTGGCTAATTGCTCACCGGTGTCCCTTTGGGACGATATAGGTGTCGGCCCAGCGAACCTCTCCAACGCTTGGTCCGTCGCCTGCGCCCGACCCGCAACGCGACCGCTGAGAACCGGAAGTTGTCGTCCTCTCTGCCTGTCTATGCTTCCCGAGTGGACGAGTCGTCGGCGTAGACCGGGCTCACCCCGAAGCCTGACCTTGAGAACGGCGGAGGGTTGATGAAACAGACAGCTGGCGTCGCCCCTCAGGGCTGCGCAACGTCGACAGGACTGCGGAACCCATCGTCACGCCGGTATTCGTTTCGTGTGTGTTCCAAGTCCATGAGAAGACGACGGGGACGCGGGGTCATGACGGTGGTTGGTACGCTGGGGGAATGCCGTTCCTGATCGCGTGGCTTGCTGCCGTCTGCGCGGGCAGCCAGTCGGAGTCAGCTACGCTCGTTGCCGCGGGCAAGCCGCCCTCCTTTGGCCGTCCTAGGCCGCCTTCATCGCCGGCTTGGGGTTCAAGCAGCCATTTTCAAGGTCGACGTGATGAACTATCCCTTTGTCATGGTCAGAGACTGTGATGTGCGGGGTCGATGGTCTTGGTACCCAACACAGAATGCTTTGATGGCGTTGGTCTCCGGCTCATGGTGATCCAAACACCCTCTTCATGGACGTGCCCCTATCCATGAGGTATCGCGATAGATAGCAGCTGGTTAGTCATGATAAGGATGCTGATTCCACGGCTTTTAACCTTTCGCTGAGAGTGGTCGCATTGCAGCCTGCTGCAGGCTTATCAGGGGCCGGGGGAACACGGGGCACAGCGGCATGCGAGACATCAAGATTGGCGATATGGCCAAGATTCACGATAAGGCACTCTGAGCTTGAGCTTGATAGGATCGGCGATGACCCTGAAGCACGATTGTCGAGTCCCGGAATCTGGCTGGCCTGTACACTATGCATGTACGGGGGCCTTCACGTTCGTCCCGGCCGGCAAATGCAAACCGCCCACGAGCAAGTGATCGGCTCTCGACTTCACAGATCGTGGCAAGCTATTTCGGGATCCAAGAGACATGGTGTTTGGAGGTCGAACGAGACAGCGAGGTTGCCACCTTGTGCTGAGAGGCGCGGTCTTGGCCCGGACATGACAGAACATTCCGATGTCACAGACACAATCCGGTTGGGCCACCCGATCCAAACACACAATCCCATGTCGCTTGGCCCCGCTCCCGCGAGCCGCTGATCAGATGGTCTGCCATGATGTCAACCACTGCCACGAGGGTCGTCGCACCTCGGTCGCACACACGGTGCGGGGCCGAGAAGGTCCGAGTCTGAGAATGGCCGGCAAGAGGCCCGAATGCAGGACGGCCGGCCATGCATCCTTTGTATGCAGGTGGCAGACCAGTCCGTCGAGGGCCAGCCGGCTTTTTATCTGCGCACCGCGGACTGATAAGCTTCTGGCCTGCCATTGAGCCTGCTGGAGCTGGTATCAGGCGACAGTTATCATCAAGTCGCATCCGTCGCATCTCGGAAGCAGCGCGTCAAGGCCCGTTACATCGCCTGTTTCCCGGTGTCGGCGCAACGGCCAACGTGTGGGAACCGTCGTATGCGACTGGACAAGCGAGCGAATCGCCTCGGCAGACGCAGGAGACGCAGGCAAGGAGAATTTTTCGAGAAGCACGTCGTAGCCCCTGAGAATGCCGCCAGAGATGCGGATGTGACTGTGAGTTACGGTGAGAGGATTTGCCGCGCAGGTTCACCTTCACCGCACAACGAGGTTGCTCGCGAGACGGCAAGCCGGCCGGCCAGCAGTCAGGTCAGGACAAGTGCGAACTTGCTCACCTCACCGCCCCCCTAGCCCCTAGCGGCTTCGGCTCGACGGCGCCAACCCTCTCCGTCCATTCTCGCAAAAGAAATTGCGTGGATGATCCTGACACCGGGACACAGCTGATCAGCCCGTCTCGAGGTCCAGCCGAGACGGAGGTGTGTCCTGTGCTTCCAGACCGACGGTGAGGCATGATGGAGCTGGCGGGGCCGGCCAATCCGCGTGTTTCGATGACCGACAGAAAAATGCGACGCCGTTGATATCGGAGCGAGAAGCAGGGGAGCTTTCCCCACAGCAGGCCACCCTGGCACCCCTGGCTGGCAAAGGCTGGCAAAAGCTGGCAAAATTGACATTTGTTGGCCCTGGTCGACCGTCTCTTCTGCCGCGCCGCACTGTCTTTCTGTTCCATGCGAGATAAGGAGGCAGAGCTATCGCTGCTGTCTTTGGTCAAGCACATGGCAAATCTGGCCATTCTGGGCGATGGTGAGACTTGACAGACATTATCCGACGCACACGCACACACTGGTGTATTCCGGACCGGCGACGGAAGGGGAGGAAGACGGCAGCTCGTGCTGAGGACAGGACGTCGTTGGGTGAATCTTGAAGTTTGTGGCCCACCAGATAAACCCTACCCCGTACAGTGCCCGCACAGTTGGTGGATGCTGTTAGCGGGGCGAGCGGACCGGCCTACCGAGCCCCACCGAAACATTCCATAGCGGGGCAGAATGTCTTTGCCTCCGAGCCCTCGAGCCCTCGAAGCGTCTCGCACCCCACCACCCCACCACCCACAACCCAACCAACCTTTGGCGAGATTCGCGCGTCTGTTGGACAGATATGCAGAACGCAGAACGCAGCGAGGATGCAGAGATGCCGATGTTTACCAACTAGGGCGTTGATGCCCTGAGTGTCCCGATAGCCGGAACCGGGCAAGTCGTGAAAATCACGAGCCAATTCGAGCAAATCGCGGCAGAGACAGGCCGCGTCCGCGTCCGCAGTCCATGGCAACCATCAGACGATTGGCGGATGGGTGGCGCCGTGTGCGGCCACACCACTCAAACCGCACACCCCGGACCTTGGCCGGTTGGACCCCAGGAGCCGTGTGTGTGCGCTGCGAAGCTGCGAAGGCCGCATGCGTCAGTCGAAGACCGTGTCTGGAACTCTCCCGAACCCTCGCAGCCCGGTCCTGGCTCCTGGCCCGCCGGCCCAGAGCACAGTCCATATCAACCGCTGCCCTGGTTCCGAATTTTTTCATGTGGTCCCTCCGTCCCTTCTTATAGCCACCGCCCGGCGGCGTGCTCGCTGCTTGCGCCTTCCTCTCTGGCTGTTCAGCACGACACAAGCCATCATCTCTGACTGCCCTCGGTTGATCCCGAGTCCAGCACGACGACGACGACGACGACTGCTCCCTGAGGTGTGCCGACTGAGTAAGCGTGAAGCCATACCACGAAGCCATGACTCTAGCCCGCACAAGCCATCGTGACCCCGATGCGTTCCCCACCGTCCAGCTCTTCCTGCTAGGTAAGCCTCCGTGTAAGCCAAGTAAAGAGCGACGCTGACCCACTGGCAGCCATCGTCCGGCTGGCCGAGCCCATCGCGCTCACCTCCATCTTCCCCTACGCCTGGGCCCTCGTCAAGCGCTTCCAGATCGGCAGCGAAGATGACGCCGCCTTCTACGCCGGCCTGCTCATCTCGGCCTTCTCGCTCGCCGAGGCCCTGATGGGCATGTACTGGGGCGGCCTCTCGGACCGCGTCGGCCGCAAGCCCGTGCTGCTGCTGGGCTGCGTCGGCACCATGTTCAGCATGGTCATGGTCGGCTTCGCCGCGAACATCTGGGTCGCCCTGCTCGGGCGCGCCCTGGGCGGCCTGCTGAACGGCAACATTGGCGTCATCCAGACCATGGTCGGCGAGCTGGTCACGAAGCCGGAGCATGAGCGTACGTCCCGGCCCCTTTTTTGCGTCTTTTTGCGTGGATCATGCTAACGAGAAAACAGCCCGTGCCTACTCAATCAGTGAGTACTCTTCGAAGCGCGTTCCGTGACGCGACAGCTGCTAACTTAACAGTGCCCTTCGTCTGGAGCGTCGGCACCATCATCGGGCCCATGATAGGGGGCTTGTTTGCGGACCCCCACGACACGTACCCCCACGTGTTCCCCAAGGGCTGCCTCTTCGAGCGCTTCCCCTACCTGCTGCCGAACCTCATCTGCGCCGGCATGCTGCTCATGAGCATCCTGCTCGGCTACTTCCTGCTCGAGGAGACCCACCCGGACATGCAGCCGCGCGTGCTGCTGCCCAACGACACGTTTCTCTCGGAAAACACGCCGCTCATCGAGACGTCGGACGCCATGAAGCGCCCGGCCGTCGACCTGCGCGACGAAAACTACGGCACCATGCGCTCGCGCGACGCGGCCGCCCCGCCCAAGGCACCCACGGAGAAGCGCCAGCCCGTCAACATCTTCAGCAAGCGCATCATGGCCGTCATCCTGTCGCTTTCCATCTTCACCTACCACTCCATGACCTTCGACCACCTGCTGCCCATCTTTTTCGAGGACGACCGCTCGCTCACCACCACCACTACTATCACCCTCCTCCGCGGCAGCCCCTTCTACTCGCCCGGCGGCCTCGGCCTCTCGCTGCAGGCCGTGGGCATGGTCATGGCCGTGCAGGGCGTCATCGCGCTCTTCATGCAGGCCGTCGTGTTCCCGCTGGCTGCCGAGCGCGTCGGCGTCCACCGCCTGTTCCTCTTCGTCACGGTGCTGCACCCGGTCGTCTATATGATCGTCCCGGCGTTGCTGTACGTGCCTGACGCGCTCGTCTACCCGGCTATTTACTTCTGTCTGGCCGTGCGGAATTTCTTCTCGATTTTGCTGTATCCGCTGCTGTTGATTCTTATTAAGGAGGCGACGCCGAGCTCGTCGGTGCTGGGGAAAGTGAATGGTTTGGCTGCGAGTGCGGGCGCGGCTTGTCGCATGGTTGCGCCGCCTGTTGCGGGGTATTTGTATGCGGTTGGCAAGAAGATGGATTGTACCGCGCTGGCGTGGTATGGGAGTGCTCTTGTGGCTGTTGTCGGGGCTGTGCAGTGTTTCAACGTCAAGAGGGAGCGGCAGGGGAGGGGCCAGGGAAAGGGGGATGTGGAGGAGGTGCGGGAGTGAGTGAGAACGGTGTGTTGGGGTGAAAGAGAGTGTGCTGGGCTGGGTTTGGATTTGATCACGGCGTTACATGGCACGCGATACATGAGCGTGTAGGACGGTGGCGATAGACGGCGCATGGCGTTGGAGCGGTTTGCTTTTGGCGTGTAGATCTGGCTGGTTCACCGGTAGCGGGCGTTTGGGTGGTTTAATAGGGTTAATGACGGGATGAGCATGACTGATGGGGGTAATCTGGGTATAGAATTGTAGATAGACGCGGGTACATGAGCATAGACTGGTAGCATCACTGTCGCCGGCCCCTTTTGCGTTGGTGTGTGTCGAGGTGGGGGCGCGCCCGAAATAGGGGCCAGCCAAAAAAGGGGTCGAGGGCATTGTGGTTGCTGGCCCTGAGTGCGTCCCACCGTAAACCATGTCTATGCATGGGCTTCTCTGCCGCGTACACCTCTCAATTTATATCCAATCGAATAATCTATACCGTACGTATCACTACATGCCTGATGACATTCCCCAGCGTACCGCATCCGCAGTGCGCATTTACCATCCCCGCAACCCCTGCACTGAGAAATGCCCAAGATGGCGCTTCAGACTGGTGAGCCCTCGCTCCCTGATTCATCGTTTTTGGGCTCCTCACCCTGCAACCCGGCGCTCTTCTCCTCGTTCCGCAGCCCGGTCTTGGTTTCCACATGCTGATCCGAGAGCGCGACCTTGCGGATGCCGAAGCTGGCCAAGAAACCAACCCCAGACGCAGCAGTGTAGAAGATCCACACCTTGGACATGGCATCGGCGACAGCGGCATCGTAGACGGCACCCTGGCCAGCAGGCAACGCGGCGCTCACGTCGGCAGCAGCAATGGACGACCCGCCCGACAGCGTAGCGACCAGGTCAGCGGGTATGCCGGCCGCCAAGAGACCGTCGCCATGGTTGGCCAGGACACTCTGGAAGATGACCTGGCCGACGACGACGCTGATGGCCGTCGCCATCTGGCGCACGAAACCAAGCGTGGACGTGCCGACGGCCACGTCCTGCTGCGGCAGCAGCACCTGGATCGCCATGATGAGCGCCTGCATGGGCGGGCCGACGGCAGCGCCAATGATAATCTGGAAGATGATGATGCGCGACCAGCTCGGGTGTCCAGGGAAAGTGATAAACAGGCCGAGGGCGAGCGTCAGCAGCGCCATGCATCCCCGGATGATTTCGAGGTACCTCCCCGTGGCGCGGATTACGATCCCGTTGACGACGGAGGCGATGGCGAGCGTGATGGCGGTGGGCAGTGTCCACACACCGGCGAGGATTGGCGAGGCACCGAGTGCGAGTTGGAAGTAGAGCGGCAGGAAGAAGGCGATGGCGATGAAGCAGAGGCCGTGGAAGAAGACGACAACGAGGACGGAGACGGTCGAGAGGCTGTTGAAGATGCGGTATGGCATGACAGGGTGGGCAGGAAAACGCTCGACGAAGCCGAAAACTACGTAGGTGAGGAGCCCAGAGACGATGAGGCAGATAACCTTGGCCGAGTTCCACGGATCGGTTGCGCCTCCGGATTCCAGACCAAGCAAAAACATCAAAGTTGCCCCTGTCATGGTAAGGGATCCTACCCAATCGATCGCCTTGAGACCCGCGATGAGCGGCGTCTTGGGGGTGTGGATATCCAGGAAGAATGTCAAGATGACCAAGGAGAGGCCGTCGATAGGGACTGTCTTGTCAGTCAGCCAGAAGCCCACCAACCTGAACACATCGGGTACGTACGGTTGACTGTAGACATTGTCAGTAACAGCTCATCAGGCGAAACAAGGGGGGGGGGGGGGCAGCTTACTCCAGAAACACCACCGCCAGGTCACCTTCTGCGTAAACGCGCCACCAATGACGGGGCCGATGGAGGAGGCGAGGGCCCAAACACCACCGATCATGCCCAGGTACATGCCGCGCTCTCTCGGGCTGAACAGATCGCCAATACAAACATTCACCAACGTGATCAGGCCTCCGCCTCCCAGCCCCTGCACCGCGCGGCCGGCGATGAGCATGGTCAGGTCCGTCGACAGCGCGGCGATCAGGCTCCCGACCATGAAGACGGCGTTGGCAATGACGAGCATCGGCTTCCGCCCAAAGATGTCGCTGACCTTGCCCCAGAAGGGGATCAGCGCGGCAACAGCGAGCAGGTATGCGGACCCGATCCAGGCATAACCGGCGTCAGAGGCGCCCATCTCGCGCGCTATCGTCGGCAGCGCGACCGTGATGACGACCGAGTCGAGCGCGGCGAGGAAGACGGCCAGGCATAGCGCCAACATGATGAGTGCCGTCTTGCCGGCGCTGCGCTTGGGGCCTGGGTCCGTGGCCCGGGTCTCGGGAGGCACGACCTCGCCGTCGCCGTCGCCGTCGGCTGCATTCAGCCTCTTCTCGGTCGAGAATTCGTCAGTCGTCGTCGTTGTCATGGTGAAGGATTTGGCGTTGAGTTGGGCGTACTTTCCGATGGCGGGCAGCAGCTGGACGTACAGCTTGACGGGCAGCTGACATCTACTACTGAGACAAGAAAAAAGGAAGAGAAAAGGCAGTCCACCGCGGGTCTCGCGGTGAAAAGGGGGCCAATTTCGGTGTCATTTTGCCCCGGCTGCCCCCAAACCTGCGGCTTTGTTCAAACAAGCGGCAAAACTTCCGAGGTGTTGTCGGCTGGTTAGACCGTTCCAGCGACCTACTAGGGTGACGGGATGGAGGGCATCGGGATGAGGGCATCGGGATGAAGTCAGCCCACTGCCGCGAATTGCAAATGGGCGCTTCCCCCTTTTGGGCGAAGTGTCCGACCTGCAAAGCTTCACCGCGTCCGGCCGGAGACGGCGGATCGGACATTTACCAAAACGGCAAGCTTCCAGCCCCCACGCCGATGGAACGCGGAGGGACTCATTCGGCCGGTTGAACTCGAAATCGTGTATATCGGCCCCGGCCCTGGAGGTCCAGCACAATCCGTCCTCGGTCCATTCCCGTTTCCCGCGACACGAAAGCCCGACTTGTCGACTCGGCACTTTGCTGCTGGTCCAGGTGAGGGTACCATGGCCAACGTTGTCTACCCCTTCGAGGGGATTCTCCAGTTCGAGGGCTCGAGCTCTCACCCTCAGCCTCGGCAACGCGCGCTCGCCTGTCTCCGCTGCCATTCGCAGAAGCTGCGATGCGTACGTCTCGTATCTCTTATCTCTCTTGTTTCTCAGCGGCTGCGGTCTGACACAAAACCCGGGAAAAGGTGCGGTCGGAAGAGAATACCATGTGCCACCGGTGTCTGTCTGCCGACGCTGAGTGTATTGCGCGTCGGCCCCAGCGGTTGGGCCGCCCGAGCGAGTCGCATGCCCATGCGTCTTCTAGGAGCGATACGTTCGCCCGTCGCCGACAACGAACATCTAGTTCTGGCCGACGGGGTCTGGCAATACCTGATCGTTCCGACGTGTTTACCCCTTCGGCTTCCACCCCGACAGCCTCAACATCAACAGCGTCGGCAGCGCCAGCAACAGCCGCGGCGACCCTGCTCCCGAGCCCCACGAGCTTGTCTACGGGCTCGAGAAGTGTGTGGACCTGGCTCAACGCCGACGCTCCGGAGCAGGTCGACCGTCGAGGTCGTGGTGCCGACGGCAAAGCGGCGAAACGTGTAAGCCGACCAGCCGACGTGCCGGCCTATCGTGGGCCGCTGACAGCCATGGGCCGTTTGTCCGCCTTGCTGCCTGACTTTGACGATCTTCCACCCTACTCATTCGATGACAAATCAGTAAAAACACCCGAGACGCCTAGCCGCGGCGGCAACAACATACCCGCTGGTGGTCAGGAGTTGGCCAGCCGTCTTGCGCAACTGCACCTGGACCTCCACCTGTGTCTGGGCAATGTCCGACGGCTCGATTCGACGAAGAGAGCCATGGTCCTGTCCGGAGGCGGCTCTCGGTCTACATCCGAGGCCGGTTCTTCTCTAGCTGCCGAGAGCGTCGAGCAAGCGTTCAAGGCCGCCGAGTCGTTTCTCAACGTGTTGGATCTCGCGGCCCCGTCCAAGTCCAGCATTCCCCCTCCCTCGTCCAATCAGTCGCCATCACGTAACGGGTCCATATCTGTTTTTGATTTGGCTGCTCCTACACCAGACGTTGCGGACCCGCTCGACATGTCGACGAGACTGATGATGACAAGCTGCTACACGAAGCTGCTCCAGAACTTCGAGGTTCTAGTGTCGCTCTTCTTAGTATCCCAGGCTTCTGGCGTCTGCTCTCTCTCGACAGTGTCTCTCAAGATCGGCAGCTTCTCCCCAGCAGCCGACAAGGAACTTGCCACGGGTCTTCTCACGCAGTACATGACGCATTTGGTGGATGCCACCTCGGCAGCGGTGGAGAAGACGTCTTGCATGGCAGGGCTCGGCCATGTGGCGAAAGAGACAAAGAAGGTGGAGGCGAAGCTCAAGGAGCAGGTTTCGACGGCTAGGCGGTCGCTGCTGTTCCAACTCGATTAGTTGTAAATGCAGGGGCAGCACATCAAGTTCAGCTTGCGGTCCTGACCCTCCTCGAGATGCAACCTCGTCCTCGCGGGTTACCACGGGGGCTTTGTCGGGCTGCTCCGTCTTTGTGCAGGCTCGGGCGCAAACCGCACACAATGTGGTTGTTGAGACAATGGGGTTGTGCTGTGCCCAAGTTTGGATGTGCCCTTGGGTCAAAGAATGCGCCATTGTTCGGCCAGTTGCTGATCCGGCAATACGTGCTTCATTGGCCTTGGAGCCTTGATACTCGCGCTGTCCGTCAAAGAAGTCGGACTTTTGAGGGGACAAGAAAGGGGGGTATTGTTCATAATGGTGCACAATGCACATGCTAGATGGACCTGCAGCGGTCATGCGTATATAAATTAACGTTGACCACGATCTCCATCTCTCTCGACATTGAGCCTCCTGACAACCTCTAGGTAATTAAGGTACATTGCCCGGTCCGAGACCATTCCCCCAACCACAGCAACGCAGTTAACGCACAATGTGCTTCTACGAGACACTTCGCTTCACCTGCGGCCATGAGGAGCGCATAGAATGGTGCCAGCCACCTGCAAAGAAAGTCACCCGCAAGCTCTGGGACCACTGCAAGCCAGGGCTTCCGAAACCCGACGTGTCAAAGGACGAAAAGTGCGGCGATTGCCAGGTAAAGGACGCTGCCTCTGTGCTGGTGATGCTTTCCCAGACTCCCGCTGACCCGGCGTCAAAAATATAAGTAGTTAAAACTTCTGCAGATCGGAGGAACCATCTCGAGCCAGACTCCGAGACGCTGCTCCACCAACAAACCAATTTGATTTTTCCTGCGTTCCTGGGTAGCAACTGTGTGAGAAAGCTGACGTGTCGC
Organism: Chaetomiaceae sp. PYS4301M; assembly: GCA_023628425.1. Classification (NCBI taxonomy): domain Eukaryota; kingdom Fungi; phylum Ascomycota; class Sordariomycetes; order Sordariales; family Chaetomiaceae; species Chaetomiaceae sp. PYS4301M. The sequence continues at coordinate 433,217 of JAMAKR010000016.1, read as the reverse complement.
TCCAGATTACTATCTCGGGCTGGACTGGAGCCAGACTGCGGCTGAGGGTTGCTAGATCTGTGCTTTTCTGAATCGTGACGCGTCCCGGAGGAGGATGCCGTTCTCGGATGTTTCCAGCCGCAGCTGTCGTACATGGTCTCCATGCTCAACCAAGGATCATGGGTTTGAAAACTCAAAGGCCCGTCGTCGTCATAGCTTGCCCGTCACAGCCTCTAGCACACAGACCTCACATCGAGATATTCTCGCTTCCAGCACCCAATCACAGCCACCCTAATTCCCTAATTCCCCTTGGAAACGCTGAGCCCGGTCCAAGGCGCTCCACACCCGCGGCAGAGCGTGATCCGCCAACCTGTCGACTAATTACCTAGGGATACACGTGGTCTCTGTTTTCCGTCAACAACAGCCTCACGGCATCTCGAGGTCTAATGGGCTCCCTCCCCAGAATTTCCTCCATCAACGGATGAGTCGTGGACAGCGCTCCATCGGTGATATTGTCCCAAACGCCGGCAACCCCCTCGAAATGCTCCTTGGGCTTCCCACGTGTCTCCTCCGCAGAACTCCTGCGAATGTATTCCTCCCGCGAGACGATCTCGAGTTGGATCTGCCGACCAGTGGTCTCGTTGATGACATCCACGATCTCCTTGGCAGTAATGGTCTCTCGTGCCGTAAACAGCACAATTTGGTTTTCGTATCCTCCGCGAATCATGATGCGAGCGGTGGCTTCACCCAGGTCGGCACGAAGAGTAAATGCCACCGCTCCACCGTCTGCGGGAAGAAGTAGTCTCGTCGTCTCAGGCTGCCAGTCAAGGAACCATGGAATGACTTCTGTGTAGATGCCTTCCCTGATCGAGGTATATGTGAGACTCGGATCTGTGACGGTTAACCCTGGGGTTCAAGGGACAGAGCTGGGGTACAAAGTGGTGATTTCCCACTCTTTGAGCAGTCTTTCGGTTTGGACATGCTCTGCCAGTATAGGGGACCGCGAGTTGTTTTCGAAGCCACCGAAGGCCAGAGATGTGTACCACACCTGACTTTGCTAGATACCTTGGCCACCCGATCCTGATCGCATGACATGGGATAGAAGCCTTGACAGTTGACACATACATGCTTCACTCCCGCCTTTTTGGCGGCATCTATCACCCTGCCGTGCTGCTCCACCCGCCCGCCACCGCTGGAACTGACGAACAGCAAGTTCTCAACGCCGCGCAGTCCCGTCTCGAGTGATGTCGGATCGTTATAGTCGACATGGCGGAATGCAATACCCCGATCTTCAAAGATGGACCTGTTGGAGGCTTTGGACGACGCAGCAGCAAATTCGGAGAGGGGCACGTTTTCGGCAAAGTAGCGCAGCACTTGGCCCCCGAGATGTCCAGTAGCGCCTGTGATGAGATACTTGAGCGCCATCCTGTCGCGAGCGGCAAGAGAGACGGCCCGGGGAAGATTGAGGTGCTTTCTCTTGCACCCAGGGGTGTTGTACAAGTCGAGTACTGCGTAAGATGGCAACTGGCTTTTCAGCGTCTTATGAGCCGTTGGCAACAAGGTTGATTTCTGATGCTTCGTCGCTAACGTCGATAGTAGATGACCTAGAGATAAACGGGTGACTTCCTCCCCCTCCTTTGGCAAAGCACGCAAGGGATTTCTAATCAAGCTTTGTCATCGACGCGGACCACTTACGGACCTTTTACCTAGTGTAATACATAGGAAACGACCACCTATCGAGAGAGACGCCAGTCGTAGCAATGAAGTCCTCTCCAATCACCGCGTTCTTGCCCTCAGCAGATCTCCCGCCAGCCCTGCGGCTCAACGACTTGCCAAAATCCCTGGTGTGGACGTCGTTGAGCAGAATTGGACCGAGATCACCAAATACGTTGCGAACGGGCCCGAAGATATCATTGGCGACCAGATTGTGCAGTCGGTTGAGCAGCACATTGGCACAAAGGTGAAGGACGTGGTGTATTAAGACATAGGCTTCATCGATGCGCTCGTGGCAGTGGCTTTGGAGGACCAGGACAGTCCAAAACCGTCATGGATCTATCAAGGATGGATTGATGGCCATGTGGGAAGGCGCCTGTGTGGCTGTCACAACAAGCAAGGAGGTCAGGGAAATTAATGCACCGAAGCGGACGCCGAGCGAGATGCTGGATCGTTTGCTGGAGGTCTGAGTGCCACAAGACCCAAATGAAGTCTCTCGTCGACTTCTGGAAGGCGCCCATGCACGCATCGTCACCACCGGAACACCCCCTATACTCTATCCCCTTTCAATGACCATGTTTTCAGCCTTCGGTTTGTCGAGTTCCACTGCGTAATACGCCCTGTGCTGGTCCCCACATCGGACCGTTGATCACCGGCACGAACCCCGGAACCCGGCTTCTCTGGCGCGCGCCTGGTAGCCAAGGCGGTTGTTTGTTTCGGGATGTGGGAGGAAGTGGGAGGGCGTGCGTAATCACGACTCCACCGCTCCTCTGCTTAAGCTTGCAGGTTGCGCGTCAACCGCGCCCCTTAATCACCCGCGTCCAAGCTAAGCTTTCGCAACCACGTCTAGCGCCGGCAGTGTCGTAGCGGTCCCAGCATGGAGCCTCAAAGGGGAATCGTAGCCCGGTTGCCCTGTTTCACTGCGTCATGCGCAGTTTGCTCCGGCCGGAGGGGGCGGCCAATCGAAGAGTGGCACCCCTGGATGACGATCATGGAAGCTTGGGTTGGATGGAAGGACGGCCCCCTGTTGTCCCTGGCTGCTTTGTGGGGGTGGATTCGTGGATGCTGGCGATGTTAGGGGGGATGCGATCGGTCACCCAGACTACGAGTATATAGATCGACGAGATGCCGCCTCTCCAGCCCATCTCGTTACCAGCATCAACAGCCTGCCCGACCTCGATTCTTTGCTGACTCCATCCGTTTACCATGCTTTTCACCAAGGCCGCCGCCGGCCTCGCGCTGCTTGCCGGCCTCGTGGCCGCCCACCCCGGGCACGACGTCGCCCAGGAGGCTGCCGAGCGCCGCGAGTACCTCCAGTCCGCCAAGCGCACCTCGCTCGCCCACTGCGCCGACAAGCTCCGGGCCCGCGGCACCGAGGCTAGCAATGTCGCCCGGCGCCGGGCTGTCGTCGACAAGGCCCGCCAGAAGCGCAGCCTCGCCAAGCGCGACTTTAGCACCGTTCTCGACACCGACCACAACAAGACCACGTCGGGCTTCACCAGCAACACGGACCCGGCTACCCTGTTTGCCGGCTACAAGTCGTGCCTGCTGACCCCCGAGGTCACGCAGGGGCCGTACTGTACGTCGCCGCACGCCCAAACACCGCCACGCACTCTCCCTCCTCCCTCATAGCCCCCTACACCGTCTCCCGCGCTCTCGGCCCGCACACACTCTCCCTCCCTTCCCCATAGCCTCCCTCCACCGTCTCCCGCGCTCTCACACCATCTCACCTTCTAACCCCCACATAGACGTCGCCGGCGAGTACGTCCGCGAAAACGTCGTCGAAACCCAACCCGGCGTCTCCCTCCTGCTCGACTACCAAGTAATCGACGTAGCCACCTGCGACCCAATCCCCAACGTCTACGTCGAGATCTGGCACTGCAACGCGACGGGCGTCTACGGCGGCGTCATCGCCTCCGGAAACGGCAACCAAGCCGACCCGACCAACATCGACAACACCTTCCTGCGCGGCATCCAACCCACCAACGCCGACGGCGTCGCCCAGTTCGAGTCCGTCTTCCCGGGCCACTACACCGGCCGCGCCACGCACATCCACGTCATGGTGCACACCAACGCGACGCTGCAGGCCAACCAGACGCTGGGGCTGGATAACTACGCCAGTCACGTCGGGCAGGCGTTTTTCGACCAGGCGCTGATTTCCGCCGTTGAGAAGGTCGAGCCGTATGCTGGTAACACGCAGCCGGTTACGACGAATGCGAAGGACTCGATCATGGCTGAGGAGGCGGGTACTGAGGGGGTTGATCCGGTTATGGAGTACACCCTGCTTGGGGAGAGCGTTGAGGAGGGCTTGTTTGCGTGGCTGGCGTTTGGGATTGATTCGTCCAAGTCGGAGGCTGTCAGTCCCGCGGTGTATCTGTATAAGGAGGGTGGCAAGGCGAATGAGAACTCGGGCTTCCCTGGTGGTGGTGGTCCCGGTGGGCCGCCGAGTGGGTTCCCTAGTGGCGGCTTCCCAAGCGGAGCGGTCCCGACTGGGCTGGCGCCGTCGGCGGGAGGGTCGGTTGTTGCGAGCAGCTCGGCTGCGCCCGCTGTGACGAGCTCGTCTGCTGCGGCGGCTGGGCCGGGGTGCCGCGCGAAGACGAAGAAGCACTGATTGCGAGGGGATGCGGTGGGTGTGGTTGGGGATGGGGTGTGGCTGGTCGAGTGGGTGAGTCCAGGTTCTGTCGAGGGTGTCGAGTGTTTGCGTCGTCCGAGTTCGAGTTTTGTGCCCTGTTGTATATAGATCCGGCAGTACATGCATCCGTCAAATCAAGGGAGTCTGCATACCTGGTTTCCGAGCCTTGCCATCCTCCCAGGAATCCGAGCAAGTTGAGAACCCTCCTCTGGCATCGTTTGCTCCGAGGCTCAGTAAATGTGTCCAGCACCAGTCGCAGAGACGCTCGAAACGAGGATCAGATTCCCGACTACAGCTTGTAATAGTACCGCATGCGGTCAACCGCGACATCCTAATGCGTTATATTTCCTTTGGGTGACCGCAGCCTCCTTGTTGCTGTCCTCTGCTGCTATTCTCCAGCTGACCGCCACACGGCCGGGCCCGGGATTGTCCATTCTGTCCTGCTCGAAGTTGGCTCGTCGTAGATGCTGAGATGCAGCTCGGGGTCTGGCTCGGGAATGCAAGTCAGCAACAACGCTCCGCCGCAGGGTGACCGATATTCTGGAGAAATCCTACCATCCTTCTTCCAAACTCCAGGAATAGACGCCAGGTACTCCTCCCCCGGCACCTCATCCCCGGAGCCCACGACATACAAGTGGGCACACTCGGGGTAGAACTCCGGGGTAAACGGCACATGCAGCGCAATCAGCTCGTGCCGGAGGAGGTATGCACCACCCCGGAGACCCCGCGGGATGGTCACGCTCCAGGTGTCGTTGTTGGCGACCATCTGCTTCTGCGCCCACACGCCCTCGCGCACCGTGCCGGACAGCAGGCCGGCCTGGTCGATCTTGAAGTAGTGCCTGCCCGTCACGTTGAAAGACGAGCAGGAGGTTGGTTCGGGCCCGCAGTAAGCCATCCACACGATGACGGGGCCGACGTCGTGCGGCCACCCGCGGTAGTAGGCGTCGATCTGGGCGCCCGCGGCCACGGCGGCGTACTCTTCGGCCGAGGTGCCCGGGTCGTTGCATGCCAGCGTCGAGAGGTCTACGTCGACGACGGGGCGGAAGTCGGTCCAGTGGCGCTGGATGGACGACTGGCCGTCGGCGGGGTAGTAGGGGAAAAAGCTGGCATGATCGCTGTTAACGGGGTGTGATCAGTTGAGGGGGACCACCTACCCAGGCCGCCATTCCCCCGCGATCGAGTAGTTCCAGATGCCGCCGTGCCCGGCGACGAAGCTAGGCAGCGCCAAAGCGAGCGCGGTGGACAGCAGTAGTCGAAACATGTTGGCAGACTTGGACAGTGGGGGGCGACGAACTTCTTGCTCCTCGGCCAGCCTGGGATGCCCACACCGCGACCTTTTGTATGCAGGGCAGTGCGACTTTGGCGTCCCCCGATGCCATCATGCCACGCAGCCACGGGAATCGACCCGGTTAGAACGGGGGATGTAACCCGGTTTGCAACCCCAGATTAATTAATCATAGTAAGAAAGGGCAGAAGATGGGGCGCCGTGAACAGAGGGCTGCGGAAAATCTCGACACTTTCCGAAGCGTGACATGCAGCGATCGACCTTTAACCCGTTGGGTGCACCTCTTGCGGGACGGGAGTGGTGACTTCCATCTCCTAATCTATTTTCTGCGGCCGGATGTCGACCTCGCGCTGTAAGAGATCCAGACCGTCAGTCACCTGCGGATAAACATCCCGTCAACCTCGATGGACGTCAGCCCAAGCTGCTTCGGCTGAAACATCCCCCGGATACCACATGGCGGCCATTGGTTGTTTTCGATGCTTGGGACAGGAATTAGGCACTCTCGCATTCGATATCGACACCCGTGCCGGCACCGTCCCTCCGCACTTGGCACTGTGCTGCGATTTGCTTCTTGTTAGCGGAGCTCGTCGCCGCCAAGATGCGGCTGGCTGCCATGCACGCGTCGATGGACAATTTCAACTTTCCATCGCCGAGTTGGCCTGCGTGATTGATTTCCACCCTCGACCCTGACCCGCTGCCATTGACTGCAACACGGCAGGCGGACCTGGAAATGCCGGCGCCGTCCACCGCCTTTGCCAGCCTGCCGGAGCTGCTGCGCTGCCTGGCGGACGAGGTGTGTTGAATCCGTGCATCGCCGAGTTGGCGTCTTCCCTCCTCCAACCTTCAGCCACGTTTGCTGACTCGACCACCTGCTATCGCTATACAAACCAGGCCCACAGCCTTAAACAGTTGGCGGCGCTCTGCCTGGTTAACCGGACTTTCAATCGCGCCTTCACGCCGGCCTTGTACCAGAACCTGAGAATCGCGGGGGACGCCGCCCAGGTCGCCGCGGCACTCGACAGCATCAAACACCAACGGCATGTCAGGTCTCTCTCGGTCAGCGCCTGCGCCGGGCTCGAGAACCACAACCTGGACGAGATCATGCTGCAGATGCTACCCAGGATGCCACGCCTCGAGAGGTTCACGCACGTCACCCATCATCCCGCCATTCTTCGCTCTGGAAACCCAGCTGACACGCGACAAGATGGTCCGGCCTTCCCTTGGCGGTTTCTACCGTGAAGCAGCTCCACGAGTCGTGCCCGGCCATCACGGCCATCCACATTGATTTTCCCAAGGACATGGGCGACATGGTGGGCTACAGCTCGCTGGTCCAGCCCGAGGGCTGGCGGCAGGCCGAGCGCGCCACCTACGGACAGCCCGACCTGACCGTCTTCTCGGACCTCGAGGAGCTGGCGCTGGACAACCTCTACGAAGAGCTGCCCTGGTGGAGCTCCCAGATCATTCAGATGCTCAAGAAGTCTCCCGGTCTTCGGAAGCTGCGGCTGTCGCTCGCGACCGAGACCCTCGGGCGGTACTATTTCGACGAGGAGGAAAGTTATGAGGACTTCTTTGACAATTTGTGTGTCTCCTACCGCAGGTCGGGAGCCGCGCCGCTGCGTCTACAATCGTTACACTGTGGAGACGCCGTGTATCCACGCACTCGCGCCGTTCTCGAGGCCTTGACCGACCTGCGCGTCCTCCAAGAAGTCCACCTTGAAAACCGCGACGTGTGGGCGCACGGCGGCACTATCACCGACATGTACGGGCCGGACGGCATGTACAGCGGCATCGACTTCGACGCCTTTGCGCCCGAATTTTGCCCTAACCTGCGTCGCCTCACCGTGGCCGACTACCAGCGGGACGTCCACCAACACCTGGCGACGATTGAAGATTTTGACTTTCCACGCCAGCTGGCCGTCTCCGCCCGCGGCCTGTTTGTGGGCTACGAGCCGGCCGCCCTTCTCCAACACAACCCGGACTGGCCATGCTTCCCGTTGCACCTACGGATGCTCGAGATCGACCTCGACCGCAAGCAAGTCCGACTGTTGGACGACGACGGCGACGACGTGCCTCGGGAAGAGGTCCCTGGCGCTGAGGGCATCCTTGCTGATCTCGTGTCGGGGGACGAAGGGACGCTGGAGGGGCTTGCAGTCCATCTACCCGAAAAGCCCGAGGCCGAGGGCGGGCTTGACCATTTCGGCCTTCTCGTCGATGCCATCGGCAGGCTCCCCGGGCTTACCCAGTTGGCGGTGATGAAGAACGTCCACGGCGAGCATTTGCTGGACGCCGACGCGCAGCTCAACGCCGCCCTTCTGCTCGCCGCCGCCGCGCCGCGCCTCCGGTATGTCAAGGTCTACGACAAGTGTTGGATGGTCATCTGGCGCAACCCGGACGGTACGGTGAGGCTGGCAGACCTGGATGGCAGCGACATCGACCGCGTGGAACTCTTTCGCAGTTTGTGGGAGCCCCAGGCGAACTGATGCGTCTCGCGTCTTCGAACGGAGTATGAGAACGCACAGGACGCACAACTCTTGTAGTGATTAGGAGCCTCAGACGAACTGGATGCATCCTGGGAGGGCTGACAACGCATAACGTAGCGTTTATGGATATACTCTCGAGGGCGTTGTGCGACGTCGGCGGAAATAGCACGCAGGGAATTCAGCTCTTTACCCGTACATCGGACAGTGCCCGGGGCCTTGGGACTCCGGGGATAATTGCACGGCAAAGCGGTTAATCACCAGCCGCAGATGCGTCCGTATTGGCCGGTTCCCCTCCGAAGCTGGACCCGGCAGGGAAGGTTTATATATTGCTCCTCATGCCGGGTCTTTCTGTCGGGCGCAGGACCCCCTCGGCCGTCTTTGGGAATCCGGGGCAGCATATTCTCGCCAAGACAATCAGGGGTTCACGATCGGGTCCTCCGGCGCAGCATGAGCGAGGGCTGACGAGTTAAAATACAGGTAGCATTCTGACTGCAAATTTTGTCACATGAAGAACCTCTCCCAGCAACAGCTCTGCCCACAGCCCTTCCTCCTATTCCCGTGGCCTCCCCTGCACCCTTTAGCACTTGCGCCAGTCGAGCGAGACATTGACGGTCATCTTGCCGCTGATACGATCGACCTGTTGTTGCAACAGCTGTCAGCAATAATTCTCGATTTCCGACTAGTCGACCCGAGCAGGAAGGCATGCAAAGCAAAAGTGCAGTGCGGGCACATACAGCAATAAGAGCCTGGTCCTTGGTCGGCGAGATGTTGCACTGCGTGTTCATGTTCATGATGGCCGTGGTGCCGCCGCAGGGGGACCACGAGACGATGTCCGGGTTCGCCTTGAGCGTGAAGGGGCCCTCGCGCGCGCCGGGCAGCGACAGCGAGTAGTACGACTGGCCCTGGATGCCCGTGAAGTCGAACGTGTTGGTGCACAGGCCGCGCGAGCCCGAGGGGATCTGCGCGAAGCCCGACATGTCGGTCGCGAGGGTGGAGAATCTGTTTTACTCTGGTAAGCGTGCTGCTTGGGAGCGAGGGAAAGGGGAGGTGTCGTACTGGAAGCCCTCGTCAAACTCGAGGTTGAGCGTCAGCTTGCAGTTCTTGCGCCAGTCGGCCGCCTTGGTGCCGGGCCCCGTCTGGATGATGTACTCGGAGAAGGTGACCTCGAGCAGCGTCTTGGTGGCGTCGATCTGCACGTCGGCGGTACCGGCCGGGCAGCCCGAGCCCAGCAGCGACACGCCGTTCACGCGCACCTTTTGCGGAACCGCGTCAGAAGGGACGGTGAGGCTGGGCGCCGCGGCCGCCAGGGGAAGAAGGGAGAAGAGCGCAACGGGCTTCATGGTGAAGGTTTGGGTTTGTGACTGGGATGGGATTGGGCTGCTGGTTGATGGTGAATGGAATCGCGGTGAGCTGCGAGTCGTCCTGAGTCGGGGAGAATGAGGAGTCTTTATACACATCGAGATGTCTTCCCCGGGCCAACTCTGTGTCCTTCCCCGGCCAACTCTGACGGCGCTTCGAAGCCGTCGAGTCTTCCCGGAAACGATGTTGCCATCTGTTGCCACCGGCGATATGAAGACTCAACCGGGGACCTGAGAGCACTATTCGCTGTGTTTGGCAGTCCGGCGTGTCAACACCGTCATTCAGGGGCTCGTGAGCGGGTTTCACTATATCGTCAATCTCTCAGGACAGCTATTTTTATCGCTCCCATCGATCCCCGTACCTGGGTCGACGGTTCTGGGCCAGACTGGCAATAACGTCGGTGTTTATTGCAGCTGTTTGTTTGGATTAATCCGGGGTCAAGCGACGAGACTTCATTAAGCGCAATGCACGCTCTCCATCTCGTGTTTAAAGGCACGTCCGTCTTACTGCATGGCACCGGAATCCTCTTCCGCCCCTGGATAAACACAACGCTGGTCCTTCAGCCCCTGAAACGGCCCGTCCGCACAGCCGCCCAGACTGTCAAGACCGCATTTAATATCCTGCGTAATTGCCACGACTGGGGCAGCAGCTTGCGGCAGCAGATGGAAGTTATAGACCAAAATTGCCCGTGCAATAAACCGGCGTGCTGTGCTGCAGCCTGGGGTAGAGTGTTGCTAAACTTAACAACAGGACTGCTTGCGTCTCGCCAGCAGTGTCGACTCTCCTTCCTAGTTGAACCGAGCGCGTTGTCGTGGGATATATTTCCACGTTGCAATGCTGGCCGAGGACAAGACTCCAGTGTTGTGCTACTCGGGGCGCCGTCTGCCCATATCATGCTCGCTCCGTCATTTGCCGCGACCGGCTGCACCGGGACCAAGCAATCAGAAGCGACGTGCCGAAGGGCCAACAGAACACGGGCTCCACATCGAAAGACGGGATACTAGAGGTCAAGAGGTCAGCATCCGGGGACTGGGCAGGAGATCGGGGAAAAGGGAGCCGGGACATGACAAACCCTGGAATTAACACCGGCAGGACCTTATATCCATCAGAGCTCAACCACCATTGGTCGGCTTGGGAATATTGGAGGGCCCCCATTCACAGCTTCTCTCTGGTCGTCTTATTCGCGCGCCTGAGCGTGTTATTGTGTGGTCAGTCTCCGCAAGAGACCCAGGGGCCAGATGCAGAATGCTGGAAGGCCCAAACCAGGTCGGAGAGGTAGGATTGATGGCCGCTGCGGAGGTCAGGTCTGGGAAAACGGCCACGAATGGAAAATAGACCTGCGAGCTTCAAGCGGTGCAGAACACGCTGCTGCCGTGATCAGAACCATCTCCAAGCCTCAAAACTTCAAACCCTGGAATACAGGTGCTGGACTGCTCCGTTTTCGTGCGCGACCCACCATGGGTGATCAAATCCCACATCTCGTAGCGTCGACCGGCGAGTGACTCATCGTCACCGCTCGCACGATATATCGACACAGCGTAGGCTCTCTTTTTTGCACTCCGGCCCTTGGCTCACGAATCCGATTGCTTCTCGCCAAAGACGAAAGAACAGCTCCTTGAAAAACCCAAAGTTCCCCATCACCATGGACGACCCCCTCGCTGCAGCACGGTACAAGGCGATGAGATGGAACACACCGCTCTCCGAGGCCCACGCAAGCGAACTGCTGGACCATCTGGACCTGTCCACCGCAACCAGCATCGTGGACCTGGGCTGCGGCTGGGGCGAACTGCTCCTGCGAGCGGCGGCACAAACTTCAAGCAGCGGAAGAGGAATCAAAGCGACCGGCGTCGACACCGACCCAGCCGCCCTCGCCCGAGGGAAACGAGCTGCCACAGAACGCAGCCTGGACGTCACATTCATCGACCAGCAAGCCTCAGACTGGCAGGAAACCACCGACCGCGCACTATGCATCGGCTCATCCCACACCCTCGGCGGGACCCGCGCAATGCTTGCGCGGCTGGCGGATATCGTCCCCCGCGGCGGGAGGGTGCTGCTCGGGGACATGTGCTGGGAGAGACCCCCCACCGAGGCTGCGCAAGCCATGTTTGGTGATGATGTCCTCCCGCTCGCGGATATGGTCACCCTGTGCCGGGACACGGACTGGATGGTGCTGCACCTGAGCACCGCGGACCAGCGGGAGTGGGATGACTTTGAGTCGCGGCATCGCGCGGGACTGAGGGAGTGGCTGCTGGCTAATTCTGACGATCCGCGGGCGGAGGGGATACGGGCTGAGCAGGATGCTAGGGAGCATGAGTATTTGACGGTGTATCGGGGGGTGCTGGGTTTTGCGTACTTAGTGCTGGGCCGGTAGTCGAGGCGTGGTGCTTATATTACTTAGCTCTAATTTGAGAGTTCAACCCAGCGGTGGGCTGCTAAACCGCGAGACGGCAGTCTGCTCAAAGTTTGCCCCCATGTCCTGCTCACTTTGGGCAGTTTCTCGACTGGTTTCCGGGGAACCACGACGGTGTTCGTCGTTTGTACTGCTGTCTTGTATTGACGAGCTTCGCTGGGCTGGGGGGTCGGGGCAAACCTGTCTGGCGAGTAACATCAGCATATCGGCTAGTAGTGTAAACAAATCCGTGGCAACGCAGTGTTGTGACGTGTTGGATAAATTCCTTGGTGGTTGTCATGGTGGTGGGTGGAAAGCAGAAGAGGGCAGGAGTGGTGGGGCCAGGCAACAAACCGTGGGCAGTCTGGCCTTGGAGCCTGGACTTTGCATTTCTGGAGCTTGGAACTTCCACGAAACCTCGAAGCTCCAGCATGGCACATGGTGCGTCCCTATGCCTCCGCCTATTAAGACGTGGAGATAGGTCAGCCCGGCCTCAATGCTGGGGATCTTCAGCGACCGAATTTGAATAGGAATGTCTGTCTTTCCCAAGGGCCAACAGTCTCGAGAAGGGACCCGAGTTTGATCTCCCGTCTTTGGCAAGTCCTTTTCTGTGACGATTCAATGACTAAAGTCCCATGCCAACATGACACGCATCACAGAAACTGAAATAAATGGAGTGGCAAGGCTCAATATCCAGCTATCTGGCGAACAGAGGGAAACTCCCGGAGAGATATGAACAGTGCCCGTGACTCACCAGCTTCTTGCCCACACAGTTGTACCAGACATCGCCCACCACCCCCTTTTCCGCCTGCTCCGGTACCAGCCGGAACATCCTTTCTTCCCAACATCCCTAGCCACTACCAGAGTGGCCATCCTCCCCCTAAAACCCCCTCAACGCTTGCCCGCAAGCGCCTCAATCCACACCAGCCCCTCTAAGGGTGGTACTGCCGGCAGGAGATGTGGTTGCCGCGCACCACGGTGGAGCTCATGCAAGGGAAGGTGATGGTCTTGCACTTGTTCCAGGCCTGCTCCACGAGCGAGCCCTTGCCGGCCTTGGAGGGGTCGTGGATGTTGACCGTGTAGGTGACGTGGCCGTGCAGGTTGGTCCTCTTGTCGTACGCGTAGCTCGGGAGGCTCCTCTCGATGAATTGGCTGGCCGTCGGGGCGCAGGCGTGGCATGCTCCGATCGTGAAACCCATGGTGATGGTGGTGGTGGGTGGGTGTTGGGTGTTTGAGTTGGGAAAAGTGGTGGAAGTTTGGAGAAGAGGCTTTGTTGGCTGTGGTAGCTGAGTGATGAGGTGATTGAGGCTTGTTGTGATGATGAGAGAGAGGAAGGGCTGTTGAGGGCAACTCGCGGGGTTCTTATACTGCTGGAGTGCTCCAGAGATCTTGATGGACAACCAACGACTGAGGCCTGCCCAGGATTCTCCATGCTGTCGATACTATCGCGTTCCTTCTCCCTCCTCCCAACTGAGGTCTTCCCAGGATTCTCCATCCTGTCGAGACTGGTGCGTTCCTTCTCCCCCCTCGCTCACTCGGCCGTCACGCCTCGGGCTCCTCCGTAACAGATGAGACACCATGAGGGTCAACACCAAGGTCGACAAAAATCCCCCTGATACTCCAAGTTTAGGAACATCATGAGGTTGTTGGGTCTTCGTCCTTACTTCTCACTACCTTGGCCCTGAGGAAGGATCTCGGCAGTCGACGAGATCTCCACATGCCAAACACCATCGACGGCGATGCGTAGACGAGGCTCCACTCGCCAAACAACATCGACGGCGATGCTTCACAGGCTGCCCTCTTGACCGCTGGCACGTTTCAAGTCCGACATCGCTTGTCTGCCCACGAAGGGGATGCCTAGCCGACAGACTGCCATTGTGGAGTGTGCCATGGTGGATTGCCGCCAGAGCCGCATCCGACTACGATTATCCGAGTGGAGCTCCCGGGCGGCACAGCGACAGGCGTTGCCGCGTTAGACGACCCGCTTCAGTCCGCGCCTCCATCACCAGGCCAAGAGGAACGTCTGACATAAGATGTCGGTGCCTGGCGGGTTGCGTTTCAAATTCGTTATCGACTCGGCTTCAATGGACTGGAGTGTATGGTCCGGGACAAGACCGGATGGAGCCTGAGGTCTGAACTGTTAGCCAACGACCCAACGTAGCAGAGAAAGGGGGGCTGTTGAATTGGCTGGCCCCGTCAACCAACGGTCCGACCCCCCGCACCCGCTGCATCTCTCCATCCGTCATTCACCATCGGCTAACCACCACACAACCCAGCCAACCTCTTCATCTAGCCATGGCCGTTCCATCGCCACCTCCTTGGCCTGAGCAGCGGCGCCCACCGCGACAAACCCCGGACTGGGTGGTCGACGGGCTGAAAGCGGCGATTTTGGCCAACGACGAGCACGCCTTCAAGACGCTGCTTTCGGAACAAACCCGTATGATGCTGGACTGTGGCGGCGCCGATGTCCTGAAAGCCGACGTGCTCCATTATGCACTGAAACGAGAGACAGACGTCGTGCCGGTTCTGGGTATGCTGCTGGACAAAGGCGCACCGCGGGATGTTATCGAGTTTGACAACCACCCCGGTTCCTTCCATCTGCACTTCTTCCTGGACCGGAGCACGCCGCTGTATAACGCCGCCAAGATGGGCAATACCGAGGCGGTGCGGTTCTTGCTGAACCGGGGGGCGGATGCCAGCGTTCCGAGCTCGGGCGGTCATACGGCTCTCGAGCACGCTCAAAAGGACGGATTCACAGAGATTGTCAAGCTCTTGACTGATAAAGAGCAGGAGTCTCGGGGGATTCAAGGAGATGGCCGAAGCTGAGCTGAGGCCCGGCATTGCTTTCATGTCGGGCGTTCTGTTGATTTAGGTATTTATGACCGCGACGCTTGGCCTTCGGTATGTTCGTACTGCATGTGTGTGCCCAATAAAATTCGAAGTTGTCAAAATCCCAGTGCACCTTCCTTCAGAAGTTCAGGTTTAGGTGGGAGGAAGGAACACAATCGCACAGTGCCAGTCGTTGCCATGCCATGATTTGCACTGGCCGACCTGCCCTTTCTCACCCGCCGCCTCGCCTTCTTACCTCTTTTCCATCTTCTTCCACAACACACAACAGAAATGGCGGAAAATCGACAGTGGCCTAGCGGCCATAACAGCAACAGAAACAGCAATGGCAACAGGGACAACGACCGGAATGCCCACAGAGGCTTCTGGGATCGTTCCCTTTTGTCTCGTTCGCGCCACCATGGCACCAACAGTATCAACAACAGGGACGACGATGAGAATGCCCCGAGAGACCGCCACCAAAATTGCCCCCCTTCGTCTGGTTGGCACGGTCGAGATAGCCGTGTGGGCGATCGCATCACAGATCGCTCGGGCGAGCTAGCTCCCGCGACCCAAGGCGCCGTGTGGCAATCGGACCAGGTCGGGCCTCCACCCGGTTCGGTTTACACCAGCCAAGGACCGGCCATTGGGCACGTAGATGTACAAAAGGTGTACATATTCAACCCAGGCATGAGTCTGGATGAAGTGCAGCAAATATTGAATTTGCTACGGTGCCCGCCACCTCAAGACCAGTCGCCGCCTCAGAGTCGACCGACACCCGGCGGCTGGCTATCGCAACCACCGCAACACGAACCCTCGCGGCTGTCGTCTGGCGGGCCCGGACCGAGGCAATCTCTACCGGGTTACGCCAGCACGATCGATCTGACCGCCTCTCCGCAGCTAGTCACCTGTGCTAACTGCAAGCAGCCCGGCCATACAGCCAAGCACTGCGTCAAAGCAGAGGAGCACGGCTTCGTCAGGGGCTGCCCCAGGTGCAATCAGGCCCACAGCTGGGAGCAGTGTCCCTACCGAAGCAAGCAGCTTGACGAGGACTTTATGTATCTCGTCGCCATACGGCAAAATCACCCTCCGTTGCTCTGCCACGACATCGATTGGTTCAAGCTGTGGGTGCAGAAGGGAAGGCCGAGCGGCCCCAAGCCGTGGACGGTCGAATTCTCGATCCGTGCCGCCCGAGGCGATATTCCCGGCTTCGATCCAATACGTTTGTCTACGCGTGCGACTCCATCATAGACGCCGCGAAGCTCCTGGCCGACCCGGCCGTTGCCGTGGACCAGGAGGCCGGATTGAGCCTCCCGCCCCAGACTTTTCGATCGCGAAAGAGAACACGAGAGCACGGCCCGGCGATGAGCGAAGCTATAAAGAGAACAAGACAGGACACAGCCCACGAGGCGTCGCCACCCAAATCGGTAATCGGTAACCAGCCTGACGGAGTTGACAGAGGCGCGCACGAACCCGCGCAAGATGCCAGACGACATGATGAACGACAACCCAGCATGATGAACGACAACCGAGCGTCACGGCGTCCTCATTCCCTCAATGATATGAGTGATATGCCCGTGACCAAGCTCTTCGAAGACTCGCCTGAAGATCGCCAAGAGCTGCGCCTGGGAGATAGCGCGCCGGCTCTGCCCGACATTAGCAGTGACAACATGACGGGATAAAGAGATAGGGAAATATATAGAAAGAGAGGGAGGTGGGGGGGGGGGGGGGGCGGCGAAGTCGGACTCTGCACCTCCACGTGGTGCCGCCTGGGAACCTGGCGCCTTGGTCACCTCGGCCGTGGCGTCAGAGCCAGCGCAGAGACGCAGTTCACTAGAGCAGGGTCAAGAGCGCAGCGAGGCGCAAGTATCGGGGAGATGGAGTTAGCGCATGGGATGGTCGAGAGTCCAGCAGTCACAAATTCTACGGTGGTGAGGTTCAAGAGCTAATGAGAGTGGTGATCACCGCTCGAGGGAGCTTCTAGGGCACTTGTTCGTGATGCCCCTGTGTTGCACGCCCGCCTTGGAAATCCTGCTCAGCGCTAAGTCACGTCACTTCCTCCCCAATCTTCTCTCATGTCGCAGCTTGCTCTTTACCTCGGGCAGCCTCCCTGGTGATCTCTCGGTGCTCACCGAATTCAACACACTCGGGCGCCCACTCCACTTCCCAAAAGCCCCACTTGCCCAAAACATCGGCATCCTGGACATCCATTGGCCCAACCTAACCTCTCCGAGAGTCCGAAGACGCTGGTAGCCTCGAGGTGTGGCGGGGTCGACCTGTCGAACGGGAATAATTCAATCCTGCGCGTATGGCTCCGGCTGACCCGCCAATCGGGGTGAGCAGGGTGAGCAGGGTGAGCCAGCGGTGAGACTCGCCGCTTTTGGCTCACGAGATTTGTCACCGCCAACGAGTCCAGGGCGAATCATGAGTCGAAACGAGCGTGAGTTCCTCGCTTTGGACATGACAGTGTGCAGCTGTTGATGACACGATTCAGTGTTCTCGAGGCAGACTTTGAGAGCACTATCAGATCGACCGTCTGGACTGGCCGACCTCTCCGTGCTGCTGCGACGCCGTACATTCGGGACGGAAGAAAATCGCCAAGAAGAGCTCCGCATGTTATTTGCCAAGGGCGTCGTCCCGCTAGATCACGAGCTCACTGGTTTCCGGGAGGCAGGGAGGATCCTGGAAGAAGTTGAAGAGCAGTCGGTCATGAGGTGTGTGACCAATTTCGTTTCGCTCTTGACGTCCGTCCGGCAGCTTACAGAACCGTTCAGACCAATGGGTATCGTGCCTGCCCTAGTCAAGACGCCCAACCAATCTGCTGCTGAGATCATCAAGGAGATGATGGAAGAAGCAGTTGAACAGCTCACTGCGGCGAGGGGGATGCTCGACTGAGATAGGTCTGTGTGGGGAGGGGGAGGGGGCGAGTGCAGGCAGACTGTTGACAATCGTGGAGTTCTAGGTGCGAAGGCACAGAATACAGGCAGGAGGACTCGCTCAGAGCATGGCACACCCGGTACGTGGCTCTTGAGACCGCCAGTTCACCTATGCGACATGTATCGCACCGCCCACATCGCTTGGCATGTGGTGTAGGCGCTGGGGCGCAGTGCCCAATCGCTTGACTGCTCGGCACGAGCAGCGCACTCTCCTTTGTATATAAATAACTAGTGGAATCATCGGACTTCGACCCAGCTTCATGACCTCCTACATGACCTTCTTTTCCACATCCTTACCCTCTCTTCTTGCAGTGATAGCATGTCAACGAGACACGCTGTATGGACCGACGCATACGCCACTCCCTTGATCAAACGGTAGTTCGTTGTCGCAGGATCAACGCACAGAACCAGGTTTATGGGTTCAAGTCGTATGATTCATCAGGCCCCGTCTGCGGACGGGACACCGTGGGGACGGCTTCCCGACTCTTGCGGAGCGAGCGAGTAACAGCAACAACCAATGCCTGGTTTTTTTTTTTCCTCGGTCCAACTTCACCTCTTCTCTCAAGTCGCGATGCCTTATACCACCCCGCCAGACGCCTTCCTTGCTACAACCCACAAGAACTTGACCCCTTCATCCGGTTCACTCTCCAGCACCTCGGCCTCGACAACCTCCAATCCGACCTCGGTCACCATCGCCTTGCTCTCTTCCACACCGTAACTGCTCCAAAACATGCCGTGGCCCATGAACTCCCCGTAGATCTCCTCCTCATCCACGGTCGCAAGGTTGAACGCGAACAAACCACCGGGCTTGAGCCAAACGTAGATTTTCGAGAGCATGCCCCTCTGTTCAGCTCGCGGGAGGTGGAAGATTGTAAAGAAGCTGACAACGCCGTGGAAGCTGGCGGGTTCGAAGGAGAGCGCTGTCATGTCGCCGGGAACCAGCGTCGCCTCTGGACATCGAACCCTGGCTAGATCAAGTTGCTTGGTGGAGATGTCGTTTGACGTCACTCGCGCGCCCTGTTCCAGCAGCATACGCGTGACTGGAACACCGGGACCACAGCCGAGCTCGAGGATATGGGGTGGTGGAGGTGTTGGCCGCGCGTTCTGAAGGACTTTGCTGGCGTACCTCTCGCGAGGGGAGGACTGGCCGTCGACCCAGCGAAGATACCAGGCAGCCACGTGGTCGTAGGCTTCCCTAACTATCCCTTTGGGGTCGTCAGACATCGTTGCGGTCGGTTGAGGATCGGGTGAGGTTGGTGAGGTCCAAGTGGATCTTGGGAGCCTCCGTTTGGTATATTAGGGAACAGCCGGCGGTGAAGAGCATGCCGCGATCAGGCAACGGGCGGCTACACACCCGCGCCCGCATAATGTACAGTAATTACGAGCACCGTTGGCGGCGACTTTTGGCCCCCACCCCTTCGGCCCGCGCTCCCCCGCCAACGGGTAGCAGCACATCGTCCATGTCCCTGAATCATACCAGCTCGTCGGAGAAAAACACCAGTTGTCGTCTTCAGCTCCTTAGTAAAGACGTATTCGGCTTGTTTGGCACGCAACATCGTCGCGCTCGGCGCTCAGCTCGAAAATGGCTCTATAGGTACCTACGCCTTGTGTACAGAATACAGATCTCTCCATGCGTAGGTACCATAGGTGGCAAGAACGCCTCAGATAGCAGGCGGCGGATTGCGCAATCCTTGATCAGTCGTCCCGGCTTGTGGCCCCCAAGGGCCTGCGAACGGACACGGCATGCGATGCTACTGTATTGATGACCGCTACCATGGTCCCAGATTGCAGCTTGCACCAACAGCAGCGAGCAACCCGCCGTAAACCAATAGTAGCGAACAACTCACGCGCGAGGATCGAGCAGCGAACAGGGGTCTACTTGAGCTGGCTATATTTCACCCCACGACCCCTCGTGGGAATCCCCCATCACTGCCCCCCCCACACAGCTGACCAGACCCAAGCCCGCCGGGATCTTTTGAACCGACTGTACGCTTCTTCGTGACATGCCCAACGCCCACCAGTTGTTTCCCTTGTTTCTCGTCGCGGAACGGTTCCGGGGAACCCAGAAGCCATGCCAGGACAAGCCAACAATCCCACGAGCAGCAAGGGGTTAGATCGACGCCGGGAGCAGAATCGGTTAGCACAAAAAAGATTCCGAGGTTAGTTCCTCCTGTCTGTCTTCTACAGCTCGATCAATCCTTCTGATTGCAATCATTACCAGAAAAGCAGAGGCAGCGGAGAGACGCAGAGACATGCGAGCCCGCCTCACCCGCCGTTACAACCCCCGAAGTCGGCCAGCCAACACAGCGACAACTTGAAGACGATCTCTTGACGAGACTCCTGTCTGCATCCGACCCAAGCACGACAGGTTGGTCGACAGAGTCGTCCGACCAGGCCGGCCACGACGCGTCGTCTTTTGCCGGACCGCTCGTCGACATGAATTTCAGCGTCCACACCGTGCCGGGAAGCCAGCATGATGCCGTTGCTGCGGCCAACAGCGGCGGGGACACCAGCAGCCGTTTGTCATCCGTCTCCTAGCACAGCTCGCTTCACATTGCCGTGCAGAGTGGCCACGCCAAGATCGTCGAGCTCTTGCTCAAGCACCACGCCGACTGTGACCAGAGGGACAGCGAGGGGCTGACATCCCTGATGCATGCTGCGATGAAGGGCTTTGACGAGATAGCAGAATTACTACTCGCGAGCGGCGCCAGTGTCGAATGCGTCAACGACCAGGACCAATCTGTGGTTCATCTCGCCGTTCTTTACTGGCGCGAGCGGTTGCTGAAAAGGGTCCTGCAGCATTGCAAGGGTGATGGTGCCATTGTCAGGGGGATATACGAGGGATGGGAAGACACCCTTGCACATTGCTATTGAGATGGGATTCGAAGTGGCGGTCCAGTTATTGTTTGAATTTGGTGCGGATGTTCAGTGCAAGGCACGAGGCTCGGAGCAATGGCGGGCCTAGGTTTTCCGAAGACAGACGACTCGGAACAAGACTAAGCTGAGCTTCTCGAGGATTCAACCTTAGTTGCCGGCATTGCTTTCGCTTCGGGGCGCCTCCCCTCCTGTCCTCTTTTACTTATGATGTCGGCTTCCTTGGCATCTGCCAAGGCGGGTGCTCCCGTGCGGCGTGCTCCGTACTTCCCTCGACATGAGGCGCCATACTTCGTAGCCGGGGCAAGTTTCAAAAACGCCCTGGCGCCTAGGTCCTGTTGCTGATTCGCCCTTAGCCTCGCCGCCTGCATTGCCAAGCTTCTGCTAACGACCAACGCATGAAGGCGCGTCTCGTCTCGAGGCTGGCCGCGTCCGAGCGGCCACTGACTCGTGCTGTTTCCTTTGAGCCCGATTTCTCTTTCCCTCCCTCGCCAACGGTCGTCGCAAGCGTGCCCCGTCTCGCTGATCCCCGCGATCCCAGCCCTGCCCAAAGAAGAGAGACGCCCCTGCGGCGGCGTATACTACATAAAGATTTTGCTCGTCGCGCTTCTCGCTTCCACCCCCCCGATTTCCTCGACGACGCGTTGAAAAAGTCTTGATCTTCGCGCTACGGTTTCCTCTCGTAACGCTCGGGCATTTACAACACCACCCTTGGCCAAAATGGCAGCAAACAGACCCCTTCCAGAACGCTATAACCCTCTCCTGACCGATGATGTGCCTATTCGTAAGAAGCTTCCCGACTTGCTGCCTTTCGCCTATTTCCTCGTAGCTAACCAGTTCCCCCCGCCCTATAGATAGCGAACTAGTCGGCCGCCGGCGGCTAGGACAAACACTGTTAACGGCGCCGAAAGTTGCCGCAGTCTCAGGCGGGGAGGTTGAGCCATCGGCCCTAGGCGCGTTCGATTACACGTGCCTCCGCGTGCCCCTCCCCCAGGGTATCGTATCGGGTATCTTCAAGCCCTCCCCGCCTAGCTACTTCCTTATACGCCGTAGCCAGGACGGCTTCGTCTCTGCCACCGGCATGTTCAAGGCTACGTTTCCCTACGCCGCGCAGGAGGAGGAGGAGGCCGAGCGCAAATACATGAAGTCGCTCCCGTCGACGAGTCATGAGGAGACGGCGGGGAACGTATGGATCCCCCCAGAGCAGGCTCTCGCACTCGCCGACGAGTACAAGATCGCGCCCTGGATCCGCGCGCTGCTCGACCCCACCGACATCTCGCACAACGCCGGCACTGACAGCGGCCCGCCCACGAAGATCAGTGACCTGCTGGATGACGACTCGTTGGACCAGCTCAACACGCCCGACGCAAAAGCTTTGCTCGACACCATTGACAACCTCAGGGAAATTCACGTCGGCGACATTGTGAATCTGCCGCAGATCATCGTGGTTGGCGACCAGTCTTCGGGCAAGAGTTCTGTACTGGAGGCCATCTCAGGAGTCCAGTTCCCTGTCGACGGCGACTTGTGCACGCGCTTCGCTACCGAGCTCATTCTCCGCCGAGCGCCGGAGACGACGGTCCACGTCAGCATCCAGCTCGCAGATGACCATGCGGCCCCCGGAGCCCGTGGCGACGCTCTGCGCAAGCCGTTTCAGAGGTCGAGTTTCAACAAGCGCGAGCTGCCCGACATCATTCGGGAGGCCAAGGAGCGGATGGACATCGGGGAGGGTAGCGCCAAGAAATTCTCGAGCGACATCCTGCGCATCGAAATCTCGGCGCCCGACGTCTACTCGCTTACCCTCGTCGACCTGCCGGGCATCTTCCACAGTGCCACGGCCGACCAGAACATCGAAGGCAAGGCCATCGTCGACCAGCTAATCGACGGCTACATGCGGCAGCCCAAAAGCATCATCCTAGCCGTCGTGGCCGCCAACAACCAGCTCGCGAACCAACTCGTTCTTGAGAAGACCCAAGCCCACGACCGCAGCCGCGCCCGTACCATTGGTGTGATCACCAAGCCGGATCTTGCCGACCCCGGCTCCGCCAACGAGCGCAAGTACCTCGACCTCGCCAAGGGGCGCGAGAGCATGCACAAGCTGGCCCTCGGGTGGTACGTGCTGCGAAACCGGTCCGAGGCGGAGCGGGCGTCCGAGAACGCGGGCGAAAGAGACGCTGTCGAGGACCGCTTCTTCCGCGCCGGCGCCTGGAGCACCGTCAGTCCTGCTAACCGCGGCGTCGAGAGCCTGCGTAAGAAGCTGAGTAAAGTGCTCCTCGACCACATCAAGACCAGCCTGCCGACGCTGATCGAGGACATCACGGCGAATTTACGGTCGCGCCAGGAGGCGCGGGACAGGCTCGGCAAGTCGAGGTCGACGCCGGACGAGCTGCGCTTGTATCTGCTGCATATCGCCGCCGAGTACCAGCGGCTGGCGCGGGACGCGGTTGGGGGGAGGTATAATGACAAGTTCTTTGGCGGGATCGAGGCGGAGCCTATGAAGCTGCGCGCGAGGCTGCGCAGTCTGAACCGCGCGTTTGGGTTCATCATGGCAAACAGGGGCGGCCGCTACAGGATTGTGCCTGACGCGAGTGATTCCGAGGCCGGGGCCGACGGAGACGGCGAAGAGGAGGAGTGTCCCGAGTACCTGCGGGAGGTGGTTGAGGAGTATGGTATCCAATACCCCGAGGTGAAGCCCAACAGTGAGGTCGTCGCCGAGCTGCAGCACCTGGCCTCGCTCAACCAAGGGCTGGAGTTTCCCGGCGAAGCCAACAGCGATCTCGCGCGGCAGTTGTTCAAGGACCAGGCGACGCCATGGCACGACATTGCGTGGAGACACATCGAGCTTACGCTGGCGGCCAGCCAGGAATTTGCCGAGGGCGCTTTCTACCACATCACTGGGGTGGATGACTCGACCTCGGGGGCTATCGTGAACGACTGCGTGGAGCCCTTTTTCGAAGCCAAGAGAGAGAAGCTGCGAGACAAGCTAGAAGAGCTCCTCCACCCCTACGCCAACGGCTGCGGAATCCCCCCCGAGGACGAGTTCCGCAAGATCATGCGTGGGATTACGCACCGGCGGCTCGCTCGTCGAATCGAGGAGCGTTTGGAAAACAGGCCCGAGGGGACACAGCGACTGGATATTGAGACGATGCTTCGCGATTTGGACGTTACTGAAGTTGACAGCTTTGGCAGCGCCAAGGTGCTGGAAATGATGGAGGCCTTTTACGATGTAAGTCAGTCCAATTCGGCGTCGAGGACGGGAGGGAAAAGGGGGAGGGGGGGGGGGGAGGGGGGGGTGGGTTGTTCTGATCTGACACACCGCTAGGCCTCGCTCTCAACTTTTACAGACAATGTCGTCAATCTCGCAGTCGAGAGATGTCTCATTTACCCACTGCCGGGCCTTCTTACGTCGGAAAGCGTCCACCAAATGACTGTTGAGAAGCTTGAGGAGCTGGCCGCGGAATCACCGGACGTCCGCACGCAGAGAGACGATCTGGAGAAGGAGATCAGGATCCTGAAAGAGGGCCTCCGAAGATGCCAGAGGCACAGGCCACACCTGCGAGGTAGGTTGAGCTGTTCAGACCGAAGCTTCTTTGCGATTCTGACCCTACCTGATCAGCGTCTCTCGCGGTAACCCCGCGTCGTTCCCTCGGCGTTGGATTGGGATCGGTTTCGAGTAAGTAGTCCGTCGTACCTAAGCGCCTAGCTGAGCAAGGGGATGCTAATAACGAGCTTCCCTCAACAGGGACCGGCACCGTATCACGCTCACCTACGCCCACGGGAGACCTCCTTCCCCCGCCACCAGCCGAGAGGGCCATCCAGCCAGCCGCTGCCCCGACGCCAACGTCCCAAGCAGCTCACACGCAGCCTGTCCCCATCGCCGCCACCCAGTCTCCTGCAAACCCTGCCCCTTCGGTCATGAGTAGTAGTGGTTCAACTTTTAATCCCTTCGCCATGCCGAGTCACACAAAGCCAGCAACGACCACTTCCCCATGGGCCAGCAAAGGCGGGAGCAGCGTCTTCGGGAGCGGCAGCGCCCTCGGCGGCGGCTCCCCCTTTGCAGCCCCGAATACCAAGGCCAACACCTCTCCCTTTGGAGTCCCAAATCCCAACGTCAACACCTCCCCCTTCGCAGCCTCGAGTGCCACGGCCAACACCTCTCCCTTTGCAGCCCTGAGTACCAAATCCGCCAGCAACGCCGCGCCGGGCACTACCACCAGCACTCCTGGTACCACCACCACGTCGAATCCCGCGAACTCCACCGCCAACAACCAGAACAAGAACCCCCCCACCGGAGGCACGGGTGCGTAACCACCTCTCGGTAGGCAAACCGACCCCTTGCCCCCCAAGCCCACCCTTCTAACCCAAGACCCAGCATAAACTAACCGCAACAGGGGAGACGACGACGCGAGGCCCCAAAGGCCTTACGTACCCCGGCATGGAACGCGTCCCGCTGCAATTGCCATTCGGCAGGCCGTACGCTGGTACACGCCTGCAGAACGCTGAGTCGAATTCCCATAAAGAACAATACGGAGCTACCGCGGAGCTCATGTATTGGCACCTCTCGTTTGAGGAGCCGTTCGAGGGCTTTTCGGCGGACGAGCTGAGATTAAAGGCCATGGTTGAAGGGGCCCGCCTAGGTTTCCCGGCCCCCCGGGCGAAGGGTGTGTGATGATTGATTTTGTATTTTTGTTTTTGTTTCCCCTTTTACGGGCAGGCCTGATTGTCAAGACGTAGCTCGAGGAGCTACAAACCAATACCGCAAGAGCGGACTATTATTCCGGGTGTCGTGGGACTCATTGGGTAGTGAACAACATCATCGCAGGGCGGAGACGGAGGGGTTTGTCTTCTACACTACAACCTGCAGTCGAAATCCGATCCCGGAATGACGACATCCGGGGCACAAGATGATTGTATCCGCATTCTCGATCGGGAGCGAGAAGATGGGCAGCTCGCGGGCCGGAGCCTGTCCTAGTTTTATCTCGCGCTCTGTTGGCGGTCTGTTGCACCCGGCCAGCGCGAGGTTGAGGCGCTCGTGGGTAGTGCCCGGTAGATAGTGACTGGTACAGCTCAGTGGCTGGGAAGGGTGTTGGCGCGGGCAATCATTTGTGCCATGTCTTTGCGATCGGAATCTTCACGCTTCAGGTGCTCGTCAAGCGGGTTCCTGGCCTCGATGATCGGCGCCTTGACTTAGAGGTTCTGCGTCACCTCACCGTCCTGCGCAGTTATTACCTGGCGGACGGATTTGCCAGGTGGTCGCGCATTCCCCGAGCTTTTCCAGCAGCGCGTGCGCACTGTCAAGGGCGCGGTTCTGATCGGACTTCCAGACCACGACGCGTGAGTTGTCTGCGGCTGTTTTGCCGGGTGCCTCTCGCAGCTTCCTAAGGTGCCTGGTATCGATTGCCTGTCTCTGTTAGAGCGGAACCGCCCACCACTGCAATAAAGTCGTGTTGATTGCTGGAAAAACTGTTGATGTTGCTCCTCCGGCTGGGTGAGGTTGGGCCGACCCTCGAGAAATTACATATGGAGAAATGAAGATAAATCCGCCACCCTCGTATGCCATGGTTAATCCCCATGTTCCAGTGTTCCCTCAGCATCCTCCCTTCACTGTATGGCTGAGCCCATGCCATGATCCCCATGTCCCAGCAATCCCTCAGCGTCCCGACTTCACTGTACGGCCGACCTTGTCTGCTCCTCAATCCCTTGTATCGACTTCTGGGCATCGCCGTCCGTTCCGGTGCTGTGCACCTGGAAGTGGCTCTCGATCTTCTCAAAACGCTGTGCATGCTGATCCGCGTGCGCAGCTAGCATTCTCAGCACCTCGGCATGTTTCGCATCGTTGCTGGCCTGCGCCTTGGTGAGGGAATCCTCGACCCCGGCAACTACCCGATCCACCTTGTCGCTCAGACCTTTCAGGACGTCTGTTTGTTCCTGAGTGCGGGTGGGGAGCACCTCGAGAAGAGATGCCAATTCCGACAACTTGACCTCGACCGTGATGTCGCCTCCAATGATTTCAAGGTTGGTCGATACCTGATCGAGCTGTTTGCACATGGCTCTGAAGTTTGCGGCGGACCGCGCCGCGGTCTCGAGCTGCTCCTCGTATTCGATTACGTCGTCCAGATGTTCTTGTGCGGCCTCCTGGATTTTCTGGACTGACTCAACGGCCACTTCGAACTGTCGATGTATGCTTTCGAGAGCCGCAGCATCCCCCTCTGGCAGCATCCCCACATGGCGTGCCATGTTCTGCGCGAGCTCTTCAAGAATTTCGTCCATTCTTTGATGCTCTCTTAGCAATGCTGCCGACATTCTCTTTTTGGGTGTACTGGGAAAGAAAGTTTGTGGGTGGGCGTACTGCGGAAGAGAGGTCGTGGGTGGTTCTGCTGGGGAGAAAGTTTGTGGGTGGTTGTACTGGGTGTGGGAAGAAAGGAGGTGGTGCCGGTTGTATGACTGCGGAAGAAACCCGAGGTTGTGGGTGAGGTGGCCGATGGGCGTTAGGGTTGGTTCGCAAACGGGGAGGTGGGAATGTGGCAGACGAGACATGGAAGAGGAAGGAACTACCTGACCGTGACCAGACACAGATAATTGCATCCAGAGCCCGAAGAACCAACACAGACGAGAAGAACAAGTCTCCCTCGCCTAGAAACGGACAGGCTGCACCACCCGAAAAGTGGGATGCTGAACTGGTGCGCAGCAAACCCGCACATCCAACCCGGCACCGCGCCGCCGAAGCCAAAAGCCACCGCGGACTTCAACGGCCGAGATCATTGCTCTGCAAAGAGTTTCCATACGCCGTGGGACGGCAACTACTATACATTAAACCCAGACAATCCAGCTAGACACATCATACAACCTATCACCATGTTCTTCTGAGCGAGGGTGCGCCGGCACTCATCCGCGACGCTGCTTCCCTTCCACGGATTGGAATTCGTCGTGCTATCCATCCGTCCTCTTCATGCTGGAATCCAGTTTCAGATAACCTGTTTGTAGACGTATCAGTAACATTCAGCCATCCAGAGGGCGAGCAGGGTGCTCTTTGGGTCCGTCTTACCTTGCTTCTTGAAAAGGACATTGCTAAGCTCCTTCCCCATGCCACATAGCGCGTTGCTCCATTCCTCCTTCTCAACTTTGTCATGAAGATCCGTAAGGCGGGGCTCCGCATCCACCCTCGACACCTCAAACGCGTCCTAGGCCGTCTCCCGCTTGTCTTCGAACACGGTGTCCACGAACTGATCGACACCAGTGCGACGCAATTCTTCCATCCACTCACCCACCGCCCTCTTGTCTTCACCCTCGGACAGCCTGATTGCTTCCTTTTCGTCCAGATAGTCGACCAGCGGCACGGGTGCGCCGATCTCGGCCATGTGACTCGACCACTCGGAGAGCAGGAAAAGCGCGCGCCACATAGCAGACTGCAGGAAGTGGTCATCCTCCGGGCGCGGCGGCTCTTCGCCCTTCCGGTAGAAGTATTCCGGGACCAAGTAGACCGCGTGCGTCTCGGCGTCGTAGTCTATGCCGACGCCCATAAAATGTTGGCCGACCCTGAATACATTCTTGAAGATATGGGCCTTTTTTTTAACGCCCTCCGGCAGCGGGATGCTCCAAGGTCGATATGCGCGGGAGGCGCCATCGGGCAGATTGCACGGGGGAATATCCAAATAAGAAAGGCGGTTCAGCTGCTCCTGGTAGCTTTCTGGCAGCTGCCACCACTGCTGCGACATCCGCTGCGGCCACCCCTGTGGTGACCGGTAGGACCACTGCTGCTGTGGCCATTGCTGCTGCGGCTGTTCTGGTGGGTACTGCTGAGCCCGCTCATCGACCTTCCATGAGGCCGCTTGCTGGGAGCGGTTTCCGATTCTTGCTGGCACCTGGTCGGTAAAGTCTGATGTGCGGTCGGAGACGTACTTGGTCAGGGCTTCGCGGACTTTGTCGAAACGCAAGACCGAGTATAGTGGTTCGTACACGTCCCAGCCCTGGACGATGGGATATGCTGACTGCTTTGGTGGTGCCTCGCCCGAGTCGACTGCCTCTGCGGATGTGTGAGTGGCGTAGGGTGCGACCGGGCGCAAAGAGTGAAGACTTACCCTCGAGTAACAGATCATACACTTCCTCGTACACCAAGAACAGTAGATGATCTAGCGACATTGTGTCGCTGCCGTTGTCGTAAACGAGCTTCAGGATCGCATGGCCGACGTCCTCTTCGTATTCCACATGCTCCTGCTTCAGCATTTGCCTGAGTTCCCTGTCGACTAAGCGGTTCAGCTGGTCGATGAAATAAATTGCGCGTTCTGCGACGTCTCGCGACGCGCTCTGCGATTCCGACGCCCTGTGGGTTGTATGGTCGTGTTGACTCATGGTGCTGGGGTGGCTGCTGGAGTGGAGGAGAAAGGGGATGAGTGGGTTGCGAATCGGAGCGAGAAGGAAGAAACCAACGAAGAGAAAATGGAGGAGGAGAGGGAGGTGTACACGATGACACGATGACTGGTCGAATTGAGTGGGAGAAGCAGCTGGCGAAGGTAAACATAAAATGGTAGGTCGGTCGCGCCAAACCACTTTCCTTTTCAGTGGGGGTCCGTAGGGGTCAGCGAGGAGAGTTTCGGGTCTGGCGAAATTCTTGTGGGCTGGCGCGGTGAGGGAGGAAGGAAGAAAATATCATGTGATGTGGTTCTTGGTGGTCGGCTCTGTTGACCGATTCTGCTCGCCCCTCTTTCAGGCGTTCAGCAGGCCACTTCTCTTGACCATCTTCATCCCAACTCACGACGCCAATCCTACAATAATCTGACCTTTGTCTTTGATTTATTCACAGGGAGGAGCCTAGGTTTAACGTGGCAGCTTTGTCATTGAGGCCCTCGTCAAAAAAGAACACGGAAACTCGTAGGCAATTTTGTTTTTGGTGCCGCCCTTTCGCACGTTCATCACCACCACTCATTGGTCGTGCGTTTCCATGTGCAGCATACATGTGACAACGTCTCTCTGCTGCACATCTATGTTTTCACGTTTTGGAATCTAGGTGCATCGCTCGTGGCCGAGCTTCTTGGGAGCCCTAGCCTGTTCCTCTCTTCGGGGGCCAGCCTGTGATCGGCGTTGGTTGCCAGTCGCTGAACCACGAGGTCACCAAACTGCTCGAGATTACGCACATCCAGGACGACTGGCTCGAGATTGCGCACATCCAGGACGACTGGCTCGAGATTGCGCACATCCAGGACGACTGGCTCGAGATTGTGCACATCCAGGATGACCGGCTCGAGCGGTTGAAGGAGGCCACCAAGCTGCTCGAGATTGCGCACATCCAGGATGGCTTACTTGCTCGAGATTGCGCACATCCAGGATGACTTGGTCGAGTGCTTGAGGCTACTCGAGACTGCACACATCCAGGATGACTTGCTCGAGCGGCTGAAGGCGGGGCCGCGTATTTTGAGGTCAAGAGCGCGAGCATGCGCGAGGAGATTGAGGAAATCGGGGCCCCTTGAGTTGGTCGTGGAGATCAACAAAGCCGATTCCAGGGAACGGCCCGAAGTCTATCGACCATCGACCGACGTCGGGTCTTGGTGGGGCCTGGCTCGATCATGACAACCATGGAATGGTGCCTGGGACAAGACGTCTGCCAAGCCCGGGTGAGACTGTGGGGCCTTCGATAACCAAGCTTTTCTTGGCGGCCACCAGACGGCCCATCCAATCATTCAAGCGCATCAACTTTCCGTGTGTCATTGGCTGCCATTGACGTCAGCAGCCCTTCCAGGTTGCGCTTTGGTCGCTCGCTCAGATGCAAACAAGAGAAAGGGAAAAACAACCCCGGTATAAATAAGTTCCCAAGTCATGGGCAACTCGTGAGAATCAGCATGTCTACGCCATCTTCTCTTCTCATCCTCCACGACGCCTTAGGCTCACGGGGCAAGGCTCGAAACCTCCAACTTGCACGCCTCAGCTGTGTTTAAGCTTTCCCCGGTGTTGACCAACATATTCAGAGACCATGGGTTTCTTCAACCGCCGCCCTCGCGATGATCCACCCTCGGGATCGGTACCGGCCACCAACGGCCACCACCATGCTGCCCGCCACCACAACGAGCCATACTCGATGTCGACCCGTCCCACGTTTGGCCAGTGGCTGAGACATACATGGCTAGACATTGTCACCATGGCGGCCATGGGAGCGGTTGGCCTTGGTGTAAGTTTGACCGGACTCCGCAGTCACTTTGGTGAAGATCCGCTAACCACCCAAAACAGGTCTACATGGCCGACCCTGCACCAACTCGTTCGTTTGCGGTGACCTTTTCCGATGGCGAGGTCGTCTACCCGGAATTTGCCTATCCCATGAGGAAGGAGATCATCCCCATCTGGCTGGCCGCCTTTCTGGCGTCCGTCATCCCCATCGTGGTCATTCTTGCCATGCAGATCCGCATTCGCTCGTTCTGGGACGCCAACAACGGCATCATCGGCCTGCTGTACTCGCTCATCGCCGCCGCCGTCTTCCAGGTCTTCATCAAGTGGCTCATCGGCGGTCTCCGCCCCCACTTCCTGACCGTCTGCAAGCCCGACATCAGCCGGGCCACCAACACGCCCGGCGTCGCGGAGGACGGCTACAACGCCAAGGGCTTCAACCAGATCTACTACACGCGCGAGATCTGCACGGGCGACGCCCACGAGATCAACGACAGCCTCGAGTCGATGCCCAGCGGCCACACCACCGCCGCCTTCGCGGGCTTCATCTTCCTGTACCTCTACCTCAACGCCAAGCTCAAGGTCTTCTCCAACTACCACCCGGCGTTTTGGAAGCTGATCGCCATCTACGCCCCCGTCCTCGGCGCCTGCCTGATCGGCGGCGCGCTCACCATCGACGAGTTCCACAACTGGTACGACGTGCTCGCCGGTGCCGTCATCGGCACCGTCATGGCCTTCTCTGCGTACCGCATGACCTACGCCGCCATCTGGGACTGGCGCTGGAACCACATCCCCCTCAACCGCGGCGCTCCGTTTGCGCACGGAGAGCCGGAGCTCGCGGATGCTACCTTTACGAGGCGTGCTGGATGGGGTTCCGGTGTTGCCGCGCCGGGCGGCGGCCACTTTGGGAAGGAGGGCCATGGGTTGGGTGGTCATCATGCGTATGCGGGTAATGGTGTCAACGGTGTTAATGAGGCTGGAGTTGGAGGTGGCTTCTCTCGCAAGCCTGTTGCTTCTGGGGCTCGGGCTGAGGACATGGTGTAAGAGAAGTCGGTGTGAGAATCAGCGGGTAATACCCAAGCAGGGGAGGGTACTCTCCATTATTCACCAGATCTAATCTCCTAATGTACGGACACGCTATCCTTTAATACAATACGCAAGCGTAGAGTAAACAGTAACCGTTTGGTGCTCAAAGCAACAGAATGCACTACCTAGGGCGTTGCTACTGCGATGATTGCATGAGATGATGAGGCAGCCGCGCTCATCGCTCCCAGCGTTAACCGTATCGGCCTTATGGAGCTTTAGGTACGGAATACGGAATACATACCCTCGCTGCCCCCACGTCGACCAATGAGTGTCCGCCCTCCAGATGCTTTAGGCAAGTGGGCTTCTGTAAAGTGGGGCGCCAGGCGGGCATAACCAACTCGCACCGTCTTTTGACTGCAATCAACACTGCTCTCGAGGGTGAGAATCGACGTGATCCATGCATCTCTGGTGACGGGAGTTACATAGGTGCACTTTAGGTACTGTACCTGACCGAGTAAGGTCCCTACCTTACTAGCAACCTAGAAGCTCCATGCAGTACTCCGTATCAAAAACCGGGTACCCGACTGTCAGGTGGATTAGTGGTGTGGCTGCCTCAAGTGGTTTCCGTCACGCATGTGCTGCTGTCATGCAGCCTTACATAAGTATGGGAATTACGGTACAGGCATGGAAGGCAAGACCTCTCTGGACATCTTCCCTTTCGTACACTGGAATTTCGCTCCTTCCCTTCTCCGGACTTTCTCAGCGTGTGCTCCTATATACCCCACCCAAGCCCTAATCGCTGTAGGTTCCATATGCCTGTCCTCGGGACTCATTGCCCCTCTTAGGGCAATCTCCATGAGTAGGAGCATGTCCAGCTCCGTTGTCATAAAGAGGTGATAAAGGAGCCCTATGTTGTGAAGACAAGACGGCGAGTGCGTCTGGTTGCGAAGACCCTAAGAAGGGCAGGTGAATATGAATCAGAACTTAGCCTGTGCTCCAGAGTTCCAGACACCGAGACTCCTCGTTTCATGACAGCTGAAGGTTCAAAACTACATGACAGTGTTGCATTACATGTGATTACCTGGGACATCGACTGTACAGAATCCGAGTTTCCTCCCGCTTCTCCCCGCCTCCGACTCTCCTCCTTTTCCTTCATCCTCTCGTCTGTCCCCTTGTGTCCCTTTGTCATCTTCCCCATTACTGCAGAAGGCTCGGTACACACATACCGTCTTCGAAGCGCATCGCCTAGTTTTTCTCGCGCGCGGCGACCAAGTCTTTGAGTAGCTTGGTGACAGACAGGTCGCTATTCTGGTCGACGGGAGTGGGGCGCAAGTGGCCGTGAGAGCTCACGGTGTACGCGGTCTTGGAGCGGGTGCCGAGACGGCGAGTACGAGGACGTACTGGCGTATAGTTCTTGTTCGTGGCACGACCCAACATATCGCGCGTGGGCTCTGGTGGCTCCTCTGGGCTGGTGGCTGGCTCGGGCACCTCTTCGTCTATCTCCATCCGGCCGTCCGTCGCCTCCCTTCTTGCCCGCTTCTCGGCGTCGTCCCATGCCGGGCTATGCTCGCGCATCCTCTTTTGTGTTCGCATAATCCGGGGCGGGAGGCTCAATTCGGCGTCGTTGCTGGAGTGCGCGCGGGAGGGTTCACTAGCAGAGAGAGAAGGTGCCGCGTCCTGTTGTGCAGAGATCTCTCTCTGAACCTGACGCGCGTCGTTTGCCAAGCGAGGCATTGCCAGAAAAGAACGAGTGCTTGGCGCGGGGTGGGCGTGACTGCACTCGTAATAGTTGTGGATGATGGTCACGGTGCCCCCAGAAATGTATGTCGGCGCCCCGACTGCGCTCGGTGACGAAGAATCGGCGCCTGCTATAGTGCTCGTGGTAGCGACTTGCACAGGCTGCCTCTCGTGGTGGTTGTCATTATCGCTGTCGTTTCCAGCTGCGACTTGGTTCTGCCGGGGTTCTTCCATTTCGTAATCGCCGTCGACTGGTCTCGCAATCAATATCTCAGAGGATTAGAGTGTCCTATTGCAAGAAATTAGTCGGCGGAAGAGAGAAAATTTGGAAAGACAGAGAAAACTTACCACGAGAAAAGCAGGGCGGTAGTACTTGGGAAGATGGTGGCAGGAAATTTCCAAGTCCAGTAGAGAGAGGTGACGAGAACAGCGATGCTCGAGAGAAATCTTGATCGAAGACCGCATGAAGTGAGGAGGGAAAATTTTCTGTGGTAAACAACAGCGTTGGAGGCGGGTGGTTCGAGGAATCGCGAGGGCAATCGAAAGAAAATCCTCCAACTCTAGAAGACGCGATAACCACGGCAGATAAGGCAGGTTTTCAAGAAATTCCGTCCCGCACTAAGAAAAGTGTGACAAGCTTCGTGCTCTGAGAGAAGAGGAAACACCTGTGTGTACATGTATGTCCTTCCGGTTCAGCAGATTCCAGCTCGTGGGGCCATTTCAATCAACCATGCCGTTCATCCACGGTGCCGTCATTCCAGATAATCACTTCGTTGTCCCCTCCAGGCCAGCCCCAAGAAGCATTGTGCGAGCTCAAGATCCCCTAGCAAGCCAGAGCTCCTTAAGCCTTCTGACCGCTGCTCGGCCTCGGCTTTTTGCTTTGCAGAACCGACTCAACTACTCCTCAATCCCCTCCAGCAAATCCCGGAGACAGGCCCTCATACATTGAGTTGCTCATGAATGGCCGCGAGATCTGCGGCGGACCCGGCCGCGTTTTTAACCTCACTTTGACGAAGCATCCAATGTAGTGAACTGCGTCTCTGCGCTGGCTCTGGCAAACACACCCGTTTCGGCCATGATGCCAGGTTCCCAGGCGGCACCACGTGGAGGTGCAGAGTCCGACTTCGCCGCCCCCCCCCCCTCCTCCTCCTCCTCAATGAGTGCTGCGGCTCACCATCACCGAGGTATCGTGTGATGCTCGGCCGGTGGGCTGCGTATCACCGCGAACAGTTCATCACTGCCGAGGCGTCGTTTGGCACCCGGCCAGTGGGTTGCGTATTGCGGCGAACGCCTCATCACTACCGTGGCATCGTGTGGTAACCGGTCAGTGAGCTTTGTATGGTCGTGAATGTTCCGGCTCGGACTCCGATGCCCAGTCGTGCGTGTTACTGTCATCATCGGACCCGTGCACGTCTTCATTCGCGGTGTCTCTGTTCTCAGTATCCATTTTCGGCGGCTCCTCCAGCACGAATGGCCACACTAGGCTGCGGAAAACCTCCAGATGGTCGTCCGTGAACCGAGGAGGTCTCCGCAGTCAAAGTGGTACTGATACCCATCTTCCGTATTGCTGTCAATCACGGGTGGGAACTGAGCCACGGGATTATCGTTCCGCCTGGTGGCAGCAATCCAATCCCGTTTGCTGGCTAGATGAAATGCCTTCTTCCACCTTTTGATGGTGTCACGGTCCGTCGGTGGGAACCGGCGTTGTTATACTCGCAATGAGATCGACCAGCCTCTTTAGGTCTGCTGTTGCATCGGTCCAGCGGGCTATCAATGCCTTGGCCTTGTTGAAATCTGCCTCTGTGAAGGGCAGCTTCGTCTCGTCTGTCGCGTCTACAATCATGTCGCGGAGCTCTCGTCCGCGCCGGTGGAGCTTCTTTATATCCCGCCGTGCAGTCTTAACCAGGTCCGTATCGAGCTAGGCAAGCAGCCCATGGCGGCGCTGTAGCTCGTCAGTCGTCTCCTTTATGTTGTCCAGGTACCATGGGTGAGTCGCCCAGCTCCGACTTGGTCATCCAGCCAGGCCGCTGGTCGACGTGCACCGAGACCGAGTAGGCACCGGGGCCGCTCCCGAGATAAAAGTCGATGGGTTCGTCGACCAGCTGATTGGCGCGGTCGCCCAGTCCTTGCCAGGCCACCGTGCCCAGGATCACCGCTTGTAGCACGTTCCTGGGCAGGCTGTGCAGCAGGTCCAGGAACGTCCCGTCCGGGCCGCCGTCCAGGATCTTGCGCAGCGCCGCACTCTCATCGATTGCCAGCACCCTCTCTACCAACATGTTGGCCCTCTCCTTGGCAATGCAAAACACCTCAATCGCCAGGTCCGCGATCACGCTATCCCGGAGCACGAGGAGCATCCGTTCCATTGTCTCGTCAATGCACGGCACGCTGTCCGTCGGCTGTAGTCGTTTTCCTTGCCACTGAGGTAGCGTCGGTGTGGCATCCTGCGATACCTCTAAAGGGTTCTGACTTTGCATGTTGGTCGATGTTGTGATTTTGTGTGTTGGGGAAAACGGCAGATCGGGTCATGCGAGCCCTAAAAGCCTTGGGCGCCGCGCTCCCAAAATGGCAACTGCCCACATTGTGCTGTCGAGGGGAAGGCACGGCCTTGTACCGTCCATGGCGGGGCTGACCTGCCGTTCCGTAGGCTCGAGGTCAAAGGACTTCTCATGGGTAAACCAAAAGCGCCAGGAGGATTTGGATGATGCTACCAGCATGCTGGAGACAAGGACCGCGGCGGCGCCAAAAGCTCCAGGAATACACTGACGAGCATGCTGGCGGCGAGGACAGTACCAAACGCTCTGAGAGGACCCTGACAGTGTCGTAGGGCAGCGGTCGAGCCAAACGCTGACCAACATGCTGGAGGCAAAACTACCATGGCCTAAGAATGTCCAGACGGGGGATGGGCGTCTACTACAAGCGCGACTCCAGGACGTGAGGGCACAAAGGCATATTACGAGCGTCTGGGACGGCTGAGCATAATCATCTGTCGAGCCAAACTCCGAGGCCTTGCAGAGCGAGCCTCTGTCAGGTCAAACTCCAAGCCTACGGAGAAAAAAGCAAGAGCTGCAGAAGCGAACTCGGTTCACGGCCAACTCGGAGCCTGCCCGGTCCCCTCTCGCGCGGTGCGGCAGTTGAGCACGCTCAGCGACGTGGGTAGCGGTTGTCACATTCCTGTGTTACTGGTCGTCTCGCGTGCTGCTGCGATCTCGTGCAAACTGTCGTGTGACTAGGCGTGAGTATCTGTTCGATGTCTGCTGTCAAGACCCAGTGCCCAAAGAATTAGAAGCGAGTATACGGACAGAAGGGAGGGGGATGACATACCGCAAGGCCATCACGACGGAATGCTGGTCGACGGACACGTCGGGTTGGCGGCGTTTCCTCGTCAGCGGCGCGGCACGCCGGCCATGGAACTAGAAGTAAGGCATCCAACAGCAGACCTGGCGACACCCATCAAAGGCTTGAATGTGCTGTCAGGGCACCGTTGTAGGCATCGAGCCTAGGCTGTCAGCATCACACTCGACCACCATCAACGAGACACTATGGTGTATGGTAGGCCAGAAGCATTTTAGGAGGGGGACACCTCAGCGGCCTTGGGGCTGGCGGGCACTGGATTGATCAAGCTTTACCTGGCCAAAGGAGAATGCAATGTACTGGGCGTAAGAACCTGTTGACCAAAAGCAGAGTGCCCGGGCAATCAGGTGACACGCAAACGAATTTTGCTGGCGGCAGGTGCGGTCGACAGGCTCCTGCCAAACGACTATTTGGCAACCCGGCCAGCCCCAAGTATTTACCTTTTTGTCACTCGACCGACCGACCAAACCACCGACCAAACAACCAACAACTAAAATCATGAAAGACCACGACAACACAGCGCCAACGATGCAAGACATCAGCGAGCACTACGAAGACCTTCGGCAACAGACGAAGCCAGAGTTCCACCCCGTCCTTTACGTGGCGACGCGCCTCATCGCGGAGCGCCCGTTCCCACGCGGTGCCGTCCTGGCGCTTCTCCTCGACGACTTCAAACGAGAGTCGGTCTTGGAGAAGCGCAAGGAAATGGCGACCGCGAGCACCAACGGCTGGGCGCTTGACGCGCTGATCGGCCTGCTCCGCGTCGCGCTCGCGCATGGGCTTAAGCCTAAGCCCGACGGCCCTACGGTCCTGTACGACGCAGCGTTTCACGCATTTGGCCGCAGCATCGACAACGACTACATCGTCAAGGGAAAGCTTGTCGACTTGCTCTTTTCCTCGGAAGCTGAGCAGCGTGCCAGCGTCGACCAGACGCTCGGCGACTTCGTGCTTCACCCCCTCGTCGAGCGCGCAATCTGGTCGCACCCATGGCTGTCGCTCTGGCGGCCCGAGACGCTGGCTCAGGGCGCAGACGACACGGACTGGGAGCCGTACCAGCTCGACCCGGCCTTCTTGCGCATGGGCTCGCCCATGCACGTCAAATCGGGAGCCGGCATTGGCGAGTACATCTCGAGCCGATTTGGCTACGCCGACATGGACGGCAAGCGCGTCATCCTCGCCGCCACCATGCCGGAAGTCGTCACCATCTTCATCCAAGGCGGGCGCACTTTTGACAGCATTCGCCACTTCGCCATGACGGGGCCCGTCTACAAGGCGGGCTCGGCCGATGAGCTCGAGCACGAGACGTGCCACTACCACCTGTGTGCCGTGTTGAACCTGTCACTTGACGACATCTGACTCTACCACAATGACACAGTCCCCGTGGTCGAGCTGCTCACCGTCGAGGACCAAGAGGACGACTACGCCCACAAGGCAGATCGAGTTCGCCATGGGTCTGAGTGGCGCTTTGCCGAGAGCCCGGACACCAACTTCATCCTCGTCTACGCGCGGTACAGGGAGAACCCCAGGATACCGCATCGCCCCCCGCGCACCGAGTTTGGCGAGTTTTTCGACCCGTTCAAGTTCATCAACAGTGATCCGAGATTCATCAACGTGGACACTGAGCATTGGACATGCGGTGACAACACCTACTCGTTGATTGTTGAGATCGGAGAGGAGGAGTGAATTCGCCTTAGAGACCCTCGGTTCCTCCGTGTCGTGTGTTACGAGCTTGTTTGCTTTTGGACGAAGTAGGTTTGGGATGGCCGGGCGGCCAAAAAGCGAAGAGCTGAGGAGTTAGCATGGCACCGAATGGTTAAGAACAATACAGTCAGAAGACTGCAGTGGATTTAGTGAGGAAGGGTCAAGTTCGATGCACGGAGGGCAGCTAAGCTTCGGGAGTCTGAGTCTAATCAAAAGAAATCCAAATCTTTGCATTTGCACCTATCTCAACCATCAGGCATCGCCTACCAGAATTCTCAGTCACAAGCATCTGACTATGTTGACCAAACAACAAGGACAACAAAGACGGATTCCTGGGGTACTCAAACCTGTAACCACTTCCCATGAGCTTGGCTGCATTTTCAATGAATATTTGCAGTCTGTCATAAAGTGTTGACGTTCACTTTCTGCAATCGAGGCCTTGCTAACCAGGAGCAATGTGTTGCAATTCCTTTATTGATGCATACGCCCGTCTTTTCTAGGTTATTGTCCTCCTTTTTGCCCGAGAAGCATTTCTTTGGACGGAATGTTCATACATTGGGTGCAAGAGATAGCAAAGCAGCCTGACGACGGATGACCACCAAGCCCCTTGTAACCACTTTCATCCCCGTTCACAGCTCTCAATGGAGCACGCACGCCGCCGACCAGACGCCCAAAGTGAGGCAGAGTCTTTCACAGATCAAGCATATATCCCCTCGTCTCTTCTCTTCTCATGTTGATCACGTCTCTCCATCCGCATCCAGACGTTGGGCTTCTGGCTGTTCATCCTGAACCCACACACAAAACCATGTCCGAGGCGCCTGAAGAGCAACCTCCTGGCCAGCAGCCGGCGGCGGCCTCTTCAACCAACAATCGGGGGGGAGCCACCGAGGCCGCGCCTGCTAAAAGACCCGGCGACGATGAGGTCGAGTTTATCTCGTCAAAACCGGTCAAGAAGAGGAAGCTGAGTGGGGAGCTGACCACCCAGGCGGCCGAGATGGCCCAGGAACCCATGGCACCACCTCCGCGTCCGCACCAGCAAGTCCCCATCGCCACGCAGCAAGCTACCGCTGGAACACAATCCTTGCCAGCCGAGCGGTGCAGAAGCTTCTGCGGTGCCATCCCGACCCCAGAACCTGGTCTTGTCCCGCTGTTCGAGAGCCGGGGCGCGTCGCTTCCGGTCCTGGACAACTTCGTCTTTCCGGTCTCATTTCCATCTCTGTCGGCGCAGCAGCACAGGGTCTCAGAAGCCATCTCGCCCAGGCAGTTGCCGCAAGCGCTCCCAGCGCCAGTGGGAGCCCCAGCTGACCCAAGCCAGGCCAAACCGCTGCCCTCCACTTCTGGCCCGGCATCGCAGCATTCCGTCACGCTCGACCAGATCTCCTGTCTTGACTTCAACGGCGTACCAACAAACACGCCTGGTTTTGACGTGGGCCGCATCTTTTCCGCTGAGAATGGTCTCATGAGCGCCGCTGGGTTTGCCGACCTAACCCCAGCAATCCAGCCGCCGCCCATCAGCGCGTGCGCCGGCCAGAACGCGATCCCATTCGCCATGTACTCGACAGGCAGCTTCGTGCCGATGATGCCAACGCAAAGCTCCGGTCAGGTGCCAGTGTCGTTTTCCCATCTGCCCATGCAACAGTCCCAGGCTCAGGTTCAGTCACTGCCCCAGAACAACCCGCAGAACCGACCCCTGAACCAGCCCCAGATTCAACCTCAGTTCCAGGCGAAGCCCCAATCTCAGGTCCAGTCTCAGGCACAACACCAATGCCAGTCCCTGGGGCAATATCAGTCTCCGGCCCAGGTCCAGCCTCATTTTCTGCACCAGCACCAGTCTCGGTACTACCAACCCGCGTTGAACGTGCCCGTCTTTGGCAGCCCGGCCAACTCCCACGCCAACGTTTCCACGAGACCTCCAAACCCGCAAGGTCAGCCGCCGGGGGGAAACACCGCCCTCAGCCGCGCCTCGCCCCCGGCACCGGGACCGGCACCGGAGAGCAAGCCCAAACCCCACTGCCTCCACTGCGCGAGAATGCGACAGCACAGGCTGGCACACCAGGCTCAGGGGCCAACTCAACCTCAAGGCCCAGCAACCACGACCTCACCGTTGCGGCCGCAGCGCCACGCCCCCCACCAATCACCGCTCACCCCAACTCCAGCCATACCCTCAACCGCAGCCACCCACCGCCTCCAACACCGACCGCCTCCCATCGAACAGCCCACGCCCGCCTCTCCGCGTCCGACTCCAGTACTCCCGCGCTCAAAACCGACGCCTGCACCACCCATGCCCACCCCCACACAGTCTGTTCCCATCCCTCTCGGGCCGTCCACCTCCGCCTCTGCGTCTGCGTCCGCTTCCGCCCGGGGAAACCAGCTCAGCTCCCCGAACCAGCTACTCATGCAGGACATTGCGCAGACAATCCAGTCGACGTTTCCGTACGCCCAGGTTGCCGCGAGACATGGCGTGCTGCCGGCCAGGGTTGTCGAGGTGCTGACTGGTGTTGTTGTTGGTCCTTTGTTGCGTGGGGGCGGTGTTACTGGGATGGGATGAGAGGGGTGTTGCTTTTGGGGGAGTCGTGGGACGGAAATCGTTCGTTTTGTTCTTGGGGGGCCATGGAGGGGGGCCTGTGTTGGAGGGTTTTGGTTAGCTGGAGATTGACCTGGGGAGATGGTCTTGGGAGCGGGTTGATGCTGGTTGTAAACAGGCAAGCTGGTTGATGGCGATTTGACGCGATTGTGGTTTTTCTGTTGCTTGGGTTCGGTTTGGGCACTTCTCTTGGTTAGATCTCTGTAGAATCGGCAGACATGGCTCGTAGAATGCAATGGGACTGCGCAGGCAGCAGTGGACGATGGTAGGCCCCTCGGCCGATACGCCGGGGCTCTGTGCACTGCACCGATGCTGGACAGTCGTGCCTTCCTCATTCTTGTAACACAGCAGAGCAAAAACCACCTCCCACCCCCACAATCCGTAACCTCAAATTCCACCACCGCTCCCAGTTTTTGCACTCTTCCTCCAAGGCTGGCTTCCGGCAGTCCAACGTCGACCTGTCGTCTCTAGGGAAGATGCACACGCAACTGGCCTTCACATCGAGAGTCTTGGAGGATGATGCTAATTCCCTCAGAACTTTCAATTCCTGGCCGACAAAAACCCAAAAAGACAACGTCTCTCGACCGGCCCGACGCACACCCCGGCAGGCGTCGGCCAAGATCGGGACGCTCGAGAGCTACCGGCCCCCGGCACGCCCGGCGGGGCGCGCCGGCGACCTTGACACGCGATG
Organism: Chaetomiaceae sp. PYS4301M; assembly: GCA_023628425.1. NCBI lineage: Eukaryota > Fungi > Ascomycota > Sordariomycetes > Sordariales > Chaetomiaceae > Chaetomiaceae sp. PYS4301M. Next base: position 391,505 of record JAMAKR010000016.1, on the reverse strand, counting down.
AAACGGCCGAACGGCCCCATCCGCGGTCCGGCGACAGGGATGGGCCGATGCACCACCGAATCCTTCACCGGAGCAAAGGGGGAGCACGAGCGCCATGTGGGGGGTCAAGGCCCAGGGGTGGAGGGCTGGGTGGAGGGCCATGGGTGGAGGCGGGGCAAAAAACAAGAACCAAGGCAAGAAGACTTCACATGCTGAGGACGGGGAAGAATGGTGGAGGAACACCTTTCGAAAAAAAGGGACCAAAAAATGCTAACTCGGTGGATGGTGCCATGCTCAGCTCCCTCTTGCCGTCTCTGCAGCTTATAAGAACCGCTTTCTTCCACTCACGACCGTCCCTCCGTCTTGCTTGATCCCTGTTGTGTCCCCGACCGTCTTGCGTACCTTCTCGACCGGGGAGTGATCGTCCACGCGGTGCGACCTGTCGAGACACCGGCAGACCGGCAAACCTTCGTTCGTTGCCCAGCGTCAAATTTTCTCTTCCGTGCAGCGCCCAGCATTCAGGACCCCTCTATTGGTGTGGATTCTGTCAGATCGTCCCGCCCGTCTTCGGAACTGCCCGACTATATCAACACCCTTTCTCACTGACTCGCCCACCACCGTCTCGGATTCTGTACCCGAGCTGGCAACCCCGGACTGTGAGAGGAAAAGGCCGGCCAACAACACCCCATGACCTTCGTCGTCGAGTTCTTTTCCCTCCTTCTGAAACAGATCTACTGAAGCGTAGCTCGCTCGGGTCACCCACACCATCCCCGGACCTATCCGAGCTGCAGTAGCAACATCTTAGGTTCATTGGCGTATTGTACACACATACGGACATCGCCACCACACCGCCCAACAGGCCATGGCATCCACGGCCATAGACATCGAGGGCACCCGCCGCTCAGCGTCCCTCAAGGAGACGGACGAGAAAGGCATCACCGACAACAGTTCCCCTGAATGCGCCTCGGTCCGTAGCATCGCATCGGGCGATCACACGCACCGCACGCTCAAATCGCGCCATATCCAGCTTATTGGTAGGGGTCTCTGTCGAAATCAAGCAGCCCTGGCTCGTTACTGATTCGTCTGCTGCGTGTAGGTATCGGAGGCACCATCGGCACGGCCCTGTATGTGCAGATTGGCAAGGGCGTGCTCGCTGGCGGCCCGGGGAGCCTGTTCATCGCATTCTCGTTATGGTACGTCCCCCTCACACTCTCAGCTTGTAGACTACCAACCGGGCTCTGACCAAACGGGCTAGGTGCACCTTCATTCTCGCCGTGACGCTGTGCATGGCCGAGATGGTGACCTACCTGCCAATCTCGTCGCCCTTCATCCGGTTTGCCGGTCGTTACGTCGACGAGGCCTTTGGCTTCGCTGCCGGCTGGAACTTTTTCGTCTTTGAAGCTGCCATGGTGCCCTTTGAGATCACCGCCTGCAACGTCATCATCCACTACTGGAGCGACGCCGTGCCGGCAGGGGGGATTATTGCCATCATGATCGTGCTCTACGGGTACCGTCCCCTCTCCACCCAGCCCCTTTTCCCACCTGGACTCCCCACTAACCCCAACCAGGCTCATCAACATCCTCGCCGTAAAATGGTACGGCGAAGTCGAGTTCTGGGCTGCTCTCGGCAAGGTGTTGCTAATCCTTGCGCTCCTCGTCTTCACTTTTGTCGTCATGCTCGGCGGCAACCCGCTGCATGACAGGTTTGGCTTCCGCTACTGGCGCGAACCGGGCGCCTTTGTGGCCTTTTACCACGCGGGCAACCTCGGCCGCTTCATGGGGTTCCTGCAGTGCCTCATCCAGGCGTCCTTCACCGTCGCTGGGCCTGACTACGTCGCCATGGCGGCCGGCGAGGCCGAAAACCCGCGCGTGGTCATGCCGCGCGCCTTCAACGCCGTCTTTTACCGCCTTACGGCATTCTTCGTGCTCGGCTCGCTCGCCGTCGGCATCCTCGTGCCATACAACGACGAGGAGATGATCACGGCCTTCAGTACCGGCGCGCCCGGCGCCGCCGCGTCCCCCTACGTCGTCGCCATGAACCGACTGCACATCCGCGTCCTGCCCGACATTGTCAACGCCATGGTGCTGACGGCCGCCTTCTCGGCTGGCAACAGCTACGTCTACTGCGCCTCTCGCTCGCTGTACGGCATGGCGCTCGAGGGCAAGGCGCCGCAGATCTTCCGCAAGTGCACCTCCCGCGGCGTGCCCATCTACGCGGTTGGCGTCGTCCTTGCCATCGCCTTCCTCGCCTTCTTGCAGGTGTCCAACGACGCCGCCGTCGTGCTGCAGTGGTTCGTCAACCTGGTCACGGCTAGTCAGCTGATCAACTTCAGCGTCATCTGCGTCACGTACCTGCGCTTCCACGCCGCGTGGAAGGCGCAGGGCCACGCGAGGAGCGAGCTGCCGTACCAAGCCGTGCTGCAGCCGTATGCCGCGTGGTACGGGCTCGCCGGGTGCTTTGTCATGACCTTTGTCGGCGGGTATACTGTGTTTCTGCCGGGCAAGTGGGACGTGCCGACGTTTTTGTTCTCGTGAGTTGTCTGTCCTGCGGGAAGGAAGGAGGAACTGTGCTGACGGATGGACGTCCAGATACGCCATGATTGGCATCTGCCCGGTGCTCTACATCGGGTGGAAGGTGTTTAAGCAGACCAAGATCTACGGCCCCAAGGAGGTCGACCTGAAGAAGAACCTGGCCGAGATTGAGGACTACCAGGACAGCTATGTGCCAGTTCCTGCCTCGTAAGTTTCCCTCCGACTCTGTCGTGTGTTAGGGAGTTCTGCTGACAGCGTCCAGAAACGCGTTTCACAGGTTCCTGGACTGGATGTTTCAATAGACGCTGCTGGACACGCATCGTTACACGGTAGACTTCACGACGATATGCCTGCCTCCTCGAGAGGGAGAACAGTATAGATACCCGACAGATCATATCCCTAACCTCCCAAAAGGAGAGGGAAAGGGGGAAAAAGTGTTTAGATACCCGAAAATGGCTTGGAATAGACTCGCTTGAGGATTGCATAGCAACTCGCATCACACATCTGACCTGACCCTTACCGACCCAAACATCCTCAACCACTGTTCTACGTCCGCGGACTCCGCAAAAACCCAACCACACCACCGCAGTACCCAACCAGATCGTCCAGCCGCTCGCGCTCGCGCGCCTGGTACTCCTTCCACTCGCCCAGCGCGCGCAGCAGCGGCTCGCTCGCCATGACCAGGTCGAAGTGCAGGCGCAGGAAGACGGTCATCCACGCCTGCGTCAGCTCGTAGTCGCGCCGCGCCACCAGCCGGCTGGTCAGCGCCCGGATGAAGTGCAGCAGCTCGTTGGTCGCCTCGTCATCCTCGCCGTCGCCGACTGACAGCGAGCGCAGTTCTAGGTCGGCTGCTGACGGCGGGAGGGATTTGAGATGCTCGATGAAATCCGTGTCTGTTTTTCGGCCTGTTAGTTCGGTCGTGATATGGAAGACAGGAAAGAAAGCTTACAGTCTCCCGACGCGCCGCACACGAGCAGCTTGGACGTCAACGCCTGCTGGTTGCGGGTGCGGTCGAGCTGCGTCAGGCGCGAGCCGGTGCTCTCGGGCTGGGATTCGGCCGCAGGCAGAGCAGCGGCGTTGGCGTTGCCGACCGACGGCAGGAAGAAGGGCGCCTTCTCGGGCGCCTTGGGCGCCTCCTTGGGCCTGTTGCGCGCCTTGATCAGGTCGATGTGCAGCAGCGTCTGCCAGCGGCTCTTGGGCACCAGGCTGAGCGTCATCATGTCGGCGCTGAGCTGGTCGAGCACGGGCGCGGTGACGCCGTCCTCGTCGGGCTGGTCCTGCTCGTCGGCGGCGGCCTCGAACGCGGCCTCGATCAGGCCCTGGCCGCCCTCGCCCGATGTCGTGGGCGCCGCGACCTGGCCGACCTCCTTGTCCGAGATCTGCCGCGTCGGCACGTGCTTAAACAGCGTGCGGTTCGTCCAGATCTGCACGCCCAGGTCGCCCTCGACGGCACCCGCGAGGTACTCGCCCGTGGAGGAGAAGGCGAGCGCCGTGCAGGGCTTCTCCAGCCGGAACGCGTCGATGAGGTGGCTCGTCGGCAGGTCCCAGACGCGGATGAGGGAGTCCTGCGAGGCGGCGACGATCCAGCGGCCGTCGTTGGAAAAGCAAAAGTCGGTGATGTCGCCGCGGCAGCCCCAGAACTCACGGATGGTCTGCTTCGTCTCCACGTCGACTACGCGGATCGAGTGGTCGTCGCACGCGAACGCGACGAGGTCGTTGCCCGGGTGATAGCGGCACGCCGTGATCTTGGTCATGGGCGCCCAGTCGATCTCGTCGACCAGGTTGCCCGTCACGAAATCCCAGAACTTGATCTTGCCGTCGAGCGAGCACGAGATGATGGTCCGGTTGAGCGAGTCGACGACGATTCCCGTCACGGCGGCCGTGTGCCTCCCCGTGCCCGGCGCGAACGTCTTCCTGGAGCGCGTCTGCAGCTTGTTGACCTCGTCCAGCGACTTGAGCTGCTGCATCTTGATCTGCCGCAGCTGTGCCGGCGTCAGCTTCGAGGGGAACCGCTGGCGGTGCTTACCCGACTGCAGGTTGAACGTGTCGATGCTGCCGCCGACGGAGCCGACCAGCGCAAAGGTGCCGCACGGGCTGATGGCGACCGTCGAGACATTCTGGCCGTCGCCCGTCTTGAACGCCCACCGCCCCGCCCGTTTCCTGCCCCAGAACCACGTGCGCGCCCAGGGGTCGTCCTTGTGGGCCGTGACGACGCTCTCCCAGCCCGTCATGCCGCTGATCTGGGCGCTCGTGGCCTTGTTCTTGTCGTTGCCCTTGTCCCAGATCGCCTGCTTCCCCGGCATGGCGCCGATGCCGCCGTCGCGGTTCAGCGACGAGGCGATGCAGGTGATCTCGGGCGCCTTGAGATCGTCCAGGGTGGTGGTCGGGCCGTGAGACAGGGAGCCGCCGGCGAGAATGCCGATCTTCCTGGCCTTCTTGCGGATGGCACCTTGGCTGAGCTCGGAGCTCTGCCCGTCGCGACGCAGACTCCATCCCCACAGACTCCTGTCGCGGCCACCGCTGATGAGCCACTTGTTGCCGCCCTCGGCGCCGTCAAAGTCGGATGGCAGGAACTGCAGGCAGCGTACTGGGGCTGCGTGGCCGCTGCGCGTGTGCAGGATGCGCGGGACGGGCGAAAAGGGCGACTCGTCAAAAATCCACGACTTGAGCGAGTTGTCGAGCCCGCTGGTGACGATGACGGACTGTGCGGGGAGGAACTCGACCTTGCTGATGCCGCCGCGGACGTCCTTGTTGTGAGATGGCGGGTTGTGGGCGCTCCGGAGGACACCCATGATCCTGCCGCCCTTGTTGAGATCCCAGAAAGTGACGTCGCCGCTGACGGCCGTGGCCGTGGCCATGACGCCGTCCTTGGTCCCATCCTGGCCCGCGCCCTGCCCGTCCGTCCGAAACGAGATGCACGTTACCGGGGCATCCTCAGTCCCAGCGTTCAACAGGAGGACGGGCTTGTCGGTGCGCACGTTTTGCACGACCAGCGGCCCTCCCCCGTAGGCGATGGCCAGCAGCGACAGCGCCGGCGAGGGCTGCAGACACGTCACGGCGCCACAGTCCGGGGCCGGCGGCAGGATGGTGTAGATCAGCTTGCCCGTGCTGATGTTCCAGATCTCGACCCAGCCGTCCTTCCTGCCGACAAAGATCTTGTTGAGGAAGGTGGGCATGTTGCAGACGCCGCCGGTGATCTCATTGTCGCCCTTCTTGGCGGCCGTGGGGAACACAGTCGTGTAGTGCTCGAGCGTGGCCGACTTCCACACCTCGATCCTCGTCAGGGCGCAGGCGACGATCCACGAGCCGAAGATGAGGATCTGCTTGATGGGCTGGTCCAGGTCGGCGGGCAGCGGCAGCTCGGCGGCCTTCTTGCCGCGCTGGAAGGCCCACATACCCTGGGGCTCGCCGTTGCGCGGGTCGCCCCAGGCGGCATAGACCTTGTCCTTCCATGCGTAGGTGGCGGTGATGTCGGCGGGCGTCTGCGGACGGGTGACGAAGACGAGGTTGAGGCCGCGCTTGACGTCGTAGGTCTGCAGGGCGCGGCCGACCGAGGTGGTGATCTGGAAGGTGGTCTTGCCGAGGGGGATCGAGGCGAAAGGGACGGCCGTGGGCGAGACTAATCCGATGGTCTAGACGGTCAGATTCAAGCAAGCCCGGGCAGTTAATGCAGGCGAAGAGCACTCACTCGGAACGGGGCGAAGATGGCCGACCCTCGTTTGGCCGTTGCGGGCGCCTTGACGAGGGCATCGACCTTTTGGCGCTTCGTCGACGGCCGGTCGGGCTCTGAGTGGGGCATTGTGACCATCGGCGTTACTGTGACTTCTGCGACGACAAGTCAAGCCGCGATGCGATGCGATGGGACGCGGTCTGAACTTGGCTTGGAAAGTTTTCGGCAGCCTCGTCCTGAAGAGACGTGCCGCCCCACCAAAAAATTTCAAGCCACACCTTGCGTGACCCACTCCAAGCGGCCCTAGATCGCCGAGCCCCGACTTTCTGTGGGTGGGCCCGCTTCCGATGGCCGGGTCCGCTCCCGGTGCAGCATATGCACCTCTGCTTGCTGCAGGGCAGGGCCGCACATTGACCGCCTCTACACTCCCGATAACCTTGACGTGAGAGGACGCACGGCCAGCCTATGAGAGTGCGACATCTCACCTTTGCCTCAAAACGGCTGCATGTCACGCGACCACTTGCCTGTTGTCCACATGCTGTCCAACACAACACAGTTTGGGTTTTTGACAGTGTCTGAGATGACGGGATGCGAGGACGTTGCAGGGCGTGTCGGGTGTCGGAAAGCAGCGCGTTTGTGTCAAACCCATGGTTCCCTTTTGAATGTGTGTGATGGGACGGGAGAGGAGGCAACGGGACAGAGATGGGCAATTTGCAATTGGATGCGATATGGCTCGTGCCTCCTGGAGTCCTGGGACAGCGATGCCTGCCGGATCCGTCGCTGGCGTCATGGCGCTTGTGCCCCTCTGTGTGCCCCGCTAACAGGTTGGCCATGCCCCACCATAAAAAATAAACCCTGCCACGAACCGCTGCTGCTCTGGTGCTGGTTGGCCCTCCTGCCTCGTTATCATCCCGCCGCCCCTTGTTGACCTGGCCCGGATCAGCTTCGTTCTCTCCGCCCCTCGGCAAGCCCTATCTGAGTCCGTGACTCTGACCACGGGATCGGTTCCTTGGCCGGTCCATTGATGCCGGACCGCAGCCAATTGCCTGGGTTTTCTTCTCCTTTTTTTCTTCTCTGGTTTGACACGTGGAACCGGAGTCCGAAGCATAAAACTGGAGGCCCGGTTCCCGGTTAGCAGGTGCTAGCAATTCTCGGGATCTCCTCTCTGTCAATTTGCACTGTCCCTCCGTGTTGCGATCCGAGAACCTTGCCACCTCTGCCTGCCTTCGAACTGCCAATTCTGGCGACCATTTGACCATTTGACCATTTGACCATTTGACTGTTTGAACCAAGATCAGCAACAGGAGTCGGACCCGACCTCGGATTGTCCCAGGCCGACGACGACCACATCACACACTACACAGCCCACTGTGATGAGCTCGACAGAGAACATGGGCGCTGACGGTGCCCCGCCGACCTCGTTTTCGCCGCAGGAGCTCGGCCAGCTGGAGAACCCAGAGCTTGCGAGCCAGGAAGTCGAGGTCCCCCCCGCTGCAGCAGGCCTGCCAGAGTCTAGACCAAGGGCCGACCGCGCTGGTTCCCACTCGCACTCGCACTCGCGCCCTCTCTCCTCGTCCTCGGCGCTGTCCACCCACAAGAGCAAGCAGGCTGAGCCTGGCACCACAGAGCTCCACGCAGAAAGGGCCGACGTCTCCATGCCCCCGCCCTCCAGGCCGTACCTCCCGTCGGGGCTGCCATTGGCAGAGGAAGCCACCATGGGAACATTTTCGCCCCAAGACTTTGCCATCGAAACCACCGATCTCGACGACCCGGACACACCCCGGCTACAGGCGACCACGAGCATCGAAGCAGCTTCGCACCGCGGCCTCCCCGATTCAGCGCTCCGAAGCGCCCGCTCGTCCATCTCCGACGGCCCCGCCGGCCCTGTCGGCCACCGCATGAGCATTAGCTCCCTCTACAGCCTCGCATCCGCCCGTGGCGTCCCGAGCTCGGCGGCCTCGGCCAACGGGAGCGACAACAACAGCATCACCGGCATCAGGTCCGTCTCCGGCATCATGGCGTCGGGTGGAGGACCCAAGAACTTTGCCGCCGCGCAGCCCGAGTCCAGCGTGTCCAACATGACCGTCACGACGGGCAGCCAGGGCTCCCTGGGGGCCCACCAGCTGGCACCGCGGGAGTCGCACGCCCAGAACATGAGCGACATGGTCAAGAAGACCCCGCCGGGACAGCATCAGCCGCCGGCACCGGCCTCGAACTCAACGGGACGCTCGCAGCCTCCGACCCGGTCGCGGAGCCGGGCCAAGCGCAGATTCAGCGGGAGCACCGCCGCCAGCAGCCACCACAGCCCGAGCGGCGACCGTACCGTCACCCATCGACCGGAGAAGGAGGAGCACAAGCCAGCCCCGTGGGGTGTCATTGGCGTATGTGCGCTGGACGTCAAGGCGAGAAGCAAGCCGAGCAGGAACATCCTGAACCGCCTCATTCAGAACCGCGAGTTTGACGTCTGCGTCTTTGGAGACAAGGTAATTCTGGACGAGGGTACGTTGTCTCCCTTTTTTATCCCTCGCCCAACGTTGAGCTGACAGGTTGCGTTGCAGACATTGAGAATTGGCCCATTTGGTAAGTCTGGCGTGCCGTCCGTTCCCGTCCTGCCTGCGCGTGCTAACAGCCACCCAGCGACTACCTCATCTCTTTCTACTCGGATGGCTTCCCCCTGGAAAAGGCCATCGCCTACGTCAAGGCCCGCAAGCCGTTTTGCGTCAACGACGTGCCCATGCAAAAGATCCTGTGGGATCGCCGCCTCTGCCTGCGCCTGCTCGACCGCATCGGCGTGCCCTCGCCCCAGCGGATCGAGGTGAACCGCGACGGCGGGCCGAAGCTGCTGACGCCCGACATCTGCAAGCACATCCGCGATGTGAGCGGCGTCACCTTCGAGCCCGTCGACTCCGACGCCGAGCGTGCCGCGTCCGCCCCGCCGCGCAAGGTCGAGCTGCTGGACGGTGGCGATATCCTCTCGGTCGACGGCGCGCTGATCAAGAAGCCCTTTGTCGAGAAGCCCATCAGCGGCGAGGACCACAACATCATCATCTACTTCCCCTCGTCGGCCGGCGGCGGCGCCCGCAAGCTGTTCCGCAAGATTGGCAACAAGAGCAGCGAGTTCGTCGCGACCCTGACGGTGCCGCGCGCCATCACCCAGCCCAACGACAGCTTCGTCTACGAACGCTTTATGCAGGTGGACAATGCCGAAGACGTCAAGGCCTACACGGTCGGCCCCACTTACTGCCACGCCGAGACCCGCAAGTCGCCCGTCGTCGACGGCGTGGTCCGCCGCAACACCCACGGCAAGGAGGTGCGCTACGTCACGGCTCTCAGCAGCGACGAGAAGGAGATCGCCAGCAAGATCAGCACCGCCTTCGGCCAGCGCGTGTGCGGCTTTGACTTTTTGCGCGCCAGCGGCAAGAGCTACGTCATCGATGTCAACGGCTGGAGCTTCGTCAAGGACAACGACGACTACTACGATCACTGCGCCAGCATCCTCAAGGACATGTTCATCAAGGAGAAGATGCGCAAGGACGGCCGGACGCCGCCCATGGCCTCGCCCGTCATCTCCGACGTGGACCCCCTGTCGTCAGCCCGCGCGAGCCTCACAAACAAGGAGAGGGACCTTGCCTCGCAGGGTCGCCCGAGCATCGACCGGTCCGCCCGCGAGTCGCTCGTCGAGCCGGTCCCGCCGCCCACAGCGGACTCCAAGCGCGGGAGCATCCCCGCCAGCCCGCTGGTCAGCCAGTTCTCGTCCTCCTTGCAGGACAGCGCGCCGTCGGCCGCGCCGTCGATCATTTCCGCGGCGCCCTCTGTGCTCCCCGAGACCATGGCGCACGACGAGCAGGAACCCCCGCCGCCCCCGCCGCCCAAGCCAAGCTGGAAGCTCAAGGGCGTCGTGTCGGTCATCCGCCACGCCGACCGCACACCCAAGCAAAAATACAAGTTCACCCTCCACACCGACCCCTTCATCAAGCTGCTCCGCGGCCATCAGGAAGAAGTCCTGCTCATCGGCGAGCCGGCGCTGGCGAGCGTGCTCGAAGCCGTCGATGTCGCCCTCAGGGCCGGCGTCGAGGACCCGGCCAAGCTCAAGTCCCTGCGCAACGTCCTCATCAAGAAGGGGAGCTGGGCCGGGACCAAGGTGCAGATCAAGCCCATGTTCCGGAAGAAGGTCGAGGCCCAGAGTCCAAAGGCGGAAAAGGACACGAGTAAAAACGAGGAGCCCGTCCAGGCGGACAAGGACGTCGACAAGAAGGACGGCGAGAAGACGCCGCGCAAGCCACCCAAGCGGCAGGACTCGCTGTCGGGCGTGACCATGTCCAAGTTCACGGCCGCCGAGGAGAGCTTGGTGCTGGACAAGCTGCAGCTCATCGTCAAGTGGGGTGGCGAGCCGACGCACTCGGCGCGCTACCAGGCGCAGGAGCTCGGCGAGAGCATGCGCAGCGACCTGGGGCTGATGAACCGCGAGATGCTCGAGGAGGTGCACGTCTTTAGCAGCAGCGAGCGGCGCGTCGTGACGAGCGCGCAGATCTGGGCGGCCAGCTTCCTCAAGAAGAAGAACGTGCCCGAGGACTTCATCACGATCCGCAAGGACCTTCTCGACGACTCTAACGCGGCCAAGGACGAGATGGACAAGGTCAAGAAGAAGCTCAAGGGCCTGCTGCGCAAGGGCAACGAGCGCCCGCCCCAGTTCGCCTGGCCCGAAAACATGCCCGAGCCGTCCGAGGTGCAGACGCGCGTCGTCCAGCTCATGAACTTTCACCGCAAGGTGATGCAGCACAACTACGCCAAGCTGTACAGCGGCGCCGTCAACTCGCTCAGCGCCATCAACAACCCGGCCACCGCGGACAGCAAGGGCCAGGCCCCAGGCCAGTCCCAGACCCAGGGGCTCGGCGACGGTGGGTCATCGGCCGCGTCGCTGTCGTCGCTGGCCTCGGTCGGCTCGCTGTCGCAGGCCAACGCCATCAACAGCATCCAGACGCGCTGGTGCTGCGGCGAGGACGCCGAGCTGTTCAAGGAGCGGTGGGAGAAGCTGTTTGCCGAGTTCTGCGACGGTGAGAAGGTCGATCCTAGCAAGATCTCGGAACTGTACGACACGATGAAGTTTGACGCCCTGCACAACCGCCAGTTCCTCGAGTGGGTCTTTACGCCGCCCAGGAACATGCTCGAGGAGGAGTACGGCATCTCGCTGAACGGCAAGGACGGCAAGGCGTCGCCGCCGGCCAAGGACGCGGAGGATAAGAGTGAAGAGAAGTCGTCGGGGTCCAGCAACAACGGCGGCGGCAGCGGCGGCCTCGCCGAGAAGATCGAGACGTCGGGCCACAAGGCCGTCAAGCGCATCTTCCGCCGCCGGTCCTTCCTCAACGGCCTGCGCAGCAGCGGAGAGGCGGAGCTGCCCGAGAAGTACTTCCACCTGCACCGGGGCAACAGCCAGACCAAGGCCAAGACGGACGCGCGCTTCGAGCCGCTGCGCGAGCTGTACCAGCTGGCCAAGGTCATGTTCGACTTTATCTGCCCGCAAGAGTACGGCATCTCCGACAGCGAAAAGGTAAGCAGCAAGCCGTCCGTCTGTCTTCACAAGTTTTTCTTACTCACCTGGTGAACGCACAGCTCGAGATCGGTCTCCTGACCTCGCTCCCTTTGCTCAAGGAGATCGTGCAGGACCTCGAGGACATGCAGGCGTCGGACGAGGCCAAGTGCTTCATCTACTTCACCAAGGAGTCGCACATTTACACGCTGCTCAACTGCATCCTCGAGGGCGGGCTCGAGACCAAGATCAAGCGCGCCACCATCCCGGAGCTCGACTACCTCTCGCAGATTTCGTTTGAGCTGTACGAGATGCCGGCGGACCCGCGCGTCGACGCCGACGGCGCCCCGGCCTTCAACTACAGCATCAAGATCACCATCAGCCCCGGCTGCCACGTCTTTGACCCGCTCGACGTGCAGCTCGACAGCAGGCACTGCATCGGGTGCGCGCCGCGCAGGAGCCTGACGGCCCACGCCGACTGGAAGGTCGTGATTGAGACGCTGCGGGCCAAATTCCATCAGTGAGTCTACCTACCCCTTTTCGTGTGATGATACTCGGGACCCGTGCTGATGCGGTGGTGGCTTGTGTGCAGAGTGAAACTGCCAAAGACGTTCCTGGCCGTCAACCTGTCGGACGCGTTTACCTTTCAAGAGAAACAGCATCAGGGGGAGGGCGAGGGAGACGGGGAGGGCGAGACGAAGCCTGCCGAGCAAGAGAATGAGCAAGAGCATGAGCATAAACAGGCGCACGAGCACGCGCACTCGGCTGACGCGGCTGCCGGCGACTCGACCGCCACCGAGATGACTGCGGACACGCCCACGCCGACACCGAAGGACATTGTGATGGCGGTGAAGACTGAGACGATCCCGTCATCGGACCTGCCGCCCAAGCCAGCTGAGGGTGAGGGCGAGGGCGCAAGCACCGGCGAGATGAGAGACCACACCGACTAATCACGTAGCGCGCGTCCCAAGCAAACAGCCAAAGCCCGGCCCGATTTCGCTTCGCTGTCGTATCGACCCGGGCTGGCGGAGAATTAAAAAGCCCCAGAAAAGGCAAAGCGGCCGTTGGACAAGGACCGCGGGGCTCGACGAGCCGCGAAAATCTCGGCGGAATTGGGGGCTTCTTCAATATCCTGCGTCTTGGCACGCGGTGGAATCGACGCCGCAATTCTCGCCGGTCGGGGTGGGCGCCCCAACCTTCGGGAGGTTGTTGTATCGGGGGGTTGTGCTCGGACTGGTTGTCGGTGGATTGCGTATGATCGTTTTTTTTCTTTTTCGCAAGGGGACACGTGCTCGCTCGCCGTCACCGCCAGTTCTTTTTTTTTTTTTGTCTTGTCCGTTGGTTCTGTGACTTAAGGTTGTGTATGTATAGGTGGGCACGCTGTGTTGCTCGGTGACCGGGGTGTGGTCAGAGCGTTTGACGGGGTCGTCCATGGTTCGTGGGGAACGGAAAGGCTAAGGGGCAGGTTTTGTGGTTATTGGGGGTGCGGTGGGTGGGGGGGGTTATGGGATGGGAGAGGAGCATCGGCATGGGTGCATGACATACACTTAGAAGACACTACAGATTAGAGTGATAAACAAGCGTCGTGTGTGATAGACCGGATATGCGGGAGTATCAAGAGGCTGTCAGAATCGGATGAAGAGAGAGACATGAGGTGATCGGTCGCAAACTCGTCAATCTCTGGTTCCGGCTTCGCGGGAACCGTTGAATGCGGGACGGCCCTGGGGCGCCCGGATGTGGCTGCTGACATGATTGCCATGCTGGCTGGCCCTAAGGTCGGCCATCTGCGATAGGCGATCATTAGGCGAGGAGGGATGACAGTTAGCTCGTCCATCCTGCCGTTCGGTGCGAGGAGCCAAGCGAGGAAGCGAGTAACATGGTGAATTGATGACAGCATGTCGAGGCTCGTGGTGTGCAGTGGTGGTGGTGGTGGTGGTGATCATCAGCCACAGCAACTCGCTTGTGTGCTTCGGTTAGCCATCACATCCCTTGCGTTGCCCATCACAGCCGAGATCTTGCTCGCTTGGCCGGACTTTGTGTTCGTCGCCGGCAGTGTAACCTCGATGCTGCTGGTGACATCACCTAACCGAAAATAAGATCTCGGCGCCAAGTCCTGACTTGCAGGTACCAGCAACATGTGCTGATGCCTGCGAGGAACCTGAGAGCCAAGCACCCTGACCGGTGAAGGTTACACCACCATCTTGGAGGTGGGGCCAGGGGGGACGGGCCGGGTGGCGGACTGCCGGGGGAAGCTCGCCAGGCTGCCTTGCAGACTGTCAGCCTGATATCGGCCTGGGGGTTGAAAACTGCTCCATCCCGTATTTACCTGCACCACCGCGAACTGGTTCGGATAGGTGGATGTCGGGAGTGGTGGGATGGATGGTGTGACGAGGGGGCTCCTTGACCTGATCTGCCCAGGGCTGTCACAGTCCATGCGTTCAGCGGGCCTGTGTGGTTGAGAGACGTCCAGCCAACCCGCTAGCCGCTCAAGTGGCAGTGCGGCGTTGATTCAGTCTCTGTAACCAGGTCGATACTGCGCGCCTTGGCCGGGGATTTGGAATTCTTGCAACGTCTGGCTGGCGCAAAGAGCTTGCGGCGCGGTCGATCTCGAAAATGTTTGTGCAGCCCGGGGTCTGCGGGCGACTCGGCTGCCTGGCAGGGATAGTCATCCCGGCTTTTCGGAGGCGCTCCCGGTTCGCTGGTGTCAAGATCCTGTTGATGTCAAGCGTCACCAAGGCCATGAAGAGTGTACGTGTATCCCATGGTGCGGTTGACATTGACGTGGTGTGCCGGTCTGGTCCGGCAGTTCACGCGACGGCGACAGGCCACGCCGCACATCTGAAGGTTGCGCGGCCTCCATTCTCGACATGCCAGTCTATCGGGTCTCGCGGTGCCGACTCGTACGACCCAAGACGAGAGCAACAACCAGGATGTATTCCGTAGACCTTTTTCAGAGCGACTCCCGGCTGATCAAAACCGCCGGCCGAGCGAGTCTCTCTCTGGGTCGCAAGAGCCCGCGGCTATATTGATGTCCAGCCATTAGTGGTGTCCACCAGGCTGAAACCATGGCCGAGTGAGAGTGCCCGGGAGCCTTCTGTGCGCTCGCAAGAGAAACTCTGGGTGCGTGAAGACAAAGTGCCGGCTGGACAAGACCGATCAGGACAAGACTATCATCTGCCGATTGCAGTCATCTGCGTGCCGACCGTAGCATCATTCGACCGGCACTTGAGTGCCGATGTGCTGGTTGACACGGCTGGCTGGCACTGGTCGGCTCACCGTCTGCTGGCTCGGGAACAGCTGGGTGCCGGAGCACGTGTTTGGCGTCGTTGACGTTGGGCGCATAGACCACGACGGCTTGCATGAGGTCGCCCGAAGTGGTCGCATGCGTTTGGTGTCAGGAGGAGCCGGCAGGGACCCCAATTGGCTAGAGAGCGACTGCTTTGGGGGCTGCAGACGGCAGGATGATCTGCTTGCAGAGCGCGTCGAAACGCAAGCGAGCGGCCACTCGAATTCGGACGACCTCGAGGAGGGCAGCCTTTTGGGCTTTCTGATGTTCCCCGGGGTCTTCCGATTTTACCAGGGCCTCTTTTGGGGGATCTGCTGAATGCACTGCTCGAGCTCGACGCCTTTTGGGGGTGGAGGTATTCCGTACTCGCAGCATTGGTGCGCTTGGTTGACATGCGAGATCAGACGAAAGGGCCAGGGCCTGGCGATCAGGCGGCGACGCTAGAAGGCTAGAAGGGCGAGAGAAGCTGGCAGCCCTTGTTGGGCCAGCTCGGCGGCGCCGTCGCATGAATCAAACCCACTATCGAAGCTCCGCGGAAGCTTCTCTGCTGGGGTAGGAGCCTTGACCATGCCAGGCAGCCAGGCGCCTCGAAGTGGGATGTCAGATCCCCTGGTCCCGAAGCTGTACGCCGTAACTGCTGGCAGCATCTCGCACGTTTCCATGCTCCCATGGGCATGGGCTTGCTCTCCACCCTTCGCCCTTCACGGCGCTCAAAATGCGCTCAAACGGCTCCGCAGCATAACGCCCATGCTGGCATCGATTGCCTGATCGGGACCTGATCTGACACGAGGGAGACAGGGAGATAGCGCAGACATTGATTGGTGGCAGGCCTCGCCGAGTATCCGATTTGGCGAGCAGAGGTCCCCTTCGGAGGGAGAGCACAGAGCGCAGATGCCTCTTCGGGAAGCCTACATCAACAGGGCCTGCACAAGGCCTGCCCTAGGTAACGTTGACAGCACCGGGGGACAGGTCCAAACCGTTGCCAGTTTGCGGCTGCAGCACGCTTGACGTTGGATGTGAACTAGAGTGGTGTGGGATGCGGAAGGAGGGGTTGGAAAGCCAGGGGGGGCAGCAATGGAGCGCGGGAGGGTCGGACGATTGCTGGGAGAGTGGCGGGCAAATTAACCTGTGCGTCTCGGCGTGAGAGAATCCAGGCACACTCACACCATGGCATGGAATGACATGGAGGAGCAGGGCCGACGGAGAAAAATTCAATCCCACACGCGCCGAATTCACAGGGAAGCTGCAATGTTGCGATGCACTCAGAGGGCTTGCCCCTCCACTGCCCCGCCGCACGCCACTGAGCGCTACTGCCTGGATCCCGTCGTTGGTCTCCACTCGGTGAGTATGTCCCTTCCTCTCTCTGGGCTTCACTTCCTCCCATGGCAAATTCCTCCGTCAACCTCAATTTCCCCGGCCGCACCGGCGATGCCCGGGTCTGCCCGTACGCCCACCTTCCATTCAAGGTTGTCTTCCAGGTTCCCAGACAAGCAGTTCAGCGTCCGACATCATCGCGGTGGGGCAAGGTCATGCTGTCGCTGTCGGCCCCTGGTGCGCAGGACGAAGGAAGAACCAAGGAAGGACCAAGGAAGCACGAAGCGAAGCCCTCGACAATGCGCTCGGACTCGAGGGATCAGCATACCAGCCGGCACCTTGTCATCGATGCTGTGCTGCGTCGGTCCGTGTGTTGATTGCGCACCTGCCGGACACTCGGGGTCCTCACTCCGCAAGGCCGCGACGCCTTTTTATCCGCCTTGTGCGATGGCCAATTGCTGGCGTGGCTCGGCTGAAGCATCGTGCTCCCGAGTGACATGCAACGGCCCCATTCGCTGGCGTCGGACACACGCAACGTGTTGCTGCCCTGTGCGACGCGGCGGCCTTGCCAACACTGCGTGCTGTATTCCGTACGGAGTTTACTACTCGTAACTGACAGCGATTTCCGCTCTGCCATGGCCATCGTATTCGCTCGCGCTGGCGCCTGCGACCAGCCTGGAAGGGGAGAGATGTGCGCGTGAGCTCGCACCGCACAGGTCTCTTTGATGGGCGCCGCGCGCAAGGCGTCTCAGCTAGCTAACTCGTCCAAACTCATCTTGGGGGTCCAACCAATCAGGGTGCTCGTTTGGTATCTCTCGTTCATGCCTCGCAAGGTACGACTCGCCAGGGACAGACGAGAGCAGCCCGCACTTGCAGGCGTCGCTCGAGCAGCGCAGAACCAGTCGTCCCACCGGCCGCCAGAGTCTCTCTGTGTTTGGATCTTGAGACCTCCCATTAATTGACGAGTGCAGCCAGGAAACGAGGTCAACCAAGGTTACGGCTAAACGCGCTCTCTTACAGTCCCCTCTTATACCCCCAACTGGCCACAGAAGAGCCAGAAGGGGTCGTGAGGGCCCTGCAAGGGACCCCTTTCAGGAAGCGCCAGACGGCTCACTTACAGGGCCATCCCGGCCAGCACCATCGTCCCATCTTTTTCGGCCCTTGGTTGCTGCCGTCGAGACGCTGGGGAATCCCAAAACTGCGACCAGTTTGAAGTCGGCTGTACTCCACCTCGTCCGTCACCGTTCTCTAACCCAAGCATATCATGATTCGAGTGCGACAGGGGTCGTTGGCTGCCCGCCGAATTAGGTTGGGGATGTGCACATAGGACAAACCCCGCCCCAACGCTGTTGATTTGCCCTCTCGTCGTTCTGCAGCAGGACAGTACCGGCCTCGCTGGGTACTGTATGTCCTGGTCATGTAAGAACGGCTCTTCGCTGTTCGTTTTGCTTTTGCGGTCGACAACGGATGCGATCTTCCTCTTGTTTCCTGCTTGCTGCCGCCCCCCTAGCGTCTTTTCACTCTGGCCATCCCGGGCCCATGACAAACAGTGACGCCTGAGCAACCCGAACCAGGGGGGGTGTAATAACGTGTAGGCAGGCTCGAGAAAATCGACGACGAGCCAGGCGGAACCCTCGCAACGCCGGCTCTCCAGCAACCCATGCCGATTCCGGATACCCCTGATTTCGGCATCCGGAAGGTGCTTGTGAGTTGTGACGCATATCTGGGTGGCCCGCTCCACGTCCGTTCCTGGAGACGAGCAGGCCACCTCGACTGTGTATCCAACTCTAACCGGTCGATCCACAACGCAACCCGCGCCGTTGACCATCCTGGGGAGCCTCCACTCTAACCCTGCGCTACGGGAACTCAAAAGCTGGTCGCCGCCCCCGTTTACACTCTGCGGCACACCTACCATCAGACTCCCGCATGCAGACCCACGTTTGACAAACGACCATACCAGTGCCAACGCTGTCGACACTCTCTGTTCGACTGTCACCCTCCCACAGTCGCTCGTCTCCCGGCTTATTCCTGCCTTGCCTCGGTTGTTCTCAAATACCCCCTGGCTCGCCCTCCCATCTCATCGTGGTCTTGCTCTGGCAGCGTACACACCACAACATCCGGCACCCTTCACCAAGACCCTCCCTCGACCTCAACGGCTTCACTACCACCTTGCTTTATTAGCCCCATCCATCCCGCCATCGACAGCTTCGGCACTTTAACACCGAAACCGAAACCTGAACCCTCTAGAGACCTGGCTCGTGAGTGTGCGGCATGAACTTTTACCCTCCGACATTGGCTCAGCACTAACACGCCAAAAGCCTGGGGCTGTTTCCCTTTTAAGGCGCACCCGCATCACACCAACGCCAGACAAGCCTGGTAGCCCCGGCCTTGGCTCTGCCCCGGCCCACAGACCAGTCCCAGCAGAGGAATTCCAGCGAAGCAAACGCCAAACCTCCTCCAAGGGAAAAAAACATCAGTCCAAAAATGGCACTCGCGGGCCACGGCCACTGCGCGCACTCGTTCGTCATGATCAAGTCGGACAACACGCTGATTCAATGGACCTGCCACGTCTGCCACAGCGGCCCCTTCTGGTTCATCTGGGAGTGCCGGTACTGCCGGCTCCACACATGTCGGAACTGCATGGAGGCGGTCTAACCCCCCAGCGGCGCCGCCGTGCCCGTGGGGGGTAGGGAGCTGGGCAAGTAAGGGGTGGGCACGATCCGGCCTTGTTGACCTGGGCTGGATCGAAGCAATCAGGTGGGCAGGAGGCGAGGCACGAGGGGAATGCTTTTTCTGGAATGCCGGGGTCGTCGTCGTCGAGTCGTCGACATGCAGGTGAGTTTGCATCAAATCACTTGCAGCCTCAACAGTGCGGAACTCTCCGGGCGGTGAGTTCAGCCGTCCAAGGCCGCCGGTGGTGCGCCATGGCGCCGATGTGGATGAGATCAAGTGAGCCAGCCACACAGACACAGACCGGCGGTCGGGAGAGAGGGGGAACTCTGCGCGATCTTGCAGCGAGACGCCCGGCGAATCACGTTGACGTTAACCCTTTTTCCACCGCCCAAAACTTTGACGCTAACACGTCAACGTTGCCCCGTCATCGTTTTTCCCCAGGAGGAGGAGTGATTGAGTGCTGACAAGCAACAGCAGCAGTAGCAGACCCGCAAAACAACAACGGCTTGACCAAACGGTCGGGACAGGGGCAACGTCGCATCCCCTCTCTCTTTCGACTTCTCTCGAGCGGCTGCCAAACCGCGCAATGCGAGGGCAATCAATTCCGACGATGGCCCAAACCCGGATTTCGCACCCTTCCCTTCCCACAACGCAGTAACAACCACAACCACAACCACGACACCGTTCGTTTGTCACCCGCAAACCGCCCCCGCCGGGTGTCACAGCGGAGACCCGTCCTGTGCCCGTGGTGACGGGTTCGCCAAATTTCGCTTCGACAAAACGTTGCAACTACCCGCCCAGCGCTGTCAAACCGATCCTGCGGCCCTCCCCGCCTCTCCGCCTGGCACAGCATTTGTGCGCCCAGCTGCTCGGTACTTTTTTTTTTTTTTTTTTTTTTTTTTTTTGCTCCCTACCCCTGGACTGGGCCGACCGAAATTACCTACCTTACAGCAACGTTACGCTGAGTTGCCCCTTTGGAATGCGACGGCCGGACCACTCGCTCGCTTATCCCTTCCCTCTTTTTTTACCTGCTTTTCCTTTGTTCCCTTTTTGACACGGAGGTTCTATTTTATTCCCCTTTCACATAGACAGACAGAATTCGGGTGCGACTTTTTCCCATCTTCCCCTTCTCGGAACATCATTTTTTTCACTCATATTTTTTTTCTTTGGCTTTTGGCGTCCCCGTGGGTTTAGACTGGATGGATCATGGGGGGGCTTTTCCAAGAGCCACCATGGGTGACCACCGGATGGTACTGTTACGGACACTGTTACGTTACTGGGTAGTTTGGCTGAGTTACAAGGTCAAGGAATTGGGAAAAGTTTGGGCAAGGGAAGGAAGGGGAAAGAGAAAAAGAAAATAAAAGATTGGGATTACAGGCGTCACTGCACTGAAAAAAAACAAAAAGAAAACAGAGGAGATGATGGGGGGAGGGGTTGTCGTGGTGCTGTGCTCACTCACCTCTCTAACTTACTTTCTTTTTCCCTGCTCTCTCTGTCTCTTCGTCTCTTTTTTTTTCTGTTTGTTTGTTGGCTTGCTAGGGTTTGCTTTTCCAAACAAGAAAGATGAGGCGCAGAAAATTGACAAGATTCTCTGATGACAACTGGCGCCTGCATGGCCTCAACTGCCTGGTTGATGTCTCACACAGCACCTAAGGTAGATGTACCTACCTGTAAAGGCTCAGCTGCAGGCGATCCCCTCCCCCACTCCAGGAACCCTCTCTCGACCACAATTCCTGCGCAGGAAGGCCCATGACGTGATCCGTGTACACACAGGCATATCTCCCTCTCTCTGGCTCCGGCGAGGCGAGAACAGCGCCAGCAGTGTTTGCTCATCTAACCTGTCAACCTGAGACACCCCGGTGCCACAGACGGGGGCATGATGCATCCAGAATGTTGACGGTTCCGTGGGCGGGAGTGGGTTAGGTTAGGTGGGTTCTGGGTTAGACGGTGTGGAACCGCCCCTCCTCCTCGTCGTTGACCAACCTCTGACGCAAGGCTCGCTTTTCCTTTCCGTTACATCCTTCCCTTTTCGTGTGTGTGTTTTGTTGCACGACCGACGAATCCGCCCGCCGACCGTTGGGCTGGGGGGACTGGGGGGAGGGCGGGCTGTCTGCCGGCTTGGGATGCTGGGGGGTAACGTTAGGAAAGGGGGTAGGGCTATTTTTTCCCACTTCCCGTCCCTGTTTCCTGATCCAGACAAATGCACGCATCCGCCGGCTGCTGATTGGTGGGGTTGGAGAGCTGCAGATACTGTGTGCGGTTGATGCTCTTAACTGTCTTTCTCCGTCTGCTTCTGCTGCTGCTGCTGCTGCTGCTCGGAAGAATACAGGTCGTTTTTTTTTCTGCAGGGGACGAGATGGCAAGATCTGACGGCGGAAGGCAACACCCTCTCCCCCGGGGCCAATCTGAGATCTCCAAATCTGCCGTCACCGCCTGCTACTGTTCCGCTGCAACGCAGGCTGTTTGCGCGACTCAAGCTGGATGTAGGGGACTTGTCGTCTGTGTGTGTGCAATACGGCCGTACCCGCTCGACCGGCGGTGGGTGTGATCTGTCAGTTTTGCCGGCACACTTCAGCCTCATGTCTCAGAACGCTTGTTTGTTTGCGATGAGGACGCCGAGCTCTGCTGTATCATGAAGCGTGGTGACGGCGGTGGCCTCGGCCTTTTTTTGGTTCGGTTCATTACGGCCTTATCCTTTCGGCAACGCTTCTCGAATCTGCTGCGCCGCTCGTCACGACCGATCTCCCGTCGTGCTAGGCCTGCCGTTGCTCGCTGTGGAGAGCCCGTCATGTGTCTGAAACACACATGTGAGATTCGTCTCCTGTCACCGCAGGCCGCCCCAGACCAGACAAATGCCTGTTCAGAGCAGGTGCATGCGCTAGCCCCGATCAACTGGGACGTGCATCTTGGCGATATGAGCCTCACGGCGCCGAGGTCCTCCGGTCTGCCGAGGGCCTAGCGCGGCAGGTTCCGGGGCCGCTGACGTTGCCTGACTGGGTCGGAGAGACACGGGGAGGGCACGGCCATCAGTAAATGAAGGCAGTCTTGACCTTCCTCAAGGAAGCCGAACCGCATAACATGGCCCAAGATAGCCTCGCACGTTTCATCGTAGGGCGTTGCCCGGTGCGGGCCGCATTTCGGTATGTCTCAGCAACGGCGCTAAAACACAGACGTCTGGAATTGACGCAAGCCTGCAACCAAAGTTTGGTGTTTATCTGACACGGCGCCATTCCCGGCTAGTCGAGAGCGCCAAGCCGGACCCGAGCTCCGCGCCGGCAACGCCCAGCTGTCAGAGAAATTAGGGATCGCGAGATGCATGAGATGCCTTCCTTCAGCGCCTAAACCACGTTGGAATGGGACGACGAGTGCTGCGGTGTTGACAAATTTTTCTTTTCCTTTCCTTTGGCAGCGGGCCGCCGTGACATCAGCCTGAAAGTCTGCGGCTTCCATCCAGCTGGGAGGGCCGGGTTCACGGGCCACGATACGGCTGCTGCTGCACTAGTCTCGCGGACAGAGGTGGAGGCAGACTTTGACAGATGACGACGGGGTCAGAGTTTGCAAACAGCCGATGCGTGACTCACAAGAGCTCACGTTATCGCGAGATGCCCGTTGTCAAAGGCTCCAGCAGCCGGGAACCATGCCGGCCTGATCCGGCGGGCCGTGGTATGCTCTCGACAACCTCTATAACCTGGATTTTCAAGATCATGCAGGGTGCGGGTCTGCCTCCCACGTGCCTTCAGCATGCGCGCCGTCAGGACGCCCGCGTCATGCACATGCTCGGCCCACTGTGACATGTTTGATGTCGAAGCTGGTGAGCGTAACCGAGTGGTGCCCAGAAGGGCCTCGTATCCTCGTCGAAACCGCGGTGAAGGGAATTGCACCGATGTCCTCGGCCAGAGTCGGCAGCAAGTCGGTGTGTGCGCGCGCGCGTCGCCCAGGAGCTGAGCACCTTCCTATGTCGGAGCACCGAAGCAATGCGTGATGGCCGCACATCACCGCACATGATTCCCATGGCCAATCGCATGCCCGAATGGCGACTGGGAGACTTGGGGGCAGCTTGCGAAAGTCGGTCCTTCTCGAGGCCTCCCCCAACCTCTGGCAAAGCTTCGGGTGATGGGCGCTCAAGATTTTCCCAAGGTCGTCGAGTCCACCGACATCTCATGCCCTGTGTTGCGCACTCAGTGCTCTCTTGCCCGCTCGGACCGATAGCGAGAGCGAGGTATGAGACCGCCGGGAGAGCTGCAGAATGGCGGCCGTGGAATTGAGTAGGGCCGACGTTGAATTCATCCAGCGTGGGCAGATGCGGGTTCGTCCGGGAGAGGCGGCCGCGCAACAATCCAAGCTGCAGACGGTCGATACGAGCGCGAGAAGCGGACAGTCGAACCCGCTGGTGCCCAAGTTTGGAGCATTGGAGGCTGGGCGAAGGACGGGCATCGTGGCCCGGGCAGCCAAGTCGCTGGAGAGGGTGCTGAAACGTTAGGGCGGCAGACATCTCATCACGACGGGGGCGCGGCCCGTATCACTGGGCGCGCCATCGCGTCGCCTGTGGTCGGTCAGTCTGGCGCGCAGTGGTGAACGCGAGAGCGACGGGAAGAGAGAGGAAGTTTGGGCGGTGCCGGAAATTGCGAGGAAGACGGCAGCTTTAGCGGGTGGAGTGGGGAGTTGGGGAAATTCTTCAGTGGGGTGCGGGGTAGCTCTCATGCTGGCATGAAGGCGGGGTGGGGCCTAAATTACAAGGTGCAGCACTGCAGAGCTGTCCTATGTATGGAGTGTCGAAGTGGGCAATCTAGAATGGATCTTCAAGCGGCAAGAAGGGCTTGAGTAAACAAAGTAAACAAGATAGGCCTTTCAATGGTTTCTTGATGATTTAAAGAGGACTCGACACAGCAACTGGTTGTGTCGTTCCCAACTCCCGACAGCAGGGTTGCGGTGGGTTCAAGACACAACCCTTACCCAGACCCGCTCAAGGAAGGGACCCACCTAGGCAATCTTAACCCACCAGCCCACCAAGCCCACCAAACTGCAGGTCGCTGGACCCTCTCCACACCACAGGGCTGACTGACACAATGGAACGAACGATCAGCAAGTGGCTCGTCAACCGGTCAGAGGATGCACCAGCAAGCAGGTATGATGCAACTGCGCGCCATCGGATCTGCTTGCTTACGCTGATTACTCCGTACATCACCAATAGTGCGTGCCCTTGGGCGATCACCAGCCAAGTTTTGAGGGCGACCGGCCAAGTTTCGTCTGCAGTGGCTGCCGACGATGCTTTCCCGGAGAGCCCGAAAGCAGCAGGGGAAGATCAAAGATCCGAGGCACCTACGTCAGGGAAACCGCGCTTCCCAGACATGGATCGTGGGCAAACTTCGGCGCCGTTGACGGCTTGACGCCCTGCTGTAGCTGTCTCGGCTCCCAGTTTTCCTCATCTGCTCAAGTGCGCCGGGGGCAGGTCTCAGACAGTGAGCTGGCCGGCCGCCTAACACGTGGGAAAGCGACGCCGATCTGCGACACGGGACGGCTGGAAGGCAGTGCGGACAGCCAGACACGCTCACGTGGCGGCTGTTTCATGCAGTGGCAGGTCGGCCACATTTCAGGGCCCGGTGCTGCACGACGGCGCCGCAGTGGCTGCGTTGGCCAGCGCTTTCCTGGTTAGTCCGGAGTAGCATCGGAAGCGATTGTCCTGTTGGGCCGGCTCTGCGTCATCCGTGCCACTGATTGCCGCAGGAATCGGCAGAGCGTGCGGCCCAGCATCGGCGCCTCTCCAATCGTTGTCGGGCTCGGAGCGCTCTGTTACCCACAATGGTGGTCCGCCTCCGGGCCATCCGGAGCACAGCCGCCCCCGGCTGCGGCCGATTCGCCCAATGCGTCTCACCATCCAATCCTATGCGCTGCACGCCGTGCCGCTCGGAGCGGCCATTCGACTGGCCAGAGGGCGGCGTTCCCGGCCAGTAGCTTTTTATGGCCGCCGCTGCCAGACCCAGGGGTGCGCTTACCCGGCGGAATATCACAGGCTCCTACAGGTAGTTCCCCCTGCTTTCAGTCACCGAGCTCACGATCTTCTTCACGCAGCCAACGCTACTTTGACTCCCACCATGGTCTCCCTACGATATGGCGGTCTCGCCGCGCGCGCATTTCACTCGATATCTACATTACAGGGCCAGCACGCGGGCGGCGCTTCCTACGCAGAAAACTCGCTCGCCGCGGCCAAGGCGCTGCAGATCTGGTATGATGCTCCGTCCGGGCTCTGGAGCACGACGGGCTGGTGGAACAGCGCAAACTGCCTCACTGTCCTCACTGACTGGGCAACACTGGCCGCGCCGGCCGCACAGAGCGTCAACGTATCGGGCATCATCGCCAACACGTTCAACAACGCACAGCGCGTCGCCGTCACGGCGCAAAAGACGGTCTCTCTCACGGGCCTGATCTCGTCCGCCTACCAGATGCAGCCCGCGGAGAAACGGGGCTTCTCCGAGTTCCTCAACGACTACTATGACGACGAGGGCTGGTGGGCGCTGGCGCTGATCCGGTCGTGGGACGTGACGCGCCAGCAGGCGTACCTCGACATGGCGGAGCGCATCTTCCAGGACATGCAGGGCGGCGCCGACACCAAGTGCGGCGGCGGCATCTGGTGGAGCAAGGAGCGCGCGTACAAGAACGCGATTGCCAACGAACTGTACCTCAGCGTGGCGGCGAGCCTCGCCAACCGTGTGACGGGCAAGCGGCAGCAGTACGCGCAGATTGCCAAACAGCAGTGGGCCTGGTTCAAGGCGAGCGGCATGATCAACAAGGACAACCTCATCAATGACGGCCTCAAGATCAACGCGGACGGCAGCTGCGTCAACAACGGCATGAACACGTGGTCGTACAACCAAGGCGTCGTGCTGGGCGGGCTCGTCGAGCTGTCACGGGCGACGTGGGACGTGTCGTATCTCAGCGAGGCGGCGGTTATCGCCGAGGCGGCCATCAAGCTGCTCAGCGACGGCGACGGCATCATCCGCGAGGTCGACAAATGCGAGCCGAACTGCGGCAGCGACGGCAGCCAGTTCAAGGGCATCTTTGTGCGCAACCTGCATTACCTGCACCGGGCAGCGCCGCAGCAGGCGTTCCGCGCGGCGATCCAGAAGAACGCCGACTCGATCTGGGCGCACGACCGCAACGACGCGAACCAGCTGGGTATTAAGTGGACGGGCCCGCCGGACCTCGGGGACGGGCCCACCGCGTCGACGCACAGCTCGGCGATGGACGTGATTGTGGCGGCGCTGGCTGCGGGGGTGTGAGGTGTTGTCTATTCCGTACACTCGGACCCTTAGAGTGTTGATTTTGTCAGGGGGCGACGAGAGGAGATGGGCCGGAGAACCCGGCGATTCATTCCCTATAGTATTCTTAGATACCCGTTATCGTAAAGCAGCAGACAGCGAAGGCTTGCCAAATACAGATTCATTACTTAGCAATGGACAAAAAAGCCCTCGAGCCTCGCCCGTTGAGATGGGCTCACAGCATCGTGTCCTGATTTGGCATGCACTGCGCTGGTGCCTGTTGCTGGCATTTGAGGCAGCACTTGTCAAACTCTCACCAAGACGCAGCCCCACACCACCAAACTTTCAACCTCACAACCACATTCCACGACTCCAACCCCTCCAACCCCTCCGGGCCCAACCATCACCATGGACGCCCCCGAAGAGGACCTCGATATCAAGCTCCAAAAAATCTCGGCCGACCTGATTGCCGACTTCGACAGATCCCTCCCCACATTTTTACGGACCAAAAAGCATGACGGCACCCCTGGACCCGTGCGATCGCGCGTTCGCACCCGCGAAACAGACCGTCTCATCTCCACGGTCAGTAACACCCCTCTCACCATCACCAAAAAGCAGCATAACTGACACGACGACGCCTGCACAAGCTCCTCGACCCCTTCCAAGAACTCCCCCAGCTGCTAGACCCGCACCTCCCGACCTGGCTCCCCGCCCTCGGCGACGCCTACCTGGAGCATCTGCTCCACCACCCCACCAGCACCACCACCACTACTGCTTCCACCACCACTGCTGCCGCCGTCAACCGCGGCAGGAATGAAGCCGGTGATGATCCCAACGGGCTGCTGACGCCCCTGCCCCGCGCCATCTGCAGGCTGCTGTACACGTTCTGCAAGATCCGCGGCGAGAAGGTGGTCGTGCGGTTCCTGAGCAATGAGGCGCGGTATCTTGAGGTTCTGCTCGCTGCGCTGGAGGGGGGGGAGCGAGCTGCGTCGTCTACGTCGTCCACGACCGCAACTGATGGTGATGAGGTTGGTGGTGTTTTGAGGGGGGGTGGGGATGGCGCTTTGCAGTGGACGTGGGAGGAGCGGTATGTGGTCTTGCTGTGGCTGTCGCATTTGATGCTCGCGCCGTTTGATCTGGCGAGTATCTCGTCGGTGGAGGTGGAGGATGTGGATGATGAGGAAGAGGAAGAGGGGAGACGGAAGGAGGGGTTGGCGGTGGTCGACGGGCTGGACTGGCCAACGGGGCTGCCGAGCATTGCCACCCGCGTGCTGCCGCTCGCTATCAAGTATCTGGCGTCGCCGGGGAAGGAGAGGGATGCCTCCAAGGCGCTGCTAGTGCGCATCGCGATGCGGAGGGATATGCAGCAGCTCGGGGTGCTGGATGCGCTGGTGCGGTGGGCACTGGCCGCGCTGAGGCCGAGGGAGGGAGTCGAGAGGACGCCGTATCATTACATTGGGGTCTTGTCGTTTCTGGCCGGCGTGCTAGCCGCGTCGGCTGACACGTCGGATATGGATCGCTATCTGACCACCGTCTTCCACACCGTGCATGGCATCGCGGCAGAAGGGGACCACAAGGCTGGCGCTATGATGTCGTCTGCACTCGCCCGCAAGACCATGATCAAGGTCATCCGCGCCATCGCCGTCCTGCTGCTCAGGAACCCCGAGGACATGGCGGGCGTCGAGGTTGTCGAGACGACCATCGGCTTCCTGCTCGAGTGTCTGGCCGACAACGATACGCCGGTCCGGTTCGCGGCCAGCAAGGCGCTCAGCATCATCACGCTGCGCCTTGACACGGACATGGCGTCGCAGGTCGTCGAGGCCGTCCTTGAGTCGCTGAACCGCAACGTGCTGCAGGTCAAGGATGCCAGTGACCCCGCGGCACCGCCCAGGAAGGACCTGAGCATGGTCGACCCGCTGGAGTGGCACGGTCTGATGCTTACGCTGTCTCACCTGCTGTATCGCCGGTCGCCCCCCGCGGAATACCTCGCCGATATCGTGCGCGCACTGCTCATGGGCCTTTCGTACGAGCGGCGCAGCACGTCGGGGAGCTCGACGGGCGCCAACGTCCGAGACGCGGCGTGCTTTGGCATCTGGGCGCTGGCCCGGCGGTATACGACGCCTGAGCTGCTGGCCGTGCCGACAACAGCCATAAGGACGGGCACTCCTGGCGGCGAAACTTCGATTTTGCAGATCATCGCCACCGACCTCGCGGTGGCTGCCTGCCTCGACACGTCCGGCAACATCCGGCGGGGTTCCTCTGCCGCACTCCAGGAGCTGATCGGCCGCCACTCTGACACCGTCGATCAGGGCATCTGGGTCGTCCAGGCAGTGGACTACCACGCGGTCGCGCTGCGGTCACGGGCGCTCCAGGACGTTGCGCTGGGCGTGACCAAGCTCTCACCCCAGTACGGAGAGGCCATCCTGGATGCGCTGCTGGGTTGGAGAGGCGTTGGCGACGCCGACACGGCGGCGCGGCGGGCGGCGGGCAACTCGTACGGCACCATCACGGCACAGCTGGCTTCGACGGAAGCTCGTCCTTTGCAGAGGTTGACAAAGTCGGTGTCCCTGGTGCTGGGCCACATCAAGTCACTGGAAGCCCGGCAGGTCGAGGAGCGACATGGGCTATTTTTCAGCTTCGCGGCGGTCCTTGACGCCCTGCCTCTTGCAGTTCGCGCCCAGCAGGAAGATGACGCGCTCGACGAGTTTGTCCGCCTCTCGCTGGATGCTCTACTAGAGATTCTGCAAGACTGCGACTCCAAGACCTACCGCAAGCCGGAGCTGATCGCCGAGGCTGCCAGCCGGCTGATCATCTCGTCCTTCCCCGCGCTCCAAGCCGCCAATGCCTCCTCCTCCCCCAGTGGACTCCTCCCGGGACACTCGCTCAAGAGCAAGACGGGCGCCGAGCTGGCCGAGCTCGTGCGGTCGGGCGGCACTCGAACGGAGCAGCTCGGCGCGTTTGTCACCCTCGCACGAGCCAACCTCCAAAAGTGGCTCGTCTGGCCGGACCTGGACATCATCGCGGCCGCGTCCGAGGCGGCCGTGGTGCTGGTTATGTTCTGCAGTGACGCTGAGCGCGACGAGGCGATCCGGGGCTGGGCCGACGCAGCGCGGGCGCGGCAGTCCTCCAAGACACGCACAACGAGCGGGCACTCTTCGGCGCTGGCCGCCGTGTACCCCCTCGCGTCGACGATGGCGCTCGACGATGACAAGACACAGATCTGCGACGCCATCACGGAGCGCTGGCGGACTGACGTCGCGACAGACACGCGCGTGTGCATCCTGCAGAGCCTGACGGGCAGCGACCTGCTCCGGCAGAACACGGACATCTTCCTGCCGCTGGTCGCGGAGGGGCTGGACGACTACTTTACAAACGCTCGGGGCGACGTGGGGTCGCTGGTCCGGTTTGAGGCGATCCGTGCGACCAAGTCGCTGTGGGGGACGTTGGGCGAGGACGGCGTCGGGGCGGACCACGTGCCGCGGCTGTTCCTCTGCATTCTGCGGCTGGCGGCGGAGAAGCTGGACAGGGTCAGGGCTGAGGCGCAGGCTGCGCTGGCTGCGATTCTGAAGCCGAGGTAGGCCTCTTTTACTAGGGTATTCTCGTGGACCCGACCGCTGACCGTACAAACCATGAGCAGCCAAGCGGCCGTGCTACGCCGGTCGACATTCTCGTCCAAGTCATACTTTACCTTCCTGCTCGAGCTGCGCCGGCAGGACTGGCTGCACCCGGCCGTGTCGGCGGTCCAGGCGGACGCGGACGGGTGGATGGACGCGCTCATGGCCGGGATCGTGTCGTCGGCCGACACGGGCAACGAGGAGCTGGTCATCGCGACGCGGGCGGCGCTGTGCGAGTTTTGCGAGCGGTCGGCAGCCAACACGGACGCCGTGTGCACCGCGCTCGCGAGGAACCTCAAGACGTGGCAGGGGACGGACCGCGTGCTGGTGCCGACGCTCGAGGTGGTCGCCTTCCTGTTCCACGTCGGCGTCTTTGCGCGGTGCGGCGGCGTTAACTACAAGAACCTCTGTCTGCAGGCGCAGAAGGCGTGCTACAAGACGGGCAACGTCCGCAAGATCGAGGCGTGCATCCGGGTATACGGGGCTATAGCGGAGCTCGGCCGGAGCCGGGACGATCCCGGTGCCGGCCCGTCGGCGACCGGGAGCAGTGCTAGCGACGGCATCCGGGAGGCGCGGGCCCGGCTCGGCGCCCTCATGTTCCACCCCTGGCCGCGGGTCAAGAGCATGGTCGTCGATGAAGTCTGGGGTCTCGTGTACGACGAGGCCGCCGCGCAGAGCCTCAAGGGCGTCGACTGGGGCCGGGCCGACAAGGTCGCGATCAAGACGGTGGTGGGCACTCTCGGGCTGGCCTAGCCGGACAGTCGCCGAGACAGGGCTGACCGCCGTTTGAACGATAGAGAAGCGGACGCAGGCCCGAGCCAATTGGGAATGGGATAGTGAGGGGTTTTGCTTTTTTTCCCCCCTGCCATTTATGCAGCGTTGCAATGCGAGATTGTCCCTGCCGGTCGCCCATTTCGTGCCTGTCTGGCAGATCCCGTGATATCCCCCCTCGTCCACCGCGTGACAACGGTGGATATTTTATTTTTGTCAGAGAGTGAAACAAAAGGACTCGTTCGAGCCAGGCACATGGCAGCCTTGTCGGTCAGGCGGGAGCGGCGGGAACGTCCACACGGATCGTGAGCCTGGCGTGCCGCGGGATGGCCAAGACCGGCTTCGTGATCCTGTCGCAGGACCAACGTGCTTACTTGTTGAAGCCGGTGACCTGTCTTTGGATGCTACTGGAAATAACTACAACGGATCACACACCAACAGTCCTTCCCACCTAGGCAGTTAACTCCGTGCCTGTCCAATTGCCCTTGCGGATGCCACAAAACACGCCGTCCAACGAACATCAATCCGGTCAGCAACGACGAGGAGTAACGTTATGGACCGAGTCGTCCATATGATGGCAGGGAGGTGGCATGGCACGACGCGCGTTGTCTACGAAGGTCCTAACTGCAGGCAACACACTCGTGCGTGCCCCGGCGTCCAACGTCAGGCAAGGTCGCCGATTTAATCTGCCGTGGGGGATCGTCGTGCGTGGAGGTCCAACACCAGTGCTCACGACGTCAACAAACCGTGCTCATCATCATCTTCTTCTTCTCCATTGATCTGTGATTTGGGTGATTGCTGGCACGATACAGCAACAGCAGCACCGGCGGCAGGAGCGGCAGAGCAGGAAACCAGAAGGCTAGGATGCATCCGGTCCAAGACGCCAGTTGTTTCCGGTTTTCTGCGGGCTGGCTGAGTTCCTTGCTTGAGTGGATGGAAGAAAGGTGGGCAGAACCCCGGCCATCTCTGTCTCCCACGTGCGAAAATCCTGTCAGGGTTAGGTTGGCGTGCTTGCGGGTGATCCCTGCGGGGCTAGGTTTATGATGAGGGTCGTGTTCGAGTTAATCGCTGTTACCACATCTCGTCCATCCAGCCCCAGAAGGATTCTTCATAAGTTAACTAACGGCCCGGCTGCTGTTGTCCCATCGGTGAATGGTTGCAACGGGATGTTTCTGTTCTTCGTCCCAACGGCCCCGAAAAAGCGCCGAGAGAGTGAACGGGGTTGCTGCCAGTTGCTCACATGCGGTGACCTTTGGAGGATTGGGCCAAGCCCGAGCAATGGACAGCAATGGCGACAGCAGAGGCAAGTAACTCGGGCACGGGCCATATACGGCGGCATCTGTCTCTCTGCTGTCGCTTCTCTCAAGCCGTGGTGCTTGGCAATAACGTATTTTTTTTTGGCCCCCATCACCATCATGAATCTGAACGGGACTTGCATCTCGCCAAGAAGCGGGCTGTCCTGCGGGTGGTCAGACGGGGACGCACTTCCGCCTGTCGATCGGTCGGTGTGGTGTCAAGCGCGGGGTTTCTCTTTTTCTCTCTCTCTTTCTTCTTTCCTTCCCCTCCTCATGTGCTTGTTAATTTGTCTGAGTCAAAATCTTGGACGAGTGCCGACCGACGTGCAGGTTTCACACTCTGGATGAAATCTGGGGTTGCGTCGGGCGTGCTAAAAATGTAACTTGGCTCCCGTAACGTTAAACGGCGGGTCTTTCCTCGAACGGACAGGCCAGCATCTCCAGGGGTGGCGTCCGGAAAAGCACGGCGAAGGGCTGTGATGTGCAACGTGACGGGACGGGGAGGTTTGTGTTTGTGTAACTGACAGTGGCTTTCGCTTTGCCCTTCTCGTCTTTTATTCCCTTCTTGTCTCTCATGCTGGGATATCATCCTGTGGCATGTGGTTGACAAGTCGAGATGGAGTGTGGGCGGACGGCAGATGGCATGGCTCCAATAAACACACGCCTGGGCGAGTGGCCGAATCGGGCAGTTTTTAACGTGGTTGGCCGGAGCCGAGGGGGGAGAGAGCCCGCGTCTCGACGAATGAAACGGTTCGAGGCGAGATGGCAGAGGAGGCTGGCAGCCTCAAACGATCTTCTTTTTCTGCATCAACTGCTGCAATCCGGACAAGCAGAAATGGGCAGATGTGCTGCACTCGGTTCGGCCTGAAGGTGCTGCGAGATGGGCCGTTGAGAGCGAGCGGACCCCGGTTTGCTGAGCTTGTCTTCCATGCAATGGACCCTGGCCCAGAGATTGCCCGGTGAGGAAGCAGTTTGAGGACGAACTTTCGAGGCTTCATCACTTCCGAGTGTCAAGCCGCTCCGGAACTGGCCTTCTCGCTCGCCAATCTGGAAAACAGCTGCTGTTTTGGGCCAACGGATGAACAACCAACACGCACGAGGCGGATGGTGCGCCACATTCGAAACGGCTTGCGCTCTGAGAGCTTCGGGATTGCTTCGGCAGAGGCAGCTCTCCACGTCGACTAACGCGGGTTAACATCAGCAAAGCGTGGTACGCTTCCCGTGTGTTGCTTGGCGAGGCTGGTTGCCGAGGACCCTCTCCAGACAAAATGGCAGCGTCTTCGGTTGCTCGGGGCACATTGCCGTTGAGCGCGGCGGCAGCAAGCCGGAGCCAAGTGCTGAGATGGGTCCAATGCCCACAAACGAGAAGCCCGTTCATCCAGACTGTACGCCCATCTCGACTGCCGGCAGATAGACAATGAGACACATGCCAGAGACATCCACTGGCTGGTCTGCTCTCTCCTGTGACCCGGCTTGGCCACCACGCGCGGTCATCAACATCTGCATCGGCTCGACTTTCGATGCTGCCCTCGCAGGTCGCATGTTGGCAACTCGGCCAGCTACGGAGTATGCAAGGGTCTGGTTCTGCCAACGGTCCTTGTCAACAACAACGACCGCAGAAAAGACGACGTTACACACCGGGTTCGTCGCGCTTTGTCGTATCCTGTCAAATGAGCGTCGAGCCAGGCACCCCGTCGCACAAAGCACCACCCCCGGGTATGTACACGGCGGTTATGCGACCCGAGCGTTGCGGCGATTAGAGGCAACAGTATGCCACGATACCACGCCGCAGCGCCGCGCGGAGATCCGGATCGCGTCGTGTCGTGGCATCGGGCGGACCGAGCCTCCTCGGAACGGGCACTAGCTAGCCTGTTCGATCTTGCTGATGATGGGCTAGCTGGCTCGCACGGTTGCTGCGAGGCCATTCATGCCATCCGCTTGTGGCGTGCCCCCTCCGAGGCCGATGTCACGTCCTCTGCACAACACAGATCCCCCGCCCCCGGCTAGGGAGGAATTGTCTGCATATGTCTGCGATCCAACCCGCCGAAGACGTCAGTCGAAGGGCGGTTGTCGGTGGCCGAAATGTTCGAGGTCCCAATAGCCGCCCATTGTCATGGTTGTCGTTGTCGACGCTGGTTGACGTCGAGATCAGCCAACCAACCAATCTCAGCACAGCAACGCAAGCAGATACCAACGGAGGGATGGTGGTGCAAGACGGGAATCCACCTGCAGACCCCCGATCGGGCCAATTCCCGTCGGCCATGGCGGCCTGCAGCCGAGAAGCGGTTGGCCCCCTCCCATCCCCCCGCTCTCTGCCTGTTTATCGTGCAGACCGCCTCGGACGGCCCGCCCCTGTCGTCGCACGCTCGTGGGGTTTTTGTCTGCAGGAAGGCGGAAATTAATCTGCGGTGCATGGCCATGGACCATCGTCGTGTCCTCCGCGCGTACGGAATACACACATACAGTAGCTTTCCACACGCGGAGGGCAGCGGACAGCCCCGCGTGGACGATCGGTGGTCCGGGCCAGACGTGGCCCTCTTATTCACGCCCTGTGTGTCCCTTGTCCGAACGGACTGTACTCCGTGCCATGAACAGGTTGACGACAGCCTGGAGGCATGTGCTGGCCGAAACATTGGGAGCTTCCTGCCGGGGATACGAACGGGACAGGGTCCACACGCCATCATACCCGGCCTATAATTGCCGGCTCCTAATGGGGCTGCCTCGTGCGGAGTACTCCGTACGACAGTCCTTTGCACAGATTACAGACAGAAATACCACGTCTGTGCCGTGTAATCTGGACTGTCGTGATCGGCATGCAGCAGAGGTGCGGTGCGTCTTGCGCGGAGTGCCAGCGCAATGCCAGAAGCGCGGCTTTTTTTTTTTTGGTCTGCAGCCCTAGCGGGGAGGTCGAGCATGATGTCGGTCGGCCGGCGGTGGCGGTCGGGGGTGGCTAACGTTGGTTAGATGCGGAGATGCCGGTGCGATGCGGCGCTTCTTCAGCGCACATGCGTGATGTGATGCTGCCACTGCTTCCCTCTGCTTCCCTCTGCTTCCCATGTTGAAGATCCAACCCGCGCGAAATCGACTCCAATGGCTTGCTGAGTGAAAGCGTGCCTTGCTGCTGTTGACCTCCACGTTCTCCGCTTATTGGGCTTGGTTCCGGCGTGGGCAGCCTGGAAAACCTGGAGGAAGCCTGAAGAAACGCAGAGACTGGCAGGCACACCCTGGCTCCGCAAGAACATGGAGCACACGGCAACTCCCCCCGGGGCTTGGCTGCGGATCAAACCCGCTTGTTCACGCTAACGTTGGCGTTAGCTCGCCCTAGGCCCCGTTTTGGCCCGCAATCCAATCCCACGCGACAGGGCAGCGGGAAAAGCCACTTTTGGTCCTTGGGGGGCTTCCCACGGCCCAGCTCTGCCCTGGTCGGCCTGGTCGGCCCTGTCTGGGCAGCTTCGAGAGAAAGAAAAGTCTCCCGATCTCGCCGACACGTCACACCACCGCTTCCTTCATCGCATGCCTTTACCTCGCTCACGCCCACTCGACTGCACCACTCGTGCCAACTCGGAGATTGGTCCGGCCCGACTGAATTCTGACTTAGCGTTGGGCTCTCGCTGGGTCCACAACTGACGTTGCCAAAACATCAACAGACGACTCCGCAGCTCTCAGCCCAGCGCACGACCTCGACATCCCCTACTGGGCCCGTGTTTACAGTGTTTTGGAGCCCGACATCCACGCCCAATCCGGCATCGCCCTGCGCACTCGAAACACAGCGTTTCAACTCACGCCGCATCGCAGTCCGTCTGTTTTTCTCGCCCGCGTTGCAGGGCCTCGAGAAGACGGAGAGGGAAAAAAATCGAAGCGACGCCCGCCGACCACAGCGTGCTGCCGTTAGGTGCGTGCCCGCCTAGCGACGCACGCACCCCTTGTCCAACACGGCACACTCACACTGGGGCGCCCCTTCCAACGGGGAGGAGGAGGACCTCGCCATGGAGGCGCTCAAGAACCTGGTCGCCAACGTGCCCGACTGGCTCAAGAAGCTCGATGAGCTCAACGGCCAGATCGAGCAGCGCCAGATCGAACTCGCCCGCTTGACGGCCGAGAACAAGGAGACGACGTCCGACGGTGCCGCCTCGGCTGCCAAGTCCGTCCGGAATAAAGGCTCGACCGAGTCGCTCAAGCCGCGCGACGAGCCCGAGGCGCACCCGCACGACCCGACACCGCAGCCCGACGCCGACAATGCCGCCGACGCAGAAGCCGCAGCCGCAGCCGGCGCCGCCGCGGCCAAGGCAAGCACCGAACAGCCGACGCCCTCGAGCCCGTCCCACTCGCAGTCCCCGTCGGCCCTCCAGCGACAGGCCAGCCAGATGCGCGCCGCCGGCCAGGCCCGCGCCCGCGCGACACTACGCAAGCGCCAACGCACCGACTCGGTCATCAGCGCCGAGGGCGCCACGCCCAAGTACCGCACCCGCAGCATGATCATCGTCTACTACGACAGCTACGTGCAGATGTTCTTTGAAGAGCTTGTCAAGTTTGTCAGCGCCGGCCGCAACATGATGCGCAAGGCCAAGATGGCCGCCAAGATCACCAGGATCAAGCGGCTCGCCGAGCTCGAGTCGCCCGACGAGGACAGCGACGCCCCCATCGGCGGGCCGCTGACGGCAGACGCCCCGATCGCCGCTTCCACACCAACCGACGGCGCTGCCGACGACGAAGAAAACATACCGGCCCTCCACTTCGTCAGCACCCGCCGCGCCATGATGGGCCGCACCACCCGCAACATGTACTCCCGCGCGGGCGGGCGCGGCGTCAACCCAGCGAGCCTGCTTGGCGCCAGCGGCAAGGCTGACCCGCCGGACGTGTACGACGAGCTGGACAAGGGCCTCGAGTACGTGCAGAGCATGTGCGAGCACGCGGCGCACCAGTTCCTGCGCGACGGCGACTGCGCCGAGGAGGTCGCCAACATCCAGCGCCGGCTGGCCGAGACCAAGGAGCTGGCCGACCGCGAGATGGAGCGTGTCGCCCGCGAGGATCTCCAGGCCCTGCTGAAGCTCGGCGAGGGCGGCGCTGCCGATGACGACGCCATCCGCGCCGGCCGCAGCTACCGTCCGCAGAGCATGCGCCGCGACGTGCCCAAGGCCGTGCCCTCGGCCACTGTCCTGGCGGCCGACCTCACAGCGGGCCCGCTCGAGGTCGACGAGGGCATTGAGGATGTTGACGGTGAAGCCCTGCCCAAGTTGGTGTACAAGAGCACGAGGATGATGCGAGGTTAAGGGTGGGGTTTGGTGCTCCATTGCACGAAGGGGTCTACCTGCACTGTGGTGTGAGAGGGGCCGGACTTTTTCGCGGACGTATCGAACGAACGCCCTCCAGACAAGCAAGAGGGGGTCACAGCAGAGAGGAGAGAGAGAGAGAGAGGAGGACAAGATACCACATCACACATCACACTTTACAGCCCCCCACTCACACCCAAGGATCTCACTGGGTTCTTGCAGGGGGGACAGGCATATATCAGCACCGGAGTCTTTTTTTCTTATATCTCAGCAAGCGAGCGAGCGAAGCGAAATGCATTCCATTTCCAGCAACAGCAAGGAAAATCCCCCAACAGAAGGGTGTATATTTGTTTGGTCATTTTTCTCGCGAGGCGCGGAAGGGAGGAAGGGAAGGAGGAAGACTCGTTCATTTAGCCTGCTTTTTTAAGGACCTATATCACACACATACAGCACTGGAGAACAGCAGGAGTCAAAAAGCTGATGGTCGGTCATCACTGGGAGTGTGCGTGGCAGTTAGGCCTGGTTTCGCTGGGAGTTGGTCAGGGGCGGGAAGAGGCACGATGCCCTTCTCGTGAGTACCTGGCCTATTACACCTACCACTTATGGATGGGGAGGGGGAACTGCATATCGGTCGATCGAAGAATAATACATTTGGCGTTGCGTTGCTGTCTGCACCAGAAGGGAACACTGCTGCATGGAGTGAGCGTTGACTGGAGTGATACCGTTCAGCCCGCTGGTCACGGCACGGCCAAGGTGGTTGTACGTACGCTAAAGGACCAAAATGTATGGGAATCCGTATACCTCGATACTTCAACCGCGATATTCCGTACTCCGTACACTCTGACAGCTTCCTATACAAAGAATCCATGGTGGATAAGGGAGATGGGGGGGTCCCGGGTAGGATTCGCGAGATATTCGGCAACTGGGTAAACAAGGCAATGTAGACGGTCAACGTGGACCTCGAAGTTGTCAACAACGGACACTGGTAGGTGTATGAGACGAGGTTGAGGTAGATCCATGGTCAGCCCTGCCCGGAGGAACTTCCCTCCCGCACCCGCCCGGCCCCACTTGACGCCGCAGTGGGGTGCGGGGCATCGCATGGCAATCCATCCCGTGGATCCCCAATCTGAACGGAGCACCTTGCTTCACACAACACCGACCCCCATCGCACACACACACACACACACACACTCACAAACACCAAACGCCATGACCGAGGCCAACGCCGCCGCAGAGGCACTCGTGCCAGAATTCCAATTCGAGCGCCTGCTCAACCAAGGTACGTACATCCAAAGGCAAAGGACACAAAATATTCAAGCACCCTACCCGCTGACACACCCGCCAGACCAGGCCGGCCGCCGGTCCGCGCTCTACGGCACCATCGACGGCCAGCCGGCGCTGCTGATCCTCGAGCGCGCGCCCTTCCCCAGCTCTGCCGACTACCTGGCTTCGGTGCCAGCCACCCTGCAGGCCATCCAGAACCTGGGCGCCAACGACATCTACCACTGGTACCTCGCCCACAGCGGCGCGGGGGCCAACGCCGGCTCCACGGACCCCGCCTTCGCCGACCTCAAGATCAACCTCATCTGGCCGTGCACGCCCAAGCACGTCAAAAAGTACAGCAAGCAGGGCGTCCGCTTCGTGACCGAGACGCCGGCCATCTACCGGGCCCACGTGCGGCCGTACATGGAGGCGCAGCGGGCCGAGGGACGGCTCAACTGGGCCTTCAACATCATCGAGGGCACCAAGGAGGCCGACGACGTCATCTTCCGCACGCCCTACGGCCAGGACCCGGACGAGGGCTTCTTGCTGCTGCCCGACCTCAACTGGGACCGGCAGACGCTCGACGCGCTGCACCTGCTCGGGCTGGTCGAGCGGCGCGACATCTGGAGCCTGCGCGACCTGCGCAAGAAGCACATCCCCTGGCTGCGGCACATGAAGGCCAAGTTCCTCGACGCCACGACCAAAGTGTACCCGGCCATCGAGGCGGACCAGCTCAAGCTGTACGTGCACTACCAGCCGACGTACTACCACTTCCACATCCACATCGTGCACGTGGCGCTCGAGGCCGGCGCGACGCAGGCGACGGGCAAGGCGGTCGGGTTGGAGAGCATCATCTCGCAGCTGGAGACCATGGAGGGCGGGGACGGGGCCGGCATGGAGGGCGCCACGCTGTGTTATACCCTGGGCGAGGCGAGTGATCTGTGGGTCGACGTGTTTGAGCCGCTCAAGCGGAGTGCAGGCGCTCAATAGCCGCGACGAGGTCCTCGACGGCTGGCCCCGTGGGGCAGTCTTTCCACTCGCCGTCGTCGCGGACGCAGTAGATTTCGTTGTCGAGCCGGACCGTGCAGCTCTTGGTTACGCCCGCCTGTGTGTGATGGTTGTGTCAGAATAGACAGACAGAAACAGCGTCGTCATGGGTGTGTGTGTGTGTATGTACCTTGGTCGTCCGCTGTACGCTTTTCCGGAGCATGCCGACGCCAAACGCGCCGTCGTCCTTGGTGGCGCACTCGTTGAGGCTGTTGAAGTTGATGGCGTGCTCGAGTGCGCAGTCCTCGATCAGGCCGCGCTGCGGGATGTGTTCATAGTCGCGCGTGAGGCACATGGTGAAGCCTAGATACGTCTTGGGGTCGGGGTAGAGCTTCTGCGCGCAGAGCTCGATGATGTTGCCGAGGCCTGTGTCATGTTAGACGCCGTTGTGTGGCTGGGGCAGCAGGAGAAGCCGTACACTCTTCGGGTCCGTGTCGGCACGCCACACCATCGTCTTGTTCTGTCGGCCTGGGTGGGGGGTCAGCGGAGCTGAAAGGGAACGCAAGGGGCGGTCGGGATGGCGTACTTTCCAATAAAGGACAGCGTAAAGTTGACCTTGTCGTGGACTTTTTGCATCGCCGGAAGCACCAGGTCGCGGAGGCAGTCCTGTCGGGTGTTAGCAGCGTTGAGGTGCCTGGCCGGAGATGCGACCAACCTTTGCGTCGGGGCATTTGCTCATGATGTGCGCCTCGAGCGGGACGGGTTCGCGGGCTGCCACAACGTGCTGGCGGTTCAGCGGGTTCGGCGTGTCCGGTGTATCCGGCTGCAAGAGCGCCGGGCGTGGCTGGAAGTGCCAATAGGTAATGGCAGCGAGGGCCAGGTAGCCCAGGACCAGCAGGAGCCGGAGTGGGCTGAACCCACGGCGGATCGGCGGCGGCATCGGCGCGTGTTTCTCGTCCATCACCGGGGGTGGGCTGATGCGTTCTAGAGTGTCGGGGATGCTGTGGATGTGATGCAAACTTCTGCGCGTGGTGATGGGAGATGGCGGAGCGTGGTGATGGCGACGCGGGGGAGTGTTGGTGTTGCGACAACGGGGAGAGGACCAGCTGATGCCTGAATGCGACCGCTGAGCGCATGACGTGGGCGCTAACTAGCTCTGGTGACTGGTACATAATAATTCATGCAGCTGGCCGCCTTTGAAACCCGTTCCGGCGCCGGCATTGTTGTTCACCCAGTATCGTGACATTCCCCGAGCTGAGCAAGATGGAATCACTGAGACGTACAAAAAGACATGCATCTAGGCCTGGCGGACAGCTCACTGCCACTTCGCAGTCCCTTCATTCGCTCCTGTGCCTGTTGGGTCGTGCCTTCTTATTGTTGCCGTTGAGTCACTCTTTGGGCCTGTCAGAATTTTCTGTAGCACTATTTGGGCAGGTGCTACCAGTTCCTGGCGGCGCAATCAAGCCTAGGGCTCTTCATTCTCCATCTCTTCATCTCAACCTGCAGCGTGCAAAGTGAGACATCCATTCGTTTTTTATTGTGACGACATACGTGGCCATTGGGACTTTGAGTCGCTGTTCTCGCCGGCTCATATATCACCACTCCGGCCCGTGAGTCGGTGAGCAGCCAACTCGAGATTTACCCGTTCAAGGCGACCGACTCAGGGACAAGTGGACTGGAAGTTTGGAGGGCACTTTGTCTAGTCGACACAATGGCAGTCTCCCTCGAGGAATTCCTGCAGCCTCTGGCTATTGACAGCCAAAAAGTCCTGGAGCTCTCCCGCGAGCTCACCTCGACATTCCGCGACCTGTCCGCCAACGCTCCCGACCAGTTCCTGCCGACGCCCATCGCCGAGTCCATCCTGCGGCCTGCTGGTCGTGACCATGGACGGTGAGTCTGCCTCGGCCGAGGCACTCCGCACCCAGTCCACAGTGCCCCAGACTAACAGCATGCGCAGATTCCTGGCCATAGACATGTAAGGCATCGACCGTGCTGTGCTCACGTCCCCTTCACTGACCGGGACTCACCCTCAGCGGCGGGTCGAACCTGCGTGTCGGTTTCGTCGAGCTGGGCGAGACTGGGTTGGGACCCCAAGTCAACGGCACGGCTTCCTCCCACCGCTTACGCCGCCTCCTTGAGCAGGCATGGCCCATCCAGGAACACCTCAAGAACGAAAACTCGGAGAGCTTGTTCTCCTGGATAGGGGATCGGGTCGCCCAGGTTGTGCGGAAAGGGAGCGAGACATTTGGCCTGTCCCGCAACGAGGAGCTCCCCATGGGAGTCACCTTTAGCTTCCCCATGCAGCAAAAGTCGCTGGCCGAGGCCGTCCTCATGCCCATGGGCAAGGGATTTGCCGTCACGTCCAACCTCGACCTCGGCGGTCACTTGGCCACCGGCTACGAGAAGCACCGGACGCCCGACATGCCGGCCATCAGGATCGCAGCCATCGCGAACGATGCCGTGGCTACGCTCGTCTCATTTGTCTACCAGTTCCCTGCCCAGGCGCATCAGAAGGCCGCGATGGGCCTGATCGTCGGCACCGGCTGCAACGCTACCCTTCCGCTGAAGCTGAGCAGTCTGCACCCGAACAAGCGCCCCGCTGCCATCAGCATTCTGCCTGGCCAGGAGGCTGTCGATGTCAAGATTGCCGTCAACACCGAGTGGAGCATCAACGGGTCCGCGCCACCGCTGCAGAAACTAGGTCACATCACGCGCTGGGACACCGAACTGGACCAGGCCGGCGAGGTGCCCGGCTTCCAACCGCTCGAGTACATGACAGCCGGGCGCTATCTGGGCGAACTGGCCCGTATCATTTTTCTAGACTACTATCGGGCGGTCTTGGGCATGCCAGCTGCCCTGCCGGCGAAACTGCTTCAGAGATTCGGCTTGAGCACGACGTTTATCAGCCATCTCCACCCGGAGAGCCCGGCAGGACCCATGCTGTCGCAGCTGGAACGCGAGTTCCCGCCAGAGGACTCTTCGTTCCGTTGGAAGTCCGAGCTGGCCGACGCCCTGTACCGGATTGCAAAGGCCATTGAGGTGCGTGCAGCTGGCATCATCGCCGCGTCGACCGTCGGGCTGCTGCGCTGTGCCGAAGAGATACCGCAACCAGGGGCCGAGACGACGGAACTCGCAGTCGGCTACACTGGCGGGTGCATCCAGCACTTTCACAATTACCTGGCTGACACGCAGAACTTCATTGATGATGTCTTGGATCTCGAATTTGGCGGGCAAGCGCCGGTCAAGGTCAACCTGACTCCCTGCCATGACGGCGGGATCACTGGCGCAGGAATCCTAGTGCCAGCTGCTCTGGCGAGTCGCACCACATAGCTCGGCAGCCATACTTGCAGTAATTCTGTTGGTCCGCCAGTCGGCTCAAACCATTGATTACAGAGGGGTGACGGCACGCTGGCATGCGCTGCCTCCCTGTTCATACACATCGAGGTCGATGACACGCTCTCGGCCCCAGTTCTATCCGCAGGGTTGCCGGCATTTGACGGGAACTTGCATTCGTGGCTTTACACCTGCCCGAGTTTCGAAAGCTGA
This sequence comes from Chaetomiaceae sp. PYS4301M, assembly GCA_023628425.1. Lineage (NCBI taxonomy): Eukaryota > Fungi > Ascomycota > Sordariomycetes > Sordariales > Chaetomiaceae > Chaetomiaceae sp. PYS4301M. Next base: position 348,522 of record JAMAKR010000016.1, on the reverse strand, counting down.
ATAACGATTTACGAGGTCACGAGAGGGACAGAGTTCCGTAGGTAGTCAAGCCGCAGGCTGATGCGGCTCCGAACGTCAAGATTTACCGCGCCTGGCCCGGCTGTGAGCCATCGATGGTCGTGCACATCGAAAGAAGATGGGGTCCCGCCATGCAGTGCAACGCGCTAACCCCGCCGAGAATGTCGTGATGCATCCTGCGAGTCGCCGCACCCACTCCGGAGCCCCCGCGATTGGCCGGCCGCACCCAAGAGTCCGCTGCCCCCCGGGTTTCCTTGTCTGGCAGAGTGGGACACGGACCGAGCACGGAAGGTGTGGTTTCACGGCGGGCCTCGGAGTCGGTGTGAGTCAGGGGAGCCGTCTAGCTAGTAGGCGGATATAAAAAGGCTGGCTACACATCGGCCTGCGCAGCGGCCAGCGTCTGCTTGGACGGTCACCGGGAGCGAGAATCAAAGATCATGGGCCAAACTTCAGTGGCGCAGACGGGGACGAACTGCAACGTCGAGCCGGTTCTTGCATCCAGTTGCGCTCGCCGTCCGGCCCGGGATGGCGGTTCAACCACCTCAAGCCCCGACCACAACGGCCTGGGCCAGCAGTCAAGCCCTCCTCCCCAGAAAACGCCCCCCGACGAGGCCACTCCTCTCCTACCACCGCCAGCCGAAGAGCACGGGACAAAAAGCCCCTACCTCGGCGGCATCTCGTTCACGCGCTTCTGGCTCCTCTTCGCGCAGATCATGGCCGGCTACTTTGTCGCCTGCTTCGACGGCACCATCCTGGCGTCCAGCCACCCGGTCATCACGTCCTACTTTGGCCGCAGCAACTCGGCGTCGTGGCTGTCGACGGCGTTTCTGCTGACCTCGACCAGCTTCCAGCCCGTCCTCGGCGGGCTGTCGGACGCGGTGGGGCGCAAGGGGCCGTACCTCGTCACCACGTGCGTGTTCTTGCTCGGGACTGTCTGGTGTGCGGTGGCGGGCAGCATGGAGAGTTTGATCGTGGCCAGGGCGGTGTGCGGGTTTGGCGCTGGCGGGATGTCGACGCTGGCGAGCATCATTGTGAGCGATGTCGTGCCGATCGAGTGAGTATTGCGGTTCGGGGACTGCGGGTCGAGTGCTGACTGGGAGCAGGATTCGCGGTGCATTCCAGTCGTACATCAACATGACCTACGGGGTGGGATCGATGCTGGGTGCCGCGCTGGGCGGTGCGATGGCCGACTATCTGGGGTGGCGCTGGGAGTTTGGCGTGCAGGTGCCGCTCATCGTCGTGTGGTACGTTAAATTGGTGTTGTTTCTTCCCCTTTATGGCACCTTTATGCTCCCGAGACATGCCCTTTGCTCCCGAACTGCTCCCGCAATGCTCCCGATACCCCGTTTTAGGCAATACATAGCTGACATTGTTGGATAGTCTCGCCGTGGCCATCATCGTGGTCCCCGACGACTTGGGGCTGCATGGCAAGGAGAAGCAGACGCTGCGCGAGGCAATGCGGACATTTGATCTCAAGGGCTCGATCCTGATGTCGAGCTCCGTGGCCTTTCTCATCCTCGGCTTGGTATGTGTGATGTCCCTGAAGATGTAAACCGCTGCTGACAAGCCAGAACCTCGGTGGAAACATCCTCCCCTGGTCTCACCCCTTTGTCGTCGCCTCGTTGGCTATCTTTGCCGCCTTCTTTGCTCTCTTTCTCGCCGTCGAAACCCGCGCGACAAAGCCCATTATGCCGCTCCACCTCGTCCTCAAGTCCCCGTACTCCAACCTGATTTTCTCCAACCACATCGCCGCCTTTCTCTCCATCGCCACCGTTTTCAACGTGTGAGTCAGATCTTTTTCTCTCGTTGCGGCTCTCACTGTCTGACTCTTGCGTCTTCGCATCAGGCCGCTATTCTTCCAAGGCGTCCTCCTCACATCCGCCACAACGTCGGGCCTCCAGCTGGTCGTCTCGTCGGGCGTGGCCACGGTGACCGGCGCGGCGACCGGTTTCCTAATCACCTACACGCGCCGCCTGAAATGGCCCGTCGTGCTGGGCGCCTCGCTTTCGCTCGCGGGCGTCCTCTGCCTGGCGACCATGCGGCGCGGCTGGCCCGCCCTGCTGTACACGCTGTGCCTGCTCCCCGGCGCGGCCGGCTCCGGCTTCCAGTTCCCCGGCACGTTCATGGCCGTGCTGGCCGTGTCGGAGCAGCGCGAGCAGGCGGTCGTGACGAGCACGCTGCTGTTGTGGCGGAGTCTGGGCCAGGTGCTTGGTGTCGCGTGCAGCTCGCTGGTCGTGCAGAACGCGCTGTGGTATTACCTGGAGGCGTTTGTTACCGGGCCGGAGAAGGCGGATGTCGTGGCGCAAGTGCGCAGGTCGGTCGAGGCGATTAGGGGGTTGCCGGATGGGTATCGGGAGCAGGTCGTCATGAGCTATGAGGCGGCCCTGCGCGTGACGTTTTTGGGGTGTGCCGTGTTGGGCGTGGTGTGTTTGGTGCTGGTGCTGCCGGTGCGGCTGCCGCGGCTGGGGAAGAAGTGACACGCATCCTCCGTCTCACCATGTGCGGCCTTGATTTGGACAGCGGTTCAAGTCGAGAGCATACCACTGGATATGAGTTCAGGGGACGTATTATACGCGACGAGTTGGACCTGCCTCGCTGCGCAAGGCGTGGCAGTTTTTGGACAAACTTCATGCAAAACACCACACCGGGGATTGGCCCGACAGAAAAAGAAACACGAGCAACGAAGCAGAACGGCAATTTTGCGAATTGATACATAGCACCCCCAGAAATGCTTCCCCGGTGACTCCAAGCAATTTAAACAGCCAATCCCAGCATCTTTCCACCTCTCTATGCCCAGTACCTCCCAATGCCCAAAGTAGGTAGTAGGCCCCCTTTCCCTTTGCCCCTTTTCCCGCCATTAACTACTGCCCATTCACACCAATCCTCAGCTCCTCCAACTCCTCCCTGACGCGACGGTACAGCTCTTGGGCCTGGCGCTCGCGGGTGCTGACGAAGGCGACCTCGGCACGCAGCGCGGCCAGGCGCCGCTGGATGGCGGCCTGCTCGCTCGCCTGGAGGACGCGGAAGCCGGCCAGTGCGTGACGCGCCTTCTCGAGCGCGCCGTGCGCCTCGCCCGCCTTGGCCCGCAGCGTCTCGGCACGGTGCTTGTACCCGCCCAGGTGCAGGCCCAGTTTCTTCTCGAGCTTGTTGCCTTTTTCGGCTGAGGCGAGGAGGGCATCCATCGCCGACTGCAGGGTGTGTGTTAGCCAGGGGAAAAGGTGGCGCGGGTTGTATAAGGGGCAGGGGGAGAAACTTACGTCTAGAGCGGCTTGCATGGTGGGGATTTGGTCGTCCTCGTCGTTGTCGTAGCAGCCCAAGCCGAGGAGCAGGGCGTTGGAGTTCTCCTTGTTCCAGACCGCGTCGACCTCTTCGGGTTGCAACTGGTGCTTCACTTCCATGAGCACCTGGAGGCGCGCTTCTGCCAGGGCGGCGTCTTCGATCGAGGGCAGGGCGAGCGGCTTGGCGGTCGGGTGTGCCCCGGAAAGGGGGTACCTGGTTGCGTCGTGTGCCATTAGCAACGCCGCTTCGCGGGCGACCAGTGCTTGCACAGGATCTTGGATCTCTGCCGCCTCTCGCAGCAATGCGTTGTAGTCGACTGCTACAGCGCGCGGGAGGTCCCTCTGCATGACTTGGGTCCGCCGCCTGCGCTCGAGCAGTTCCTGCGCCTCGCGGATGGCCCGGTCCCTGCGGTCGCGCTCCGCAGCGTCCTCCTCCTGCTGCGCGGCCGTCTTGGGCTCCTGCTGGTCCTCGGGGATCTCGAGCTCCCACTCTGTCTCTTTGGGTTTCGGCAGGGCGGCAATGCTCTGCTTCAGCTGGTGGCGGAGCGACAGGTCGCGCATCCTGGCGTCGGCTGGCGTGCCGCCGACCATGTCCATCTCGGTGTCGGTCGCGTTGAGCGAGAAGGTGTCACGCGGCGTGCGCAACGGCGTCTGCCCGACACGAAGCGGTGTGGCGCCCACGCCGTTCGCAGCGGACCGCAGGGGCGTCGCCAGTGGATTCGGCGTGGCGACAACCTGCTTGCGCGGCGCGACCGACTCAAACCCGGTCGATCCTGCGCCCTCGTGCAAAGGTGTGTTCTCGCCGCCGAGCAGTGACGACTGCGTCTCGGTCAAGGCCCGGATGTTGCGGATCTCGTTGGCGATGTGGTCCTCCTGGGCGGGGGCCCGGGGCGTCCTGATGGGCGCACCCGTGTTAAGTTGCGAGTAGTTGCCCACCAGCCCACGGGTGGCATCGTTGTCGCTCTCGCGGGCCATGGCGCTCGCCCGCTCGCCCATCATGCCCATCTTGACAATCTCCTCGAGCTCGCCGTCGCTGACCTGCGGCGCGGGCAGCACCAGGGCCTTGCGCTTGCTGCTCTGCTCGGCCTCGCGGATCTTTTGCATCTGCCCGGCCTTCATGGCGGCCTGCATCGACGCGGACGGGCCGTCGTTCTTCCTCCGCTTCCTCTCGGCGTCGCCATCCTCGTCGCCCTTGCGCTTGTTGCCGACCTGCTGCTTCTTGGGGTCGAAGTGGCTGCGCTGGAACTCGTTGCGCGAGATCTCGTCGGTCGTGTCGTAGAATCCGGGCACGGGCTTCTTCTCGAACGGGATGTCGGCGTTGTAGTCCATCTGGCCCTGCTTGCGCGTCGTGACCTTGATGTTGATGCCGGCCGTCTTGAGCTCGCGGCGCTTCTGCAGCGCGGCCAGCCGGCGCGACTCCTCTTGCTGGCGCTCGCGCGCCTTACGCTTCGCCTTCTTGCCCTGCGTGTTGGCCAGACGGGCGCGGGCCTCGCTCAGCATCTCCTTCTCGTCCTCGTCGAGGTCGATTGTGTCGGGGCGGGCGGGCTTCGTCTCGGGATCGGGGTCGACCTCGCCGGGGCGCAGGCGGCGGACGTCGTCGGCACTGGGCGCCTGGGTCTCGCCGCCCTCGGGCCCCGTCAGGCCAAAGGCGGACTCCTCGCGCTGCTCGGCCTCGTCGAGGAGGCGCTGGTACCGCTCGAGGCACTGGTTGGCGGTGCGGCCGACGATCGGGGCGATGGTGCGCCATTGCGTGGGCATCAGCTTGGCGAGGTGCAGCAGCTTCTCGTCCTCCTCCTTGCTCCACTCAATCTTCTTGATGCTGGGGTCGAGCCATTCGTTCCATCGCGCCTTGCACTGCTTGGGCGTCTTGCGCGCCAGCAGCGACGACACGCGCGCCCACTGGTTCAGCCCATACTTGCTGACAGACGCCTTGAGGATCTCGTCCTCGATGTTGGTCCACACGCCTCCCTTGACGACGGGCATGGTGATGGGCGGTGGTGATGACGGTGATGGAATGTTTGGTGTTGAAAATCGTGGCACGGCTCTGTTTCTGAGCTCAGACGCTAATGGCAACGGCTGGCGGCAGGCAGGGTGGGGTCTGATTGGCTGGGGCAGGGGCTTTTCGACACCGACCCACTGAAATCCACTGCAAGCACCCCAGCTTCAAGGTTGCAACACCGCGTCTCGGCGCGCCGAGCTTCGATTTCGGCCGGTTTCTCAATTCACCCACATTTACCTTTCATCGCCAGAAGCATTGAAGGCTGGCTCAGCACGACGTAGCCTTTGAGCAGCAGCCTTTTTGTCCCCTAGTCTCTCCCATTGATGCAGCAACAATGACATCCAACGCTCCATCCCCACAGCGGGAGCCCACGCCCTCTACGGTGCCAACATCGCTCCCCCAAAAACGCACCCTCGAGGATGTCCACAGCCCAGCCGTCTCATCGCCCCTGAACCCCGAACCCAAACCGCCGAAACCACAAGTACAAATACAGGACGACGGACAGGTCATGGCGCGCGAGAAGAGGGCCAAGAAGGACTCGCTCAAGAAACGCGAGTCCAAGGGTGCCCCCGACAGCTCGAGGGCGACGCCGGACCCCAAGCACCGGGAACCGCAGGGCGAGCTGGCGCCGAACCGCTACAAGCTGGCGCATCCGAAGCCGACCGACTTTGAGCTGTCGCGGGAGCCCTTCTTTGCGAGCCACCACGAAGTGCAGGACAGCGACGGGCGGACGCTTGAATTCCTCGAGACGTCAGACCAGTAAGTGCGTTTCCCCCGACTACTATGACCCTGGCTGACCCCTGCAGCGTCTACAACAAGAAGAGCTTCCACTACACGCACTGCATCGCCGACCCCGCGTTCCCGTCCATGTTCTACTACCGCAACACGGAACCGCCCCCGTTCAACGCGCACATGAGCTTCGAAGACGCCGCCTCGCACATGTACTTTGACCGGGCCGGCATGCACGTCACCTCGGACAAGGGCTTCCGCATGTGCCGCGCCAACGTGGCAGTCCGTGAGGGCCGGTGGTACTGGGAGTGCAAGGTCACGCGGGGGATCCTCAAGCAGCGGCAACCGGGCGACCCAGACTCGCACGGCCACGTCCGCGTGGGGTTTGCCAGGCGGGAAGCCTCGCTGGACGCGCCGGTGGGGTTCGACGCCTACAGCTACGGGATCCGGGACGTGGCAGGCCAAAAAGTGCACATGTCGCGGCCCAAGGACTTTTTCCCGCCCGGGGAGGACATCCAGGAGGGGGACGTCATCGGGCTGGAGATCCAGCTGCCGTCGGAGCGTCTGCAGCGCAAGATCGTGCAGGGGCAGTACAACCCGGCGATCGACCTGGTGCACGAGGAGCCGGACCAGGCGCCCGAGGCGCCCAACATCATCCGCGACCGCATCCCGATCCGGTTCAAGGCGCACATCTACTTTGAAAAGATCGACTACCACTCGACCAAGGAGCTGGAGGAGCTGATGAACCCGTCGCCCGCGGGGCCGGGCCACCACGCCGAGGCGCCACACCCGAACCACCCGTCTCCGGCTCTGCGCACGCTGCCGGGGTCGTGGATCAAGGTGTACAAGAACGGCGTGCTCATGGGCACGCCCTGGACAGACCTGCTCGCGTTCCTGCCGCCAGCGTCGCGGCAGGCGCAGCAGACGAGCGGGCGCGAGGCGCTCGACGACGGCACGCTGGGCTACTACCCGGCCGTCAGCGTGTTCCGTGGCGGCGCTGTCGAGATGAACTTTGGGCCCGACTTTTGGTACCCGCCCGAGTGCGACGACGTCGACATGGTGGGCGTCGACGGCCCGACGCACCCGCGCATCGACCAGCTGCGCGCGGTCGGCGAGCGCTACGACGAGCAGATCGTCGAGGACATTGTCTACGACATTGTGGACGAGGTCGGCTTCTGGATGCAGGACGGCGGCAAGGTCATCGACCGGCTGTCGGCGCGCGAGGACGAGAAGGCGGCGGCGCCCGGCAGCGACGAGATCAAGGAGTTGGTGCAGGACGATTGAGGCGGGGGAACAAACTGTGCGATTCATGTGACAGTAATTACGAAGCGAACTAAACCAACGGGTATCTCATATCTCTCACGGCCGGGGGCTGTCGGCAGGCGGGTCGACGACGACCACGGCGCCGGCCGTCTCCACCTCCTCGACGGCGCGGTCTTCCTTGCTCTCGGCCTCGCCCTCGCCCGCCTTCTCCAGCTTCTCCCTCTCCTCCTTCCCCCGCTTATGACAGTACCACAGCACAAACAGCAACAACACCACGGCGGTGCTCCACAGCATGCTCGTCCCGACAAACGCGGGCCACCTCAGCTTGAGCGCATTGACAATCGCCTTGAGCATACTCTTAACAATAGCAGGCGTCATAGCCAGATCGGCCAGATTCTTGGGCGCCAGAAAGCGCGCCAGCCCCTTCGCGTCGGTGGGGCCGCTGCCCTTGGGCAGGCCCTGCGCCTCGGCCGCGGCCGCCAGCATCTCGGGCGCCAGCGTGCTCGTCAGCTTCTTGGGCAGCTGCGTCACCAGCTTCTGCATCGACCCGGGAAGCTTGCCAAAGCCCTTGCTCAGCGTCTCGTTGCGCCCGTCGAGAAGCGCGACGAGGTCGTCGACGGCGGTCGGCGCGCCGTGCATGATGTCTTTGAGCACTACCACGAACTGGCGGAGGATGGCTTGTACTTCGGTGGAGGCCGTGAGCACGGCGGATTTGGCTTTGGCTTTGGCGTTGCTGGTGGGGGTGGTGGCGCCAGGGGCGGTGGTGTCGTCCTCGGTTGTTGTTGTGGCTGGGTGGATGCCCAGGTTGGAGAGCACGCGCTCGAGGTCGGCCCATTCGCGGTCTGCTTCCTCGGGCGTGACGGTGGCTGGGCCTGGGACGGTGAGCGTGGTGCTGGAGGAGGCGGGCTGTTTGCGGCTGAAGAGGCGCGAGAGACGATTTTTTTTTGGGGGGGCTGCCGTGGTGGTGGCGGTCGTAGCCGTGATGGTTGCTGGCTCGGTGGGCACGTCGCTGTCGCTCTCCCAGGTCAGGTCGGGCGTCTTGGGGCGCGGCGGCAGCGGGGGCGGCGTCTCGCCGTCGTCGTCGTTGGAGAGCAGCCGCTCGAGGAACAGCTCGTCATCGTAGTTGAGCAGGGGGACGGGATTGGTGTCGGCCGATGTGGCGGGAGGAGAAACCGCTGCGGCTGCGCTGCCTGTATTCGCGGCCGACTTGCTATCGTCTGATTTACCCTTGGTCGTCGCTGCCTTGTCCTCCTTGTGCTTCTTGAAAAATGGTGACATGGTGATTGCCGGCGGTTCGCGTGAGCGTGAGTGTGGGTGTGAGTGTGAGAGTTGTGAGAGCTAAGAGCTGAGGTGGAGAGAGGTACGAGGTTGGGTGAGAGTTGTCCGCCTGAAACCCAGCGCCCATTCGCTTCAGCCGCTCCGTCGCGTCGGATTCGTCGAACCCTCGTAGCCAAGATCAGACTGCATGCCAAGCTCGGGCGCCACATGATGTCATCACACTTTGAGCGTGTGTTCTGGTTCGTCTGATTATTGTGTCTGGTGTAAGCAAGTGTATGTTGTGGCTGGTACAGAGTCGTAGACCGTAGCCGGGTATCATGCTTGTATTCCGTACAATTCCCTCTCCTGCCATATTGTCATTACTCACCCCCCTCCTCCTCCTCCTCCTCCTCCTCCTCCTCCCCCTCAGCTTCTGCAGGTGCCTCTTCCTGTGAGGGCTCGCTCCGTCTGCCCCGTCGGCCGCGTCCCCTCTGAAACCCAGACCGAGACGTGACCGCCCGCTCACCCACAAAGTGGTTGCCCTCCCACGGCGTGCTGCACTTGGGGCACTTCTTCTCACCGCGCGTCCGCCAGAAGGCGTCCTCGCAAATGTCATGCAGCCGCACGGTGCAGTCCGGGTCGTTGCACCGCTGGCCGTGCGTGACCATCTCCTTGCACGCCTCGCAGAACTTGATGCGCTGCCACTCGCCGTCGGCGTCCGGGTCGTTGTACGTCGCCACCAGCCACGACCACAGCTCCATCAGCGCTCGCGGCGCCAGGCTGTAGAAGCCGTCGCGTGACTTGGCGAGCCAGCCCTCGGCCACGAGGCTGGACAGCAGGGAGAGCACTTCGGAGTGTTTGAGACCGCGGCTTGCCGCCGTAGCCGCATCGTTCTGCTGAGTTTCGTTGTTTTCGTCGTTGTCATCGGCGTCGTCGTCATCACGGTCGTTTCCAGCCATGTTGCTCTCGCGTCTCGGCGGCCGTGACACGCGCAGGGCCTGTCCCTCGTCGACGGCCATGACCTCCAGGCGCGGCGTATTGTGCTGCTCGAACATGGCGTCGAGCAGCCGCTTGATGTAGGCGACCTCCTCCGGGGAGCGGGTGGTGCCGAGCTGGGTGGCCGGGTCGCTGTGGGCGTTGACAAAGGCCCAGACGCGCTCGCCATTGCGGACCTGGTCGCGCGTGTTGCGGATGTCAAAGTCGAGCGGCTCGACAGCGGCGCGCGCAGTGCGGATGAAATTTTCGAATTCGGCGGCCGTGATGGACTGCGGAGGGACATGATCGCCGTCTTCGCCTTCGGATGCCGATTTGATGGCCGCGAGCACCTTCTGGCCCTCGGGGAAGGTCAGCGTGCCGCGCGCCATGAAGGCCTGGATGAAGGCGCGGTTGGCATATCCGTAGCCGGCGGGGACAGTGGGTTCCCAATTGTCGTCCATATTGTTGAGGGTCTGTTGTGTGGTGTTTTGAGTCCTGGGGGTTCGGGTTGACTGGCGCGCCTTCTTCTTTCTTGGCCAGAAGCCGCGTTAACGTGATTCTGGCGTTGCGGGGCATCGTCGGAGCAGAGAGTCCACTCATTGGCGCGCGTCCGCGTCTCCACGTGGTTTGGCGGGCAACCCTGGACCAGATCGCGCTACGCTAGCGCACATGGACGCTTTGATGGCGGGGCAGCGTCAGCACGCGGCGAGTCGTCGTTTTGGGAATAGCTTCATCACTGGCGTGTCGGAGGTGTCCACTTTGGGCAATCCTCTGTTTCTCAGCGTTGCATTGTCCCTAACATTCATGTTCAGCTGCTCCTTGCCACTCTTCCGCCGCGCTGGGCAAGGCCCTGCAGAGAAACGCCGCGACGCCCCGAAGAACAGAACGATTGTTCCCGAAAGCGAGGACCGCACAAATCTCGGATGCCGCGACATACTGTGGTATGTACAATGGTCCATACAGCGCAGGATGCTCGGCTAAGTAAAGGCCCTGCTCGGCCCGTCGATCCCAAACACGCAAGCGAATCCTCCTACCAGTTCCCGTGCACTGTCTTCCTCACTCGCTGGCCGTGTGGCAGGCCGGGTGTATGGAGTAGACATTGAAGAATCGTTGCTCTCTTTCGCTGCCTCCAGTAACCTTTGCCGTACATCCAGAAGAAAGTGACCAACTATTCCGTACACAGTGCTGTCAGCAATGCCGCACCCGCACCATCGCAAGCTAGTCCCCTGGGGTCCGCTGCCGACTGCCGTCTGCTGACGACCGTGGCCGCCCTCCACTCCACCATCGGCAAGCTAGCGGTCGACAAATCGTCAATGCGCCAAATGCTCCGGCCTGTCCCTGCCCCTGACGGCTTGCTCCGTGCCCACACACACCTGTTCGCGACCCCTGCTACCGCGGACATCGACAACCGAGACCATGTCACTGCATGTGAGTCTTGACGGGAAGCCCTTGGCGGTCCCGGGAGGGAGGTAGCCTCTGAGGCTCTGCTCTGCTCTGCTTTGCTCTGCTCTGCTCTGCTTTGCGCCTCTCCATCTCCCCTCTGTCAACGCCAACGCCAACACCTCCGCCGACATGGTCGCCCAGCTACCGCCCGAGGTGGTGGGCGTCGCCGCGGTCGTGCTGGCCTACAGCATTGTCTGCCTCGCCAGCGGCCTCTTCCTGCTCTGGCTCGTCTGGGTCCATCGCGAGCGCCAGAGCTACGTTTCCATGCTCGGCTTCCTCATGTCGCTGCACACGACCGCCTCCATCGTCCAGCAAATCCATACCATCGTGCGCTGGCGCGACATCAAAACGGACCAGTACGCGAATTTGGTGGCTACCGTTGGCGACCCGGAGCTCAACATCACGGGCGGGTCCGTGGGCCTGGATCTGGTCTTGTTCTACATCCGTATGTGTTGACTCGGGCAGTTTGTGAGGGGTGCGAGTCTGACCGTCGGGCGTTGCAGAATACTACGCCTACAACGTCGAGTCGATGCTCATCTTCTTTTGGTACGCCGCCCGCCCACTCCTCTAGACCTAGACCTTACGCTGACTCGGCTTAGGTCCGTCGAGCTGGCCAACAGCATCTTCCAGCTGCGCATTGCCAAGGTGTACCGCCTCCACGCCAGCCTCTTCGCCAAGGGCGTTGCCGCCGTCCTGCCGGCCGTGCAGATGATCTTGCTCCGGTTCAGCGGCGTCAAGCGGAGCACCGCCGGCTTCATGGCGCTGGCGGATGCCATAAGTAACCGCCCTCTCCTCCCTGTCTTCTATGCGTGGCACTGACGATCTGCAGTGGTCTTCTGCTTCGCCGCGGGCGCCATCACCCTCCTCGGCATCCTGGCGCGCTACGTGCACTCGCGCGTCACCCTCGCCTCCTGGAACGTGCGCTACGGCCAGCCCACCTCGGGCGGCACCTACGGCAGCCGGTCCGGCACGCACAACCGCTCCGGCACGGCCCACAACCGCCCGCCGCCCAAGCGCACCATCTACGACCGCTGGCTGATCCTGCGCTTCACCGTCGCCTTTGCCGCGCTGAGGTGGGCCTCCCCATCCTCTCCCCCCCCCCCTTAAACACACAAACTAACCCCTCCATGTGCCCAACCCCAGCCTCTTCCAAATAATAGTCGTCAACTTCCAGCTCCGCGCCGCCGCAACCAACACCCCCGCCAACGTACCCCCCGAACCAGACCTCAGCGTCGACCGCGCCCGCGGCGACTTTGCCCTGTTCGCACCCGCCCCGACCGCCGTGCTGTTCGCCTTTGTCGTCTTCGGCACCACACGCACGTTCCGCGAGTACATGTGGCAGCTGTTTGTGCCGCGCAGCCTAAGAGAGAAGGTTGAGGCTCGCAGTGAGAGGAGGAAGGTTGAGAAGAGGCTGAGGACGCGGTCTGGGACTTTGCAGAGGGGTGCTGCTGGTGCTGGCGGGGAGGAGGAGGGCACTGCGTCGGCGGACGATACGGCGGTGGTGGGGAAGGATGTTGAGGTTGGGGTTGGGAGTGGCGGCCGGGTGATGGCGTTGGCGGTTCTGGGTGGGAGGAGGGAGGAGGCTTATGGGGGGAGTGATGAGTGGCCTATTTTGAAGGGTGGGAGGGGGAGGTGATTTTTCTGGGGTGGTTTTTGGGTTTGGCGTTTCGGGATATTGGCGTTGTAGGCGCAGGGGAGGGTTGTTACCTGGACTTTTTTCTCCTGACGCGCTGTCACGGTACTGTAATGAGGACAGGTTTCTGCCCAGAGGCGGCCCTGTGGTACCGGAAAATTGCTGGAGTTGAGGGAAACAGACCACAGCCAGGAAATCGAGTCAAGGCCTTCGAGGGGTACCTAGCAACATCACCAACCTCCGGGCACAGTGCTCACAAAGCCCACCGTTGCTGCCTGCCCTCTTTTGTTTTTCCTTTTTCGAAGCCAGATGGTCCAAAATTTCTTCCCGTTTCCTCGCCCCCGCCCCAAAAAGAAAATCCCCGAGAGCCGGCCACTCGTGGATTGTTCTCTTCTGGGTTGTCTTTTCTTCCATGCTCCTCAGTCCCTCCACCATTTACTGGTACCTTCCTACACTGGCTTCGTTCTGTTTCCCTTCAATCCTCAGAAAACCTTCGAACTTTCTCTCGAGTTGCCCACCCTTGGTTTTCGCCCTTTTCTGAGATTAGGGCTCTCTTTTCTCCCACCTTTCCACTTTCCCAAGGGCCCCAAGCTCCCGGTTTCTTTCACGATTCCAATCCACCAACTTTTCTTGAAACCCAGCGCGATCCCAAACCCAACAACCGCGGCGGACTTTTCCTCCCTTTCATCCATTGATCACGAGTCATTACAACAGCCTAGAGACAATGGAAATGGCACCGCGGAGGACGTCACTGGACGTCGCAGAGTCGGCGATATATTTTATCGATAGGCTGAACAACTTAGTCGATAAAGGTCTCAAGAACACACCCAAAGACTTGCGAGAGAAATTCGTGCAATCGGTTGAAAGCGAGATCTTAGACATCGTCATCACAGGTGTCGTCACCACCTCATCTCTGGATTATCTTGTGTTTTCGATGTACGATGGGGTCCATCGTCTCATCTCCGGTAAGCAGGGCTTCGTCCACGCGTCTGTTAGTTGCGTCGCTTACGTACTTAGATCTACCTCGTTCGGACGAAGCGCCGCCCATAACATCAACGCGCCCCATCATCAAACTCCGGGACGTAGAGGACCGAATTTGGTTTTGCGAAAGCCAAATGCTCAAGGTCCTGACCCGGTACATTGCCCACTGGACTGCAGAACTCACCGACATGGTGCCCGCCGGTCTTCCTCCCCGTCTCCCCAACCCGCTCCAGCATCAGAATCTGCAAAACGAAGAGCCGATGAGCCACCGAGAACAAGTCGACAGGCTCTTCCCCTTTGACATTTCCTCGTGGACGCCGCGCTCCAGCGCCACCAAGAAGTACCCGCCCTGGAGCGTGCCGTTGCCGAGCGGCCCCGAAATCAGGCACCACATCTTCAAGAGCTTCCGCAGGGTCCGGAGGCACTTCGATGGCCTCGGCCTCGACTATGACCCGGACACAAACTCGGTGTGTCTGAGAGCGAAATTCTTTTACGGTCTGGACAAACCCATGCCGCCCCCGCAGGAAGACGCTCTCCTCCAGACTGCTATGTGGCGTGCGTTTCTCTCTCTCACCCAGTGGTCATCTCGCATGGTCATAGCAAAGAAGGCCGTCCCACTGTGCGACTTTCTCGATAAACGCCCGAGATAATGTGCTGCCCCGTTGCGGGGTCGAGGCTTCAGTGACTAGGTGGTTCAGATGCTTGCGCAGTTACGGCATTGAGAGATTCACCGGCGTGGTGCTCGAGCGCAAGACCGAGAACCGTCAAGACATGAAAACGCCGCTACCAGCCTTGGCTTTGGCTGTTGAGGACCACTCGGATGAGTTTTATCACGGCCTGGCCTTGACAGATGACGACGGCATCTCTGAGGTGTCGAGACTTGACGCAGAGTCTCGCCTCGCAGGTGTAAATGGGATAGTCGACAAGGATGCTCGGATCGACGCCCTCTGTGATGCGGCTTACAAGATGAGCAAAGTCCTTTTTATGGAAGAATGGAGAAGGGATTTGCCTAGTTTCCCGGGGACTGTCTGGAATCCTGGATGGGTGATCAGTGCCGAGCCGAGTTGGGGGATGTGATTACGGGTGGGAAAGACGTTAGATAGCAGCTGCCCCTGAAAACCGGAGAGCCATGCCTCATAATGCAACACAGATGTTGACCACCCAAGCTGGGGACATTTGGTCGGATTCTAGTGAACGTAATGACTCGGTTGTACCGGAGAAAGGTAATTCAGTACACGCTCAACGAGCCCTCAGCGGCAAGATTCACTAGGCCCTTTGGATGGGACATGGCCTCGTCGAGCCAAGGCCAGGGGCGATGCGAGGTACGTCGATAATCTGCTTTCAATAACACTGAGCTACGATAGCAATGCCCAGCCCAAGTATGGAGGGTTTATCGAAGGCAGGAGGGCAGGCCACCGAAAAATCACACCAATCTTTCCCCAGGGTCTCTCAAATTCTCACCCACCAACGATCGGTTGCCACTTGCACACCACCAACCTCTCCCCGACCAAAGTCGTTGCTCGGCCTCTTTTGTTGTTTTGAACCTCGAGGTTGCACCGCATCTTCTCGGTTCATCACCTCAATTTTCTCGGCCTTCTCAGTTCGTCAACTTTATTTTCTCGGCACGCTGGTTGACTGGATTTTCTCAGCAGCCCGGTCGACTGAACTTTCTCCGCGAGCTGGTCGCTGGCCGCTGGTCACTCGCTCTATTCCGGGCTCATTGTTTTCTGCCGGCTTTCAAGATGCTGCCAATCCACCTTCGCCGCGGTGATTTTCCCTTGCTCCCTCAAAAGACTTCTCTGTTCCACGTACTCATTCCTCGTGACAGGCCATTCGGACGCCTGCGCTGTCGACGACCAGCACGTTCAGGAGCCAGCCCAAGCCGTCGGGGTTCCAGTCAACCCTTATTGTGGTGGCAAAGCCCTCCTTAAGTGCAATTTTGATTGCAGCCACGGCCACTCCGCGTCATTCACTCGTCATGCTTTGTCGATGCAGGTGCCTCACACACCGAGCGACCTGCATCGGGTTCAAGACATCCCCGCATGGGAGGACACACCATCCACTGGTGTTTTCACCGCCGTGAACCCGCCCATGCAAGCCAGCAGCGAGGCCGGAAGCACCATCACGGCCGATAACGAGACCGACACCACCTCCATCCCCACTACCCAATCTCCAAGAGACTTCTCGGGCACAAAGATGGGCACAAGAAGGACCAGGTCGCCCGATGGCGACAAACCCAATCCCGACCACCACCGCGACCGCTGCGTGCCCGAGCTCACAATCCCGCGGGCTGCCGTACCCACCCCAGCGGAGGCGTGGAACGCGGACACAACTGCCTCACTCAAAGAATGGGAGCGAGACCTGTGGGAGAGAGCGTCCAAGGCCACGACTTTGGCCGAGATCCACTCGGTTCGGAAGGAGGGCTACTACCGGTATCTGGACAAGACGATTGATCGCGCAAGCACGGGCTTGGACTTTGCCATGCATTGCAACAAGTATTCACGCCGCTTGAGTGGGTTGGAGCCGGTAGATTAAAGGGGCTGTCAGAGAGGGGGTCGGCCTTAAGCGAGGGATGGACGACACGGTATTTGACAGGCCGGGCGGGAGAGTCTGGCACTGGCAACCACGACATGGTGGGAAGAATACCTGGAATACCTCGTGGAATTGGAGGCTTGGGACTGGGAACTTTGCTGGTTGCTGCGGGAAAGGTCAAGGGCTGTTGGTGTCCAGGGTTATGGAGGGAGAACACCAGTGCCAGCTCCACGGGACCAAGGTCGCTGTGTTTGTTTGTTTGATTAGTCTCAGACTCCTGTAGCTTAGCTGTACTATGTGAATCAAAGTTAACCATCCCCAATGGATCTGCGCTTTATCAGCCCCAATGTGTCAAGGGAAGATGGAGGCGGCTTGAGACCTGGGAGAAAGTAGCCAAGAAGCCGTGTTGTTGTTTGGTGTTACGACCCCTGAAAGACCAAACAAATGGACGTTGACGGCTGCCAGCTCGCGCGCCACCTGTTGACAGCTCTGCCCCGCTACCAGCCGCCAAGCAAGCCATCCTGCCCCACCCGTCCCATCATCCCTGTCGACCACAGGTCCACAGCTCAAGCTCCGGTGGGGCGAGGCTGCACTTCTGCCTTGTCCCAGACAACTGCAGCTGTCAACCAAACCCCGCGACGACACCCCGACAGCACGACGACGAGTCGACAACTTTCATCTTGCACGCCACGACTCTTCCTACCTCACAAAATCCCCCAAAAGTGCAAAATCCCCCGTCAACAGGGCAAGCCCGCTCATCCAGAACCATGGCTGGCCAGGCAGCCAACGAGCTGCTGTCGACGCAGAAGGCGTCCGACTCGGGCCTCCAGGTCGTGCTGCACCCACTGCCCATTCTCGAGATCTCTGACTTTATCGTGCGTGGATACCAGCGCGGTTTGAAAGGTGCCGTGGTGGGCGCGCTACTGGGCCAGCAACACGGGCGTGAGATCACCATCGAGCACAGCTTCAGCTGCAAGTCGGCCAAGAATGCTGAGGGCCTCTACGAGCTCGACCTGGACTGGTTCAGGAACCGCTTGGAGCAGAGTTAGTTTGCCATGGTTAAGTGATCTGGTTGCTCTGGTCGGCTGACGTCTCTAGTGAAACTCGTCCACAAAAGTCCCGCCCTCGACCTGGTCGGCTGGTACTCGCTCGTGGCCAACACGGGGCCCGCCGCCCTGCACCTGCCCATTCACCGCCAGATCAGCGCCTTCAACGAGTCGGCCGTCCTGCTCGGCTTCCACATCGAGGACATGCTGGCACCCGCCGCCGGCGACCCGCTGCCTATCACAATATACGAAAGCAACATGGAGGCCGAGGACGCCAGGGAACCCGAGGGCGAGGACAAGGAGATGAAGGACGCCGAAGCCACGGCCGCCGCCAAGATGGTGCTCCGCTTCCGCAAGCTGCCATACACCACCGATACGGGCGAGTCCGAGATGATTGCAATGCAGTTTGTGCGTGAGGGCGGCGCCAACGCGGCGGTAGAGAGCAGCGAGAAGCACATCCTAGAGCAGTTCGACAAGAAGGTCGCCGTCAACGACGGCAAGGGCAAGCGCCGTGCCGTTGCCTACCAGGACAGCAGCAAGTCGAAGAAGGGCGGCCCGGCCACATCCACCACCGCACAGACAGCCGCAGACCCCGAGGCCAACCTCACCCGCGCCGAGGCCGAGTACATGTCGGCGCTGCAAGCCAAGTACAACGCCATCAAGATGATGAAATCCCGCCTCGCCCTGATCATTACCTACCTCCAGCGCCTCCCGTCCGGGTTCACTGAGGGGACTCAAACAACCGCCGAAGCCGCCGAAGCGGCCCTCGCCTCCAACGGCGCACAAACCGTCCCGTCCAACACGATCCTGCGGCACATCCAGGCGCTCGTCACCAACGCCGACTTGGTCGCGCCGGCCGAGCAGGCCACCCTGGAGCGCGAGATCCAGCGCGAGACAAACGACGTCAACCTCGTATCCATGATCTCGGACCTCGTGGCCAGCGTCAACGAGGTCCGCGAGGCCGGCAGGAAGTTCCACGTCGTCGACTCGGCCCGCAACTCGCGCCAGAACCGCGCAGGCGGCTCCGCGGCGGCGCAGTATGACTCGGCCTTGCTCGCCGATTTGGCTGGCGGCGGGCTGGGCTTTGCTGGTGGGGGTGGGCCTGGTGGGGATTTTTAAGCGGCTGGGGAAGAGGACATACGAGGTCGTTTGTCCCTCGAGGTCTTTGGCAGAAGGGGTCACGCGAGCTTGGATCTGCGGGACATCCAAACACTCCCTCCTACCAAGGCTCTTTGTGTGTGGGGCGAACGAGCGGGAAGGGGTGCTTTAATGACGATTCTGATGACTGTTAAGGAATGAATGTGCATCCCCACGGACGGCATGATGCGGCGTATCCTTGTTTGGGCGTTGGAGAAGGGGTGTGAATTCGTTACATGGGCTTTTGTTGTCACGGCAAAAAGAAGCGTTCCGCGGCCGTTGGCAGGCAAGCTGCTGCGTCATAGATGGATATATGGTTCCCAACGAGACCGGCCGGGCCACCGCGGTCACGATTCCAATCATCTGTTGCTGTGAGGTTATCTGGGCTGCTGTGTTTGTTGGATTTGACTGGTGATGAACTGCGGCGTGTAAAGAGACGGGATGGCTTGTGTTCTTGCTGTGGAGTGGCAAGGCAGCGGAAGCCATCAAGTTTCTGTGGCAGCACAAGCCTCTGAACTGATGGTCGAAACTCTGGATTAACACTCGCATTACACTACCACCAAAGCCTGGAACCTGGCCACCGACATTACCACCAAAGCGGAGCATGAGATGGAGAACCAATGGACAATCAGGCACAAGCAGAGTCAGAAAAACAAGAATTGCCGGAGGAAGCCCAATGTCAAGAAATCCCTTGTCTATATCATATCCCATTATTCTTTGCTTGGCCACGTTGCGCTCTAGAAAGAAACCAAACGACTAGAGAAAAAAGCAACGATCAGTCCCCGATTAGCCCATCCGTCAACACCGCCCCCATCCCATCCGCCTGCCTGTCCGTCCGTCCATCTATAAAACTGTTGCCTTGTTTGCTCGCGTGCTCGCGCGGAGAGGGGAAAAGAAGGGGGGAAAATCAGTGCATCCCAAAAAAAAAAAGGAAAAGAAACCACCGCGTCCCAGAAAAGCAAGCAGCACACTCCTCCGCTACCCCAAATCCCAATATCTCAAACCGGGTATCAGGCCTCCCTCATCCCCTTCCACCCCTTTCCCGTTTCATTTTCCCCGCCCCTCCCCAAGTCAAGTCCCACTACTCCCCAAGCCAAGTCTGGCCGGGTACACAAGCCATCCATGTACGCACCTAAGCCTCAATAACAACCTTGAGCACCAACCGGCCCTGTTCATCAACAGTCCGACTAGCCAGCTCAAACGCCCGATGGGCATTCTCGAGGCCCTTGAACCGATGCGTAACCATGTCATCCAACGAAGGCAGCACCCAGCCACCCCCGCCCCCAACCGCACTCCCCTTCCCACCCCTCTTCGCAGCAGCCCTCACAGCCCTCTCCCGCGCACAAAGCAGCCGAATCCCCGTGGCGTACGTATTCGCATACCGGAAAATGCCCAGTATGTCGATCTCGCGCAGGTGTGCGACCGACACGGGCAGGGTCTGCACGGGGGTGCCCATGCCGACCATGACGACCTTGCCGCCGGCGCGGGTCGCGTACAGCGCCGTGTGCATGCAGACTTCTTTGCCGGTACACTCGAAGGTGACGTCGACGCCGTCTGCGGCTTCTTCGTCGTCCAGGTCGTCGAAGAAGAGGTCCGGGTCGGTGTCAGAGTCGGTGGAGGAGGTGGTGGGGGAGGAGGGGGAGGGTGTCGTCAGGGAGAGCATGTCCGCCGCGAGAGCCTTGGCGTATTCGAATTGGGTGTGCACGGAAAAGGTGCTGGCCGGGGTCATGACGCCGTCCAGGGTGATCGGGGTTGATGTGCCCGACGAGGAGGCGCTGCCGCTGTAGGGCGAAGGGCAGCACGAGGCGTTGTGGATCGAAGGCGGGACGACGAAGCCGTGCGTCGCGAAGCCCTTGGCGATGGCGAAGTCGACGCGGCCGCGGTCGACGTCGGCGATGGTGACGGTCGAGCAGCCCGACTGGCGCGCCATGGCCGCCGTGAGAAGGCCGACGGCGCCAGCGCCGATGACCAGGGCTGTGGAACCGGGTGTCGGCTGCGCCCGGTTGACAGCGTGGATGGCGACGGATAACGGCTCTAGCAGGGCGGCGGCGTCAAACGAGATGCTGTCGGGCAGCCTGGACTGTGTGTTAGCTTGCCATCCTTGACTGACTGGGGTCGGTAGACGCCTCCAGGCAACGTCGCACGTACTTGTGACACCACACGGCCGGATGGTTGATGCGCTCCTGTAATGTCCCCTGGAAGTGCGGCACTGATTTGGCGCTGCTCCGGAAGCGCATCCGTTTGCAGAGGTTGTAGCGACCCTTGCGGCAGATGCCACACTCGCCGCAGGGGATGCCGACCTCGAGGGCGACGCGGTCGCCAATCTTGAAGCCCGTCACCTGGGGCCCGATGGCGACGACGGTGCCCGACGACTCGTGGCCGAGCGAGAGCGGCATGCAGGCGCAGAGATCGCCATTGGCAAACTTCTTGTAGTAGCTGACATCAGACCCGCAGATGCCCGTGGTGTGGACGGCGATCTGGAGCTCGCCGGTGCTGGGGTCCTCGATGCTCCTCCGTTCCTGAGCCGGGATGGTCAGTCAGGGTCTTGTATTGGTATGAGTGCAGGCAGAGTTTGGTGTTTAAGTGCCAAAGGCAGTCTCGTGTATATGTGCCAAAGGCACCCTCGTGTGTAAGTGCCAGAGGCAGACTCTCATGAGTGTGTAAGTGTCAAAGGCAGAGAACGCCGCTGTTGATCGAGGTGTGGCAGGCCAAAATACCAAGACCCGACACTTGTGTAACCCACTCGAGATCCGAGACGTCGGGAAGGGCAGCAGGGACAAGGGTGTCAAAAGGAAAAAGCAACTCGCACATACCATGCGAAGGTCACGGGCGCCGTGGAGCACAGAGGCCTTGATGGTCGAGGCCTTGGAGGCGGCGGGTAGGTGCATTGGCGCCGGCTCGTCTGTTGCGGAGGGCGCCATCTCGATAGGGCGACGGCTAAGTGGGATGCGCGTGGGCGTGGGATGAGGCGTGGGATAGGGCGATCTTGGCCAACGAGAGCGCTTCCTGGAGCGTGGGGTTCGAGACGTCAACGGTGCTTCAGTGCGGCTCTTCCTGGTGGTCGCCGGGCGCGGGATGGGGGTGGAAGAAGAGGGTGTAGAGGGCCGGGGGTGTAGCGGAAGGGCTGTCAGGGAAACAAATATATAGGCGGCGATCTTGCGCCCTTCGAATCGAGGGAAGAGTCCTGTGAGCACGCACAGAGCAACGAGTCACAAAGAGCGTTCGAGGAGTGAAGAAAGGCTCAAAGATGGAGGAGACGACGAGCCCAGGAAGGACCCCCACTCTATAAGTATACTAAGGGACGGTATGACCGCCATGATATGGGTCATTGGCGTGCTGCTTGTGTCAAGTCCCCTGGCACCTGGCACCTGGCACGCATGGCCCGGGGGGCCAACGAGCATGCGCAGGAGAGACGGGATACAAAATAAAGGAAGAGAGTCAAGGGGTGCGCACTGCAAGGTCCAGGAGCGGAGGTGAGGATGCGCGCTCTGGAGCCAGCATGCGCCGAGCCGGCCTCGCCAGTCAGACATCGATGAGTTATCTCTGTGCGGAGGAAAAGAGGCTAGGCGCGGTGTACACAGTGCTCCATAGGAGCCCCGACAATCTCGGGAGAACATCAAGCAGGTTAGTGTGAGGTCAATCTTCGGCTCGAGCACCCACCCCCCATGTCTATCGATGTTGGCGGCAGATCGCGACATCCACGACGTGGCCCCGATGGAGACCTTTCAGCCGGAGCCGGAGCGGGTGCAGACAGTGCAGGACCAGAGAGGCAATGGCAGGTCTGAGTGGCTGCGGCGGGCGAGAACTGTGCTGGTTTTGGCCGGTCTGGGTGCGATCCGGGCGCATTGGAGCGAGCATCTTTCCTGGTCTGGTCTGGGGAGGGGATGTCGAGCCGTGCGTGCGGTGGGCCACTGGGCTGTTCCATGGCAAACGGCGGCAGAAATTAGCTGCGTCCGACAGAAGATGTGCGGGAGGGATAGCCGGCTTCCATGCAGCAGGCCATGCAGGTGTCTGTGGGTACTTTGCGGTTGGTTGGGGACAGGCCGTTACATCGTGGGCCTGGGTGCCTGGGACGGAGGGCAGAGTGCTCAGACCACATTGTTTGCTGTCAATCTCAGCCGTCCGTTGACGGCCAGGGACGGCAGCGAATAGAGGTCGCTCTCACGAGCACGCCATCATCTGTCTCTGCTGAATCGCGGCACTCGGCGCGGTATCAGACGGGAGACGGGGTTGAGGACCGGCTGTTTCCCGACTTTGGCGAGGCTACACGACTGTCTGGTGTTGCGATGGCCCAGGTGACGATCGAAGACGCCTCGATGCGGTGCAGTGGAGGGACGCCGCCATTGCGTGGTTGTGCCACCCTCATTCCCTCATTCACATTCATCCGGTTTTGGAGTTGGTGTCGTACACATGCGACACTCCAACAGCAAGCAGCGGATGTCGAAACCATCCGATCAGAAGCTTGCAAAAAAGTCGAGGATCAGGATCAGGGCAGGGTACGGCGCAGGGATGGGATTGGGGAAAGATGCATGTGGGGTCGAGAACGAGAAAGTTGTTCGATGACGCGAGCCGGGGAGGGACGGGCTGACAGGGGGAGAAAAAAAAGTGTATCGCGGTGAACCACTTGTTGACCGCACCGAGGGAATGAACGCTGGATGTGGATGCTAGATGCTGGATGCTGGATGCTGGAGTTGGACCGAGATCAGCCTGGCGGAGTCGACAAGGTTGAGCTGCTGTGTGAGTGATGGGCGGAGGGATGAACCCGGAAGGAACATCCTCGTTACAAAGTACAAAGTAGCTCTTGCAAAACAATCTCCAACACTCGATGCCCTCCAGGCTCCAACTGCTCCCGCACCCACTTTTGGCAACCTCTCAATTTTGCCCTTGACACCCTCGCACCCATCCACTCCAGCTTCTCCCTCACTGTTGCACCCGGCTCCGTGTCGATTGGCGAGACGAGGACAGGTCGCTTGTCGATATGCATCGCGCCACCCTCTGGGGAAACAGCGTGGCTGCCCCGTATATGTATGAGCACTACGAATCCGGCTGCGCAGATTGCGACAATGGGACACAGGCAGCGTTGTGCTTTGTGCAACACACAGCTGCGCTCCGTTGGACAGGTTCGTCTCCGCAGGATGTCGCCGAATGCTACCCCAACGTGCAGAGCTGACAGGCGGTGGCATCCATCTCGAGTCCTCGACCATCTGGGAAGACTGGGATCGTGGATACCCGTCACCGCTCTGTGATCCTCGGCAGCTCTGCACGGGAACACGCCAGGTCTCGAATATACAAAATACCTGCTCCGGACAGACAGAACGGACTGCCCGTGGCGGGTCTCGTCGATGTGGAGGAACCCCCTGATCTCCAACTTTTCAACCCCAAGCAATCGTCCCAATCACAAGCCATCACAACCGTCGGCCAGGGGTCTTCAAACGGCCCGGAAGCTAACGTTAGCGCGGTGGTCGTTAGCGAAGCCACCGAGACACGTTTTCCAGAAGGTTTCTGTGGCCCCTGAGCCCTGGCTGAAGAATTCGCCCCAGTCCTCGAAAATGACGAATCCCCAACGAGCTGCGAACTGAGCAAGGAGGAACACCTCCATCAACCGCATGACACGTCGGCCCGGGGCAGTCGTCCCCATTTTGCCGGCCCTATGGCGAGCTCCACAGGGGAGGACATGGGATCGATCTTGCACCTTCCTGGAGCATGAAACGGAGCGACCGGTTCCAGCTTTGAGCCTTGACCACTTCGCCCTATCCGTGTGGGTGGGCCGCGACAAGAACCACATTCTCTGGACGGAGACGTCGCCTCGGGACGGTGCAGAGGCCTTCCGGAAGATTGGGACATGGAAATACGACAAGATCCTGGCTCGTCAGTCCCACCAATGACACAAGAAGCACCGAGGTGTGTGTCGGTGTGCATGTCGAACCATCCGGTCATCGAGTCCTTATCAAGCGGCGGGCGTGGACCTGCGGTTTGTCGTCTCGGGCTGGCAATTGCCGGACGCTGCGCTGCACGGCGTCGATAACGACAGCTTCATGCCTTATCAGATGCAGCCGCCGTCCGATTGCGATCCGCTGCCTGTCGGATGCTTGCTTGCGTCCTGTCGTGGCACTTGTCGAGTCGCACAGTTACGTTGATTTATGCTCAATCGCCAGAACACCAAGCCCAAGCCACGTTGGAGAAATTTGGAGTTCAAACAGGGGTCCGGTGGGCGGCTCAACAGGAAAAGCAAAAAGGAGCTCGACAGCCCCACGATTTCATCATGCCAGGGCGCCAGGGCGCCAGGGCAAATGTGGAGTGCGCTAGGGGTTCTCGGGCCAGCAGTTCTTCTCGGCATGTTTGGGACTCGCAGTGCTGCTGACCGGCAGGGAGATCTGCGGGCCAAGGCGGGGGGAGCTGTGTCTCTCCTCCTTGCCGCGTTTTGGGTAGTCTTGCGAACCTCTGCCGTGCCGCATTGCTCATGGCTCATGGCAATGAATGGAGCATCAGGAAGGCTGGATCTGGGAAACCGAGCGGTTCGAGAGACGGCCAGGTATCTGTCTCTCGTCGATCGCCCATGTCTGTGCTTTCCGGGCAGGCAGCCGAAGTTCCAAAAGCGAGGGTCCGTCGAGCGCAAGTTTGTCCCCTGTGGATGACTGGCAGCATGATGGCGCTCTCGCTCTGCATCCAAGCCCAGACCAACGACAAGCAGCCAATCTTATCGGCGGACTCGCACACACACTTGACCGCGGCAGCATCGGGGCAAATCCTGGATCTCGCGCCATCTCCGCCACCCCGGGAGTTTTCAGGCCTGGCGACCCTTTCCGCCGTTCCCGGCAGCCTCGGGCATGGCTCCCAACAAAGCAAGAACCTTGACGCTCGATGAGACGCGGCTGAATCCGGAACGGCTGGGCTACCCGCGATCAACATTGAATGAGCAGAACCAAGTTTGCTCGTGATACACCGCCGGTCTGACGAGCATCGAAACACCAGAGCTGTGGGAACTGACTCGTTCTCCGCCAGGCCGCGCGAGTTTAACTTCGCTAGTCGACGCGGACTGATAACCAGCTCTCCGTATCGCCGCCAATCTGGTGACAGCCAGGGCTCCATCTTGCAGCAGACTGAGATTTCACCCAGGCACGGACGGTCCCTGACATGCGGCTGCGCCAGGGTCCCAGGGGAGCCAGCGTGCCTGCATGCCGCCCCGCAGCACTCGTCAAGCGCTGTCGCCTCTGAGCTCGCCAAATTTCGCCTCTTTGCTGCTGAGCCGGGGTGGGTGGTGGCGATGTCGCGAGACGGAATGCTCGTCTACCGAGGTCGTGGAGACGAGGCGGTGAGTCTGCAGGTCGCGCGGCTCGCCTCACCCGGGGGAGACGGGACAGCTGCCTGCCTACCCATATGTGGAGGGTGCACGTACAACGTACAGGTATTGCATGAGGGCATGCGCGGCAGCCGGGCGAGGCGAGGCGGGAGGCGAGCTCGCAGCGCAAAAAGGAGGGTGTGATGAAGACGCAATAGAGGTCCGGGCGTGCGTGGGGAGGGGGAAAAACGGCCATGACGACAACAAAGAGGACCCTGACGACCGGGTCTAAGAAACGTGCTCGTCCGGCTCCCGGACTTTGTCCCCTCTTCCCCGACCCCCACGACGGGACGGCCCTGCCGGATACCGACCCGTCTGGGGAGATGCGTGGGGGACGGACGGGAACGTCAGCACGAACACGGGATGCGAGAGGCATTGAGACCGGCAACCAAGTCCGGAGTACAGATTACATGTACATGTACGCGCGGGCAGGGTCAGCGCTCCCCCTTTCAGGAGTGCTAGATTCCCCAATGCCCCGCTGGTTCGCGGAGGGACAGAACCGTTAAGAGAAACACTAACATAACGGATCTAGGGCTCGTTGCGTACAGAGTCGTAGCGTCGCTGTAGCCTGCCTGCCATGCCAGTCGTCGTTGAATAGGTAGTTACACCATACATCATTGCTGCCGTGACAGTCTCCTCTCCCATTCCATCCCTCACTCCCAGGTAGCATCAAACCTTGCCCCATCTCCAGTGACCAACCACACCCCCTCAAAAAGTGCTCGCAGCCAAGCGACTAGCGGCGTTCCTCGCATCCACACGATCCTCGTCATCCTCCTCCAGCACGCCCTGCATCCTCCCCTCCGCGCCACTCAGCGCCCTCGCCCGACCACCCTGCTCAGCGCCCCTATCAGCACCACCCTCACCAGCAAACAGGCCTTCCCCACCCTCAGCAACGGTGCTCCCAACCAGACCGCCCGACACGCTCCGGCCGACGCCGGCGTCGGCGCTGCGGCGGGGCACGCCGCTCCAGGCGTCGCCCTTGGGCCCCTGGCTAGCGGCCATGCTGGTGCGACGGGCGGCCGAGGGCGGGTGGCTCTCGCGGCCGAGGCGGCTCAGGCCGCCGCTGGCGTCGATGGAGCGTATGTCCGGGCGGACGCTCTCGAGCAGCGAGAGGGTGCGGCGCTCGGCCTCGATCTCGCGCAGCACGTACTCGCGGATGGAGAGGCGCAGGTCGGCGGCGGTGCGGGCAAACCAGCGGCGGCGCTCGTGGACGAGGTTCTGGGTGACGCGCGTTGTTTTTTGGTAGAGGGTTGCTTCGGCGTGGCGGGCTTCTTCGAGGGAGGCGATGGCCTCGTCGACTTTTTCGCGGCGCACGTTGGAGGAGGCCTTGAGGCGGTCTGCGGCGTTGAGGCGGCTGCGGGTTGTTTCCTGGGCTTGGAGGAACTCGCGGATGAGGATCTGACGGTTGGTGAGGGTTTCTTTGACGATGAAGGCGTCTTGCGAGTGGTACTGGAACGGGTCGCCGACCGTGGTCGCCTCGGCGGTCGCCTGCGCCGCGTGGAAGTCGCCCACGGCCTGGACGATCTTGCCGAGCTTGCGGTAGGCGTTGGCGAGGCCCGGGTGGGGTTCTTGCACGTTCATGGCGCCCAGCTTGACGCCAAAGTCGGATTCCGACAGGCCGAGTCCTAGAGTCGTTGTCAGTAGACACCCTCAGTAAGCGTGAGAAGTGCGGGCTTACCTCGCCGCGACTTGACGAGCTTGTCGACCTTGTGGCCGGCGTCCATGGCGCCCAGGTAAAAGAGCTTGACGATGGGCCTGGCCTCCTGCAGCTCGGGGGTGTCGTCGGGCGGCGGGGCGAACTGCTTGAGGATCTTGCGGCGCACGCCTGTGGCGGGCTGCTTCTTCTTGACCATGGGGCTGTAGCCAAAGTCGCTCTCGACAAAGAGCACCATCTCGTCGTCGCGCATGAGCACTTCGTTGCTGCAGACGTAGTTGAACCAGCGCTGCAGCAGCGCCTTGACGCGGATCTCGTCCTCCTCGGTGCCGGCACCGGCGGACGTCAGCGCGGGCGGGACCGAGGGCACGATGGCCTCGGGATTGGCCGAGATGAGGTGGTCAGCCAGCTTGATGAACTCGGAGTGCAGGCGGCGCACATCGCGGTACTGGGTCGTTCGGAAGGCCGGAAGGTTGGTCTGCGAGATATCAGTAAGAGTTTCGCGACAGGAGTCCGGATAACCCTACATGTACATCGAACCTGAAGATGGGGTCCTTCCGTCCGGTACGTTCCAGCCCCGTGATCTTGGCCTGCAGCTTGAACTGCGGCGGTGGGGGTTTCCGGGGCTGCTGGTATTCCTGCGGCCGCTGCGCGTGTTCGGGCGCGGGACTGGGGGTATGCTGCTGCTGCTGTTGTTGCTGCTGCTGCTGCTGGGCCGGCTGGGGCGACAACGGCCCCTGATCAGCGGCAAAGCGGTGTTGGGTGTAGGGCTCGGCCGGTGCGGGTCCTTCGGATCGGTGTTCGGTCGTCTGCGAGACGGTACTAGCGGTGTCGGGTCTCCGGTACTCGGTGTCGCTTGCGCCAAAGCCGTCGTCGTCGCTCAGGCCGGTGTTCGAGGCCGCGCGGAAGGGCGAGCTCGGGGGTTCGCCGGCGATGGTGCTGTAGGCGGTGCGGTTGTGGCGGGGCGACGAGCTCGGGGAATTGCCCCATGGCGAGGCGTCGGCGGAGTGGTCCGGGTCGTTTATTGATGAGCTGTAGTCCATGGTGGCGCGGGATGTGCAAGATGGTCGGGATGGGTACGATGAGGGGATGCACAAGAGAGAGCTGCGATGACGTGCTGTGGTGTGCGAGGCTCGAGTTGCCTGGAACAGTCGAGCTTCGAGAGGTGGTGCGGCTACCGTGACCCAGCTGCGGTATCTCTAGCAGCGAGAGATCAGGCAATGGAGGGGGGTGATGTGGTCTCGAGATCGCGGTCGAAGCTGCTCAATCAATCGCGGGTGCGGATGCAGGTGGATGCGGTGGCTGAGAATGGGTCAGCCGCTGACGGACGGTCGGTGGTTGAGGAGCGGCGCAGCTGCCTTGATGCGGGAGCAACGGGGACTTGCTTGGCGCCAAGTCCCGGGGACGGCGGGGTTGCTCGGGGGTGCACGGGCCGTTAGAGCTCCAGCTGTTCCCAAATGTGCAGGGAAGGCAAGCTGCGGTCACCGAGAGAAACTTAAAACCCCGATCGATGACAACTGAACCTCAGCGCCCGGTTACAATACGGAGTACGACCCGAGACAGACTCCGTTGCAAACGCCGGGTCCCTACATGCTTGCCCACCCTGGAGCTATCAGTTTGACAGCCGTGACATGTGGTGCACGTTGACATTTGCATCGCCTGACTGAACTTTCGTTTATGTCAGTGTGTGTCTGAGTCTGGCTGTGTGAGTTCAGGTCGGAAAAAAGAAGGGAGGGGGAAAAAAAGAGAGAAAAAAAAGGAGGGGACAAACACAACCCGGGAATGCTCTGTAGCGCCCCCCTCCGCCATGGCTCGCGCCGGCTGCTGCTGCCCGCGGTCCCCGTGGCCGTCGTGGTGTTGAGAAACGCCCAGGCGACCCGGGCCCGGTTTGCGCGGAGCTACTCCAGCGACCACGCCCACCACGAGGCCCGGACCGAGAGCATCCGCAACATCGGCATCATTGCCCACGTCGATGCGGTGCGTCCTGGCCCCTAGCATTGGCGTTGGATCTCTCTAGCCGGTTTAGGGTTTGGGCCGCTGACACGGCGCAGGGCAAGACGACGACTACCGAGCGCATGCTCTACCACAGCGGCCGAACACGCCATCTGGGCAGTATGTTGTTGTTTCACTCATAAAAATTACCCCGCTGACCAACTCCCCAGATGTCGACCACGGCAACACCACCACCGACTTCCTCCCCATGGAGCGGGAGCGCGGCATCACCATCCAGTCCGCCGCCATCACCTTCCAGTGGCCCCCCAAGACGCTGTGCCCCCCCGGCGTCGAGCCCAAGACCATCAACCTCATCGACACCCCGGGCCATCAGGACTTCCGCTACGAGGTCGACCGCTGCCTCCCCATCCTGGACGGCGCCGTGTGCATCCTCGACTCGGTCAAGGGCGTCGAGACCCACACCGAGCGCGTGTGGGAGTCGGCCCATCTCTCGCGAATCCCCCGCCTGCTGTTCGTCAACAAGCTCGACCGCGACGGCGCCAGCTTCAAGCGGTCCATCCTCGAGGTGGCCTCCCGCCTACGCACGTGGCCGCTGTTGTGCCAGATCCCCTGGTGGCAAAAGGACGATTTTACGGGTGTCATCGACGTGATCCACCAGCATGGCTTCCGCTTCTCCAGCACCGGCGTCATGTCAGTCGTTAGCAAGGAGAGCATCGCCCGGGAGAACCCTGCGCTGCGGGACGAGATGGAACAGGCCCGCCTCCGTCTGGTCGAGACGCTGTCCGAACACGACGACCAGATCATGGACGAGTTCCTCGAGCTGGAGAAGGACGTGCCCTCGGGCTCCATCAAGCAGGCCATCCGCCGTCTGATTATGGACGGCGAGGCCAAGTTCACCCCGGTATTTGCCGGCGCCAGCCTGCGGAATATTGGCGTCCAGCCGCTGCTGGACGCCGTGGTCGACTACCTGCCGAGCCCAAGCGACCGACCGCCGCTCGAGATCATAGGCACCAGTGCTCACACCCTGCCCAAATTGCTCGAGCAGCCCGTTGACAGGCGGGGACACAATAAGCTGCATGAGCCCCCGATCGCCGGGCTCGCACACGTCTTCAAGGTTGTCGACGATCCGCGACGCGGCATGATGAGCTGGCTGCGCGTCTACCACGGCGCCATCAGCCGGAGCAGCCACATGTGGAACAGCAACGTGCACAACTTTGAGAAGTCCCAGCACATCCTCCACGTGTCGGCCAAGGACCACCACGAGATCCCACACCTGCCCACGGGCCACATTGGCGCCCTGACCGGCCTCAAGTCGGCCCGCACAGGAGACACGCTCATCACCTTCACGGGCCACCAGGGCAGCGCGGCGCCCGAGCCGTTCCGCAACCTCCGCATCAAGGCGCTCGAGACCCCGCCGGCGGTCGCCTTCATCGCCATCGAGCCGTACACGCGCACGGCGAGCGACAAGCTCGAGGACGCCCTCCGGAAGCTCTCGCGTGAGGACCCCAGCATCCGGTGGACCAAGGACGAGAAGTCGGGCCAGCTGATCCTCTCCGGCATGGGCCTGCTGCACCTCGAGATCGCCCAGGACCGCCTCCTCACGCACTACAAGATCGACCGCGAGTCGGCCATGTGGGGCGACATCGAGGTCGAGTACTCCGAGTGCCTGCTGGCGGCCACGGCGCCGCACCGCGTCGTCTACGACCGCCCCATCCGCGACAAGGCCGGCAAGGCGGCCTGCAAGGCCAGCGTCGAGCCGCTCGAGGCCCACGAGGCCCACGCCACGCTGCTCGAGTCCAGCATCGAGCGCGACGGCAACGTCATCCACGTCGCCATCCCGCTCCCGGCCGACCACGACCCAACCAAGCCCACCACAACCCTCCCCTTCGACCCGGATCTGGTCCGGCAGCAGCTCCTCAACGGCGCCATCGCGGCCCTCGCGCGGGGACCCCGCCGCAGCGCCCCCGTCCGCCGCTGCCATGTGCACATCACCTTCGACCCGGCCACCGACTTCTTCGGCGCCGTGGCCAGCACGGGCGGGCACATCACCAACGCGGCGCTGCAGGCGGTGCGCGGCGCGCTCAAGGAGGCCCACGAGGCCGGCCAGGTCGGCATCCTCGAGCCCTTCTCGCGCGTGCAGATCCTCTGCCCGGAGGAGGCCGGCCACGCGATCCAGCATGACCTGGGCTCGGCGCGCGGCGGGCAGGTGCTTGAGGTGCGCAAGCCCGAGGACGAGGAGGCGGAGGTCGACGCCGAGGAACAGCAACTACACGGGCAGTTGGAAGAAGAAGGAGGAGGAGCCGGGAAGAGAGCAGCCCGGCACGCGCCCATCGACGTCACAAAGGTGTACGCGCCGCCGGACCCGTACGAGTCGGTGCAGAGCCTGCGCGGGCCCAAGAAGAGCGTTGTGAGGATGTTGACTATCGTCGCCAAGGCGCCGCTGCGCGAGATGATGAAGTATGACAGCCAGCTGCGCAGCATGACGGGGGGCAGGCACGTGCTGCAGCTCGATCAGGGCGGGTTTGAGCTTGTTACGGGCGCGAGGGAGAGGGCGTTGGATGAGAGATAGACGTTAGAACGGGAAAAAGAAAAAGGGGGGACGGGGTTCAGGGGGTGGTGTGTACATACCGTACTGTACCTTACACACCGGGCGGTGTCTGTGTGTCTGTATTTGTAATTGTATGTAACTGTATGACTGTATCGACGGGACCTTGGGCAGGCGCGGTGCATCCCTGGCGTCGTGAATTGCGGAAAGTGGCGTACTGGGAGCATCGCGACTTCCCTTTCGGGCTGCTTTGGTGGTTGCTGCCTTGAGCTGCTGCCTGCTGTCTGTGCACATTAACATGAGGCGAGGCTTTTGGCCACCTACAACACCAACCAACACACCCGGCGCCACCTCCACCTACGCCATAACCCTCAATCTCAAGGCAACCTCCGGCCGACTGGCCAACGACATAAATACACTGTCAACGGGAAAGAGGACAGCATAAACCGGTCAAGTGCACTCTGCTCCCCCAATGATTCACCTCTCCCCTCCTTGGAAAGCCGTTGAGCGGGAACGGACCCCTTGGTGCACACAAACGGCTGTGTTGAGTCTCTCCGCCTCGTCTCATCGCTCTTGAACGTGGGAGAGGAAAGAAAATGGAAAGAGAACCCCCAAGACTGGCGAAGCGCTCATACGCGTCCTTGTGCCAGGACAACACTCTCGACACGCGCGTCGGGTGTTGGCTGGACTCGGTCAACCCCGGTGCCGCCACTCGCTGTCGATCAGAGACTGGTCTCGCCTCGCTTCGTCGCCCTGATTCCCCCGCCCGGAAACGGCCCAAGTCAGCCTTTCTAACTTCACGACAGAAGGAACTGTCCGTCCAAGATCGATACAGTTATACAGTTACATACAGCTATAGATACAGATACAGACACACCAAACAATATGTAAGGTACAGTACAGTATGCACACCCCTTTCCGACACCACCTTTCCTTCAACGCCCTCTGTGCCACACCATGAGCTTCTTGACGTCTCTCCCAATGCAGGCTCTTTCAAGCTTCTCCTGGTCAGCCATGTATTCGGCAGTCTCCTCTGGGCTGGGGTCAGGTGAGTCCCGGGCTCTGTTTCGGATCTCGTCGATGTGGTCTTAAACATCCTTTCGAAGTACACCCAGTCTCTATTCTGCCACAAAACAGTGGCGTACGAACTGTCTCGCGGCCCGACGGCACCAGTGCTGCTACTGGTCTGGCGGGACTGACTGCGCGGCCCCGAAATCATCGAAGGCGGCGTCGCAGGGAGCGCCAAAGCGCCGACGTCCTGTGTATCTTCCGGCTAGATGTCGGGGTCAGGAGCATTTAAACACCGCATTTATATCCATTCATGTGTGCTACAGAACAAGGGGTATACTGTCAACAACGGGATATGAAGAACGACAACGACAACGACAACGACGAGGAGATAAGCCAGGGGCACAATCATCAAACCTGACCCGAACCACTCGACGACCTGCGCCGACGAGACGGTGGCCCGTCCGAGCCCGCGGCCGAGGGTGGCGCGCGCGCCTTCGCAGCCCTCGCAGCCTTCTTCCGGCCTTCCTCTAAGATGACATCGAGCGCCTCACCGATTTGCTTGAGGCGTTTGCCCTTGCCCCAGTCGATGATGTTGCGGACGTGGCGTCGAAAGTCTTTGTACTCTCGCTCCCGTTTCAGCACGTAGATGCCGACGTCGCGCATGTAGTAGGTCAGGCGGTCCGGCTTCCACGAGACGTAAAGATGTGCGAGGTCATTATTCATGGCAATGCAGTACGTGAGGTTGTCAACCATCGGGTGGCCGCTCTCGGACAGGAGGTCGTTAAGGCGCTCCGCTGCGTTCAGGCAGGCGCCTGCGTCGCCGGCACATTGATTGGCCGCAACCCACATACTGCCCCCGGTGCCGCCGTCGGCTTTCAGCTCCAGGGCGAGGAAGGGGAACTGGAGGCCTTGGGAGTTGGCCCTGGCAAATTTCTGGCCAGGATACTGGTCCAGGTCCATCTGGGCCATGAGCTGGGACTCGGTAAACGAGGAGAAGTCCTTGTTGCCGTGATAACCGTAGAGCAAATCTGGTTTCGGCTGTGAAACCCTCAGACTTGGCGCGACGCCAGGGTAGGCGGGAGTGAGGTGCCCTGACATGAGGAGACCGTCGTGGCACTGGAGACCAGACTGCTGGCAGTAGTCTTTGGACGGGAGCACCCACTGTGCCGCGAACTTTGTGACATCGCTCTCAATGCACGTTGTGTCGAGCTCCGCCCGGTCTTCCAGGTATTTGGCAATATCGTCTGGGCTGGGCTCAGGAGAATGCCGTTCTCCGTTTTGAATTCCTGTGACGTGATCTTGGACGTGCTTGGGAAGTTCCTTGAGGTCCGACTGAATGCGAACGTGGTTCCACCACAGATTCTCATTGCGGTACGAAGGGTCTCGCGGTCCGGCCGCACCAGAACCGCTGCTGGTCTGGCGGGACTGACTGCGGGCCCCCGAAGTCATCGACGGAGTCGGAGGCGGGAGCATGGCGCCTATGCCCTGGGCACTGTCGTCTGCTTGTTGACCCATTTCTGGGGCCGACCTGGGCCGTTTCGGAGCAGCTTCGGGGTGAGCAAGAGAATCGATACCGCTCTCCGAGCGACTAGAGACGCCAGAATCGACAGAGTCCAGCCAACGGGAAACGCGCGTATCAAGGGTCGCGCGCGAAGGATGTCGTCCTCCTAGAAAGGAGGCGTATGAACGTTTTGCGGGCCGGGGATGATGAAGCTGAAGCATATGGTCTCCCTCCCAGCCCTCGAGGGTGGCCGACGGCGGGAGCGCGTTACTTATACGCACTTCGTCCATGTCGAGCGGGCGCATCAGGCCGGCATGAATAGCCTTGCAATGAGATGACTGTGACTAGGCGCCAGGAGGTGGCCACGGCCTGATAGTGGCATTGTTTGCCCGGCTGCAGAGAGGTCGACCGTCGACGTGGTCGGGTGTGGTTTGCAGCCTCGAACAAGCGATTGGTGTTTGGGGCAAAAGTGCAGTGTTGAGTTGGTTGCAGCAGCCGCTGGCATCGTCTTGGCAACGGGGGTGAGCGCGGCGGAGAAGGCAGCGCGCAGCGAGTGTCCAATCAGAAGCTGACAGCATCAAGCCTCACCTCAGCTCGCCAAAGGTGCAGAACGACCACACCAAATATGGAAAAGGAAGAAAAGGAAAGGGGAGGAAGGGGGGAGAAGAAAAGCAGAGGAAGATGGCCAAGACTGAAGGAAGACAGAGAGGGAGAGAACTGGGGAAGGAAGAGAGGAATGAAAAAGGGCAGAGACGTGGGGTAGGGCCTTCCGTTCCAGTGACCTCGAGGCAACCATCAACAAGAAAAGCCATCATCTTTGAGTGGGCCACTTTCCCCTATGCCTGCCTAGGTATGTCAACATGAGAACCGCTGTCATTTGGAACGTGCTGTGGGTTGTTCGAGATATTCTCGTCTGCCAGCATGGTGAGATGGCTGTTTGTCCTTCGGCATCCGTGAATTCCCAAAGGGGACGGGGTGAGCGAACGGTATCTCAGGGTGGGAAAGCAGGGTTTGGTTTGCCTCCCACTTTAGTCTCTCTGACTTGTGCCTCTTATGCTGGCCGTTCTCTCAATCTCTACCTCTCACTCTGCTCACTCCGATACTTGGCCCTCCCAATATGTAATCGGTCGGCCTGAAACTCGACATGATTGTCCAGAAGTCAAGACTCTCGCGTGCCCTGTACAGGGACAATGCCAAGAGAGAGCTGCCTGTCAAGTTCTACTATGACGAATCGAGTAGTAGGACAAGAGAATGGGCGCGGCAAAAGGCCTGGTGCAAGTTCGACACAAACTTTACCACCTGGAAGTGAAAGACCAGTTCGCTGGTCTCTCCTCTCTCGAAACTTTGCCGTCCATTCCGGCCTCTCTGGTCTGTTGTTCATCAGATGATGGCACACCTGGGAACTCTCCCTCCCATCGTCGACAGCAGATGATGAGATCACGGAATTGTTGCGCCCCTTGGCCGTCTCACACCCTCTTGGCCGTCACATGCCCTCTTGATCGTCTCATGCCCTCTTGGCCGTGCCATATATGCTCCCGTCGTCCCGACCCTTGGCCGTCCCATCACGGACAGAACCATACAGTGCGCGTGTTGTTGTGCGGTGTTGGGCGGCAGAAACCGCACGAAGCCTGCCAAGCAGATAACCCCCCCGGGCGCCTTCCCCTTCCAACAATTCATACAAGCTCACAGATGGCTCAGCGGACTCGCGTTTCACTCCCCGAAATTCGAGTTTGGAGGACCACCATGCTGACACCCACGATAGGGAAACATGGGCGCAGGCCGCCCCTCTGTCTCTGCTCACGGCCACAGCGGTGATTTTCTCCCCCAGCGTTGACTTTCTCTGCAGTGCCTTGCGTGTTCTTCGGTTCATGTGTCGTGAAGCGTAAGTACACTCCCTCCCCTCCCCTCCTGGGACGCGGGTTCGAGCTGCGCCATCGAGATGAGCTTCATTTTTTAGGTTTTTTTCTCGACGTGGGTGTTTTTCCTATCGCCCTGCTATCTCAGCGGTCTCGGCGCTCATGCCGCGTCCTCGCGCAAGCAGATAACGTCTGTGTTGTTTTCTTTTGTCTTCCGTGGGCCGTTCTCGTCGTCATGACTTTGCGCTCTCCCGCCCGACGCACTTTGGACGCGATGGACTTGCACTGGATCGTTGCATGCTAGTAAGGAATCACATCATCAGTGAGAGAATGACAACAGACGGAGACCAACAGACGGGGAACAACAGATGGAGAGCATCAGATGGAGAACAATAGATGGAGCGCCCGCCTCTCTCTTCTTTAAAGGCCCATCCTCTCTTTGTCAACTCAATCTGAGATGGCGTCCTTTAGACCCCCTTGTGGTGACAAGAAGGCCAGGCAGCAAACATGGACGTGGAGGGCATAAGCAGCGCCGTCAATCACATGTGATCAGTCAGTCAGTGGATCTGCTTCATCTTTTACACCCCTCGCCCTGCGTCAGTAAGCAACCAAGTGACACAAACACCCTCACAGCACCACGCCCGACCATGTCTTTTTTGGATAACCTCATGTTTTACAGTATTTGTGTATGTACAGCTCGCGACCTGTTGCTGACCAGCCACGAAGGAAGCGTAATTATGTACTCTTATGTAAACCCAAGCCCGACAATCCGACTCCTCCATCTCACCACAACACGAAAACAGACACCCACGCTATCTTACGACATCAACAACCCGACCACACCACCCATGCCAAAGGTCGCAGCCGCCGTCAGGAAGCTTGAGATGGACATGAGCGACAATCCACTAATACCATGGCCCGACGTACACCCGCCCGCCATCCGCGAGCCAAACACAATCATGAACCCGCCGATAACAGACCGCAGCGGCGAGACACTGATCTCAGTCACAGGCCGCAGCGCAGGCACCGCCTGGGAGATAGCCCACGCGCCAGCGACCAAGCCAGCCGAGAACAGAATATTCGCGTACTTGCGCGTGCCCCACACCCAGCCGCCGAGCTCCTCAAACGCCGTCGACGCGCCGAGCAGCGAGCCGCGCAGGACAATTGAGACGGCCTGGGCCGCGGCGATCGCCAACCCGGCAAGATAGGGAGGGATGCCGCGGGCCTCGCCAGCGGCCGCGTTCGTGTACTTGACAGCCGCGGCGATCGCCAGCACCAGGACAGCCTCCAGCCCGACCAGCAGCCCCGCGCGGCCGATACCCAGCGCCTCGTACACCGTCTCAGCCCCCTTTGTCTTGGCCTTGTTCTTCCCGTCCGTGGAAGAGGAGGATGACGGCGAAACAGCACCATAAGAAGGCGGGCTAGTCGCCGCAACAGCAGCATAAGAAGGGGCATCAGGGGCGGTAGGACCGGCCGGAGCGACGCACGAGCGGCGCTGGGCGATCCAGCTCCACACGATGCCCGCCAGCACGGCGCCGCCAAAGGCGTAGCGGCCCGACTTGACGCCGACGCCGAGCTGGGCGAGCACGGTGCCCGGGCAGGCGCCCGAGATGGCCATGCCCGCGCCGAGCAGGGCGCCGCCGACGATGTTGCCGTCGAAGCGCGTCGGGAGCAGGCCCAGGGTGGACGCGGGCCGCGGGGGGAGGGAGGTCAGGTGCAGCGCTTGCGCGGCTGTTACGACTAGTCTGTGGGGGGTTAGCGGGGAGGGAAAAGGGAGAGAAGGGGCAAGTGGGAGTGAGCGTACGTGCTGCCTGCTGCCGCGGAAAGAAACGTCTGGAGCATGGTAAAGTCGGAAAAGTTGAACTGGTGGAGGATGATGTCGGGGGCGTAGACGCCGGCCGTGGTGAGGGCGGCGCCCATGGCCGCGCCGGTGAGGATGTTGTTCATTTTGTTTTGTCTGAGCGAGGGAATATGTGTGTTGTCTCTGGGTTGGTATGCTCTCAAGGTTATGTCTCGGATCGTGAGTTACTGGTTGGATACTGATGTTGGTGGTGATGATGGATAACCTGTTGAACTAGCAGCGCCACGGCGGCGCCATGGGCCGCGTCTTTATAACGCTAAGGACCACCGACCGACTGGAGACGATTCGGGGATGGGGACCGGACGGTGGGGTGAGGGTGGCACTAGGTCGGACTTGGGACGGGCACTAACTAACTGCTTTGACCCCGAGGTCGAGATCGGGGTCAGTCAGGGTCAGGGTCAGGGGTCACGGCAGCGAGGGGCAAGGCAATGGTCGAAAAAGAGAATAGGCGACGGGCTTTGCGCGGGGTGGCGTCAAGTTGCCATTTCGGCATCGCATGGCGAATCGACGAGAAGCGTCGTTGGGTCCCCGATCCGTGGGTAAGGGTTCGTGAGGGACATGACTTGCCGCCCCGACATCCGCCGAATTTCAAGGTGTGCGAGGGGAAGGACTTGGGAGGTCAAACGGCGTGTGAATTGCGGAGAGTGGGAACGGGGAATGAGAATGACGTCGGGGGCTTCTGGAACGAACGACGCCGAGTCAAACCTCCAAAGCCCGGAATTGCATCCACGCGGATCCCTCCTTCCCTCCCGCTTGACCACCTCCAGGCACCAACAATCCCGTCCACCTGCAAATTGCGCGCCTTCCCGCGGCGATGGAACTTTTTCTTCTTTGCAAAATTACGGGAAAGTGCCCCAGGGCTGAAGGATGCACCCAGCCGGCGACCACTCTGCTGGGTCCCCATGGAGCCCATCTCTCGGAGACTTTTTTAGTTTCAGGCCTTGAATTTGTGGAATTTTTGGTCGGCGAACTGGAGATCCATTTCGGGGTCCTCCACGCTGCGCCGAGACTCCGGGGCGAGTGGACCCCACGGCCGGGGACCCACAGATCTACGGCCTGCAACATCCCGGTCGCGGCGGGTCGCGGCGGGTCGCGGCTGTCGGCGCACGTCGCCGAGCTGCATCGGGGCCCGCTCGTCCCGCCGCGGCGTGCGCGGCGTGTGCGATGCGACAGGAACCGTCCGGGGTGGCACCGCATGAGGGCGGGAGTGGGTATGCACCGCCGGCTGCACTCTGCAGTCGGCGACCGGCATGAAAACTGAAACATGGCCGCCTCAGCTCATGTCGAGTACCCAATTTCCGGACTGTCATGCGCTCGGGGTCCCGTCGACAGTCACTCCTTTCCCCCCCTTTTTCCTAGATAGGCGGAAGAGGGGGGGCAAAAATGGCACGCAGACGCAAGGAGACGCCAGACCACGAGACGTCGAGGTCTCGAAGACATGATGCCATCATGATCCCAGCCAACCCCGACATCAGACGGATCGGAAAGCCTCAGAGGGACCGACCCAGACGCCAGACACTTTCGGGCCGGACTGATGGAGGGCCACCTTTAGTAGCATTGCCACATTCACGTTCTCGCTGATGTTCAGGCTGCTTACTACCTATGTTCCTTCATGCTTTTCGAGCTGCCTTACGCGGAGCCTTGAGGTGATGATGGCATTGCAAACAGCCGCCCGTACTCCACTCACGTCAACCGGGCCCAGTCGCCTGCTCTTTCGGCGGCTATCGGTTCTCGGCCCGGAGCCGGGTGCCCCAGCCTTGTGTCCCTCCGGGTACCTGCACCGCCGCCTGCCATCACGCGGTGGATCGAGGTCGCCGACTCCAGCGCCTTTAGCCCAGCTGCTGCTTGTCAGACGTCATGCAAAGTCTCGGCCTGCCAGCCCTGCCCTGAGCCTGCACTTCCAGACACGCCACCCCTTTACTTGTAAACGTCGTCAGCTCTCAAGCATATATGAGTCCGGCATCTCGTCCAGTCTAGACAGGAACATGCATTCAGCATCAGCATCCGCACCACCACCATCATCATCATCAAGTACACAACCACCTTCCCCAAACACATCCACAGACAGACGCTCGCAGCCCACAATCATCCCTCCTGCTTTCACCATGGAGCCCGTCGTCCACACCATCTTCGAACCGCAGACGTCGACCTGGCAGTACGTCGTAGCAGACCCGGCCACCAACGTAGCCGTCATCATCGATCCGGTCCTCGATTTCGACCCTGCCAAAAACACCATCTCGACCGGCTCTGCCGACGCCCTGCTCGCCCTGGTCAAGGAGAAGGGGTACACGGTCGACCGCCTGCTGGAGACGCACGTGCACGCCGACCATCTGACGGCCGCCAAGTACCTGCAGGACCGGCTGGCCAAGCAAGGGAAGAGGCCCGAGGTGGGCATCGGGAAGCGCATCACCGGCGTCCAGGAGCGGTTCGCCCAGCGCTACGACATCGCCAAGGACGAGTACGAGGGCGTCTTCGACAAGCTGTTTGACGACGATGAGATCTTTCACGTCGGGCAGCTCGAGGCCAAGGCGGTGCACCTGCCTGGCCACACCCCAGATCACATGGGGTATCTGATTGGAGGTGAGTGAGCAAGCGTCGACTACATACACCCTCAAAAAGCCCACGCATGCTGACACCCCGACCCAGAAAACATCTTCTCCGGCGACTCCATCTTCAACTCGGACGTCGGCTCAGCCCGGTGCGACTTCCCCGGCGGCAACGCCAACGACCTCTTCCAGACCGCCACCAAACTCTTCACCCTCCCGCCCCACTT
Organism: Chaetomiaceae sp. PYS4301M; assembly: GCA_023628425.1. Classification (NCBI taxonomy): domain Eukaryota; kingdom Fungi; phylum Ascomycota; class Sordariomycetes; order Sordariales; family Chaetomiaceae; species Chaetomiaceae sp. PYS4301M. The sequence goes on along the minus strand of JAMAKR010000016.1, from coordinate 307,738 downwards.
CAAGATCTACACGGGGCACGACTACCCCCCCAACACGCCGCGCGCCGACCCGCAGCCGGACTCGACCGTCGCCGACCAGATGCGCGACAACAAGCACCTCCGGTCGGGCACGTCCGAGGCCGAGTTTGTCGCCTGGCGCACCGAGCGGGATGCGGGTCTGGCTGAGCCCCGTCTTATTCACCAGGCTTTGCAGGTGAATATCCGCGCGGGGAGGCTGCCCCGCGACGGGCTGCTGCATGTGCCTGTCAAGGTGCCAGGGGGTGGCGCGTGGTGACTGGAGGGGGGGCAAGAGGGAGGAGGGGGGTGGAAGTTGTGAGGTTGGTTGGGTATCTTGCTCGCTGTAGTGTAACGGACTGTTGTAATAGTTGGTAGTAGTGAGGAGGATGAAGTTGAGGTTGAGGGGGTAGTTTATATGGATGAATTGAATGAGAGGGGGTAATCTGTCATAATCTACAACTCTGGGATATGGGAAAGGGGCTGTGTGAATCTGTACTTACAGCCACAGAAGATGAACTATCACGCCTGGTCATGCCGGGTGAATCTTGAGAATATGGAGTGTGCCCCTGAGGGACATTGCACCCCGCCCTAAACGCAATAAATCAATCACCACCACCACCAGCCAACCCAGGCCAGGGGTTGGCCGTCCCATCTCGTCAACGTGCACAGGATGTCCGTCAATAAAGAGAACCAACCGCCCGCCCTCTAAGCAACCAAATAAATAAATAAACGAGATGAGCCTTTGCAACCCCCAAGCCCATCGTGATCAACTGACCATCCCTCCTGCAAGTCATGGCCCGTCCATGTACATTACCCCTGACCGCGCTGCCCTGCCGCCTCCCTCTCCCAGAGTCCCCAAGCAAACATGCCGAAAAAGCCCGGGACGACCCGCCCCCGATCGCAAGCAACCAACAACAAATGTCAATGTCACGCTGAAAACGGCTTGGGCCGATATGCACGTAAACGCCCGGCGCAACCGCACAGCATGCCATCCCATCCCGAGAGCCAACTTACTGTCCGAACAAAGGAACCCGCCACGCCGTGGCCAGGAACAGGAAATCAATTTCTTTATTCTCAATCATCGTCATCATCAAAGGCAAGTTCGGTTACCAAGTAGGTAGGTAACGTTACCACGGCCCATGAAAGCACAAAGCCCAGAGCCCAGAGCAACCACGACCACCACCATCACCACCACGATGTCCACCTCGATCCGATCCGATCCGCTCAAGCGGCCATTATCCATAGTTCGTCACCCATCTCAATGCAGTAAACAGCCACCAACTTCCCACCATTCCATCGCCCCTCGTCATTTCATTCAGTTCATTTCCCTTCATCCCCCTCCTGCATCTCCCACCGTGCGCGCGCAGTAAAGACTGACATGTCATCATCCCCCTATGCTATTTGCACCTGTCGTGCGCCTCCCTACTCCCATCCCCAAAAAAGGAGTGACAAGTATACATACTGTGGTGCTCGTTTCCCCTCCCAATCGAGTGCCTGTGTATGTAAATGGGTATCTTTTCCAAGAAAAACAAAAAATGCCAAACAAACAGACGCCCCAAAAACAGCAGCTGGGCGCCATCATAACCAAGACATTAGTTACCGGGTCGGTACGGTACCTTAGGTAAGGAGTGTCGTGAAGTAATCTGTACCCAAAACATCCCGCCTGCTCTCCTCCTCCTCCAGGACATACCGCTGGGATAACAGCAAGTGATTGCTGCTCCCAAAGGACCGGATCCAGAGAAGACAGTCATCCCAATCCCAACCATCCATTAATAAGTGCACGTTCACCCCTTCCATCAATCCAGTCATCCACCACGTGTCAGCGTAAAATGAGCCAAAAGAATTAAAAATTAGAAGCGAACACCCCCCCCCCCAATTCCTTGCCTGACTGCCCCTTAGACTAGAGGAAGAAAACAAACCCGAGGAGCACCGCCACCAGGTGGCCGAGCCCCCGCGTTGTCTGGGCCGACCGGCCCGCCATGCCGAGCACAATCGAGCTGGTCGGCGCCCGCCCTGTGGTAGCCGTCCTGAGCGTCGAGGTGCTACCCGTGGTGCCTGGGTGTTCGGTCGTCGTGGGCGTCGGGGGAGTCCCTGTCGACGAGGGCTCATCCGTCGCGGCTTGTTGCGTGGAGGGCGTCGATGGCGACTCCGATGACGAAGGCGACTCGGTGGGCTCGGCGGTTGCCGTCGTGGACGTCGCCGGGGGCAGTTCGGTCGTCGGCGTCGGCTGGGGTTCCTCGGACGTGCTGCTGGAAGTGGTGATGGGCACCGGCTCCGTGTCTGTGTTGGGCGGCGCCTGCGTGGTGGTCACGATGGTCGGTTCCCCGGTCACCTGCGTCTGAGGTGGGAGGTCGGTACTCGGGACCTGCGTCTCCGCCGGCTGGATGTGGCAGAAGTCCCAGAACTTCCCCAATTTCGGTTGGAGGTAGGTCCGCAGCGTGAGCTTGACGTCCTCCGCGTTGTCCTCGACACACCCCAGGCAGGTTTCTGACATGTCCCGGAATGGCGACCCGGTCTCGCAGAGCTCCGGCGCCATGCCGACTCGGAAGCCTTCGTGGAGCGCGTTGTCGCAAAAGGCGTAGCAGACTGACGGGCCGACTGTCGCGTCGCGCTTCGAGAGGCGGAGCCGCGGGACGTCGCGGCCGTAGTGCTTGGCCGTCGTGATCGTCGAGGTTGGCGCCGGTGGGAAGTGGGTAATGTCCGTCTGGGAGACCCAGTTGCCTGTCGTGATGGTCGTTTCCTTGCCGTTGATCTTGGTGACGACCTCGTGCAGCGCAAAAATGTCGTAGCTCAGGCCGAACGCGTTGGGGTTCAAGTCGAAGTATCCCTCCGTCGGGGGGTAGTAGCCCGTCTGGTTCGCCGGCCACTGCACGAGCGGGTAATAGGGCGCAGGAATGCAGTATCTGGGGTCGCACAAGTAGTCATCGCTCGGCGGCTCGGCCCAGAAATTGCAGCCCGATGGCTTGGGCGGGTTACAGACGAATCCGGGATCGCAGCCAAAGACCTGGCGCTTGGTGCTGGTCTTGGCGCGCGGGACGGCGGCCGAGTTCGTCGGCGCAGGGCAGACACTGATATCCCGAGTCACGGTCGGGCCGGCAACGGTGACGGTGACTGGCGGGACAGTTGTTGTCGTCGTCTGCGTAACCGTGGGCCCGGGAATCACCGAAGTAATTACCACTCCATCCTTGGTAACGGTGATGGTGAGCGGCGGAAGAACCGTAGTGAAGACGTCGGTGATGGTCGAGGCGGGCAGCGTGCTGAGCTGCGTCACAGTGTCTGTGACCGTGTCCGTGATGGTATTGGTAAGCTCCCTCACCGTCGTGTAGGTGCTGACGGTGGTGAAGGTCGACACAACGGTAGAGGTCACGAGGGATGTCTCGGTCGTGTAGATGGTCGTGCTGTCCGTCACCGTCACTGGGTACGACGTCACAAAGGTGGCGACCTCGGTCACGGTCGTGGTGTTGACCAGCGTTGTCGGTACGAGCTCGGTGGTGGTGGTGGTGTCGGTCCGAGTCGTCGGCACAATCACGGTCGTCGGCACAACCACGGTGGTCGGAACCGTGGTGGGAATGATCGTGACAAACGTGGTGATCTATCCAGTCAGCAACATTCCAAGAACGGGGCCTAGAGACTCACATAGGTCGACACCACCGTATCTGTCGTCGTTGTCGTCTCCCACTTGGTGGTCGTGCTGACCTCGCATGCCTCGGGATACCCCTTGCAAACCGTCGTCGTCACGGTCACCGGGTAGGACTGAAAGGGTTAGCGGGAACAGTTGGTTGTTGATCGAGCCGCTTACCGTTGTGTAAGTCGAGGTCAGGAACTCGGTGGTCCTGTCTACGTCAGTACGTTGACGACGCCACTAGGCCAGCAGATACTCACTCCTGGGTCACGGTGGCTGTGGCGGTCTCGGTGTCGACCACGGTTGCGGTCGTCCGCCAGCTCACCGTCGCTGTGGCGGTCTCGGTGTCGACCACGGTTGTGGTCGTGGTGTTGGTCACCGTCGCCGTGGCGGTCACGGTTGCAATGTCGGTCACGATCGCGGTGTCAGTCACCGTTGCCGTGTCAGTCACCGTGGACGCGGGAAGTGTCGTGCTGCGCTGCTGTTAGACGGCCACAGGCGTAAAGATTGGGGACTCAGGGTTTCAAAAAATCTCACGTGTGCGTCTTGGTCTCTGTCACCGTGCATGTCTCGACGGACGTATGTGTCTTGGTGACAGTGGTGGGTGGATTCGTCTTGGTGACAGTCTCCGTCCGCGTCTTCGTCTCGGTGACCGTCTTCCAACATCCCCAACACTGGGCCTCGTAATCGGAGTCGTGTCCCTCGTTTGTCCTCCGGTCCAACGGGTCCTCCACGGCCAGTGCGAGGTGAGCGAGGGACAGGGCCCCGAGGCCCTGTATCAGCTTGGTAAGAAGCATTGTTCCTTATGCCACGCCAGAGCTGACGGAACGAACGAGGTGGTCAACAGGCCAACGAGTGTGGGAGCAACGAGCGGAGAGACCTGATCGCAAGGCGGGAGGAGGTTGCGTCGCCTGCCGGGCTTGTATTTGAGCAAAGGCCTCGGGGTGGAAATGATCTAGCTGCACGAAGGCTTGGCAGGCAGCGATATCAAAGCCTGGCCACCTGGAAGCAAACACTTGTCGAGGAGTGCAGGGTTGAGGTTTCTCGTCAATGGCGACAGAACGCTCCTGTTGTTTTGTTTCCGCCGCGAACTCGAGCTGACAGAGACTCAACTTTGGGGCAGAGTCCACTGGAGAGAAAAGAGGAGCATGGGAAAGAAGAAAGGGCTGGAGAGGTCCAGAGCTCCCAGCTCACGCAAGCATGCAGGACATCGACGGACGCCAGGGTGCCCGGCAAGGCAACCTTGCCTGCCCTATCATGGCCAGGCACGGTTGCCAGGGTGCATTGGAGCTCTACCCCTGTCCATGGGAGACACCTCACCCGCCCACGGCGCACCGCCGCATCACGCTCGTCCAAGAGACGGGAACCAATGACGCGGGGTGTTTCTCTCCGCCCGCCACAGCCCCGAGGAAGTCCGGCATGTCCTGTTCTCTGAAGGGGTCCTCTCGCTCACTACTACCCCGCATCCGAAGCATGGCTGTGACGATCTGGTGTGAGTCGTGGGAACAATCATTGGGCCTACCCCGTGGTGAGGGCGTAAGCAGAGACGACTCGGCGCAACACTGAGAGAGAGCAACATGGGTCTTCTGCTGTCACCGACTCTTGCGCAGCTTTCGGGGTCCCGAATGTTGCATTCTTGGCGGGGCTGGTGACTGGACCAGGCTGGAGCGGGAGGGCTGTTGGTTGGGCCGGCCAGGCCCGAAAGGCTGAGTGGTTGATGACTTTCCAGGGTCCATCAGCCCCGCCGAGAGATCATCCACGGAGCCACAGGGTTTCTTCGACCAGGGCGACGGCCGACCGGGTGCAGATTGAGCCACGCCGCATCCCAGTTCGCAAGATTCCCCCGCACCAGCAGCGAGTGCAGTGTATCCCACGGGATGCCAGGTGGTCGCACTCGACGAATATACGAAGCCGGGTTCCTGAAGAGAGATTATGCCCCTCTGCCACAGCAGCTGCCGTGGCTGCTGTCCGCGCTGTTTATTATTAGCCGTTCACGCCAGAGTCCCGGCAGTGGTGCCTTGCAGGACAGAGTGCTGCCAACACATTCGCTTGCGCGGGGCGGAGATTGTTGGGAGACCCAATCGAGCGAGAAGGGCCTAGCTCGCGAGGGTTCGCAGCCACAGAAAACAGAGACAAGCCGGAGACGCGGGAGACGTGGGAGACGTGGCTCGACGCCCGATGGACAGGCTGCCCGATGGCGGTCCATCCTTGGCGTGGTGGCTCAGCTCCATTTTCCATTCTGCGCCAACTCTTCGGGCTTCTGTGCCGGGTCGCCGAAAAAAAGTGCGTCGGTCTGCAAAAGCAGTGACGGGGAGTGGGAGGAGAATTGTGAATGGGTGGGAAAACCCAAGTGCCAGGCAAGGGCTCGGGAGCGTGGGTTGGGACTTTGCGGGAAGCACTCCCTGTCTGGAAGGAGCTTGGGCAGTTGGCGATCGCTGATTGGATGATCAGCCTAGCCCTTTCCGGTTACGGCCTAACTCCACCATTCGCCCTGCAGGGCGGAATGGCGTGAGACCCACCGTGGAGGCCCATGTCAACCTAGAGCGGGGCGGCCCCAGTGCGACCGTTGCTCTGCCCCGCTCTTGTTCGCTTTCCCCAGCAACAAGCCCACTTGGGGCCAGTCCCGTCGTCAACAGTCAGTCCCGTCAGCATCGGGCTTTGTTTCCTGCGAGCTTCGAGACAGCCCGCGTTGGGGAGAAATTCGAACACGGCGAGTGCTCGGGCTTCCAGGTTTTCACGACCTGGCGGGGTCACCAAATCAAACAATTGGGTTTATTGGAGGTGCAAGCAAACATCACAGGGAGTCGACGGGTCCAGAACGGCGATAATAACCAATACCACACCACCACCACGGTCATCAAGGTCACCACCGCCGCCTGCCTCCAAGACTCATTTCGTCGTGCGGCGGCTATTCTGATGAATATTGGAAAACACCTCGCACCCAGAACGGAGCGACAACAACGTTACCCGGCACATGGCCACATCCGGCCATGTCGACGGCGAGGCGGGTCATGGACGTGAGATGGTGCTGCAGGAGGCCCGACAGGGTAGCATTCAACCGCGAATGACGAATCGTCCATCAAGCGCAAAATACGACGCATCAGGCAATTGCATTCGCCAACGGACCGGATAGAAGCCCGCGCCACACACCCCTCAAGGCGAAGACGACGAACGAGAGAGGTCGATGTGCGAGGGGGCTTCCCCTTCCTATCGACCTTCAGCCGCAATCCAGGTGTTGGCACAGTTGATCGCACGCAGGCATTCCCTGTCGTTGATCGAGAACGTGGTGTCCACAAGGCTGAGCTGGGACGGACCACCTCGTCCAGCTCACGATGGTTAATTGGGACATCACCCTTCTCTCTGGCTGCCAGACAACGCAACTGAACCCCAATTTGACGATTGATCATTGACACCGTTGATGGGACTCAGCATGAAGGGTCTGCGCTCTCCGTCAACCCCCAAGTTAACTTGCTGGCTCTGCGGCTTCTGTAACAGCACCAGTCGAGAAAACTCGGAGAAGCCTCTTCGTGTGCAAGAGATGTTGGCTGGACTGAGAACCCACCGAGTTCTAAGATGACTGTGTCATGCAGACTTGGGGACCTTCGAAAGCAGCACTTCACTTGATGGCTTTCCCAGTGCAGATGCGGCTTTCTCGCCCACCGCCGGATGGAGCATCGAAGCCCAACCGAACTGTGGCGGCGATGGTTGGCTCCTCCACGCCGCCAGCTGCAGTCACCTCCGCCTGCCACAACCCAGCAGCCCAGGAGAGTGCGGGCTAACCCACCCAATCATGACGGCCACTCTCAACAGAGATGGCTGACAGGGACCGACGAGCAAGGGTTCACCATTGGCCTGGTTCCCTGCGGGGTCCTCTCTCTGGACCCCGGTTCGCCCGATTCCCTTTCTCTTTCTCCTCAGAGGTGGCACCCCACGGAAGAGGACCCTAGCCAGAAAAAGACCTGCTGCTTGCTTGCATGCTTTCATGTGTTTGCTCGTCTCGCCGGTCCGGCTTTGTCCTGTGAATTGCTGCGCTTTCTTCGAGGGATTCCCAAGACACTTACAGGGTGACTGCTTCATCAGATATTGCCGGCTTGTAACATTAGCCTGATACGCAGACTGCCTAAACAGATGCTGTTTCCGCCTTGTTCCTGAATTACCTCTGGTGTCGTTCTATTTGTCTGGTGGACTGAACCCATCATGTTCGGGCTGGCCATCCTCGCCGTCGTGATGGCTGCAGCCTCACTCGTGGACGGCGAGACAGGCTGGCAGCCTGACCAGGTCAGCACGCGGATATGTCAATGGCAGCAGCTTCGAGGTGAGCCGCGCTACCAATGCTTCGTCTTTCCTTTTCTTCTCTAACACCCTCCAGCTGTTGTCCTGCACGACACGGTCTACCTGGACGGCGGAAGCCTATACTGGCAGCCGACCTTTGCTGATGGCTCCGCTGGAACGCCCGTCAACGACTGTGAGTGGTGACTGACCTTGACCAACACTGCTGGTGATGGGGAATACTGACCCACCACAGTCAACCCGCTGGGTCTGGTTTACATGCTAAACTTTAGCACCCCTTTCAACACCACCCAGAACATCTCGGCTCTCTTGGGTACGCTCAGCACTGGAGGCGGAAACCTGGCGCCGAATCACAAGGACGGCGCTCTCCTCGGCAACGACGCCGAGTTCTTCCTCTATGGCGGCCTTATACCGCGGGTCTCCGGCCAGCAAGACCCGCCAGGAGATTCGGTGCTCTGCTACGAGAAGTACCGGGTAGACCCTCCTCCTGACTCCAAGTTTGAGCCCAGCTTTATCAACAAACCGCTCGGTGCCGATACGACCCGTTACATTGCCTACGGCGGAGCCGCCAGCGCCCCCTCCGAGAATCTCGCATGGTACTTTTCAGGGCTGCGGTCTCCCAGCGCGGGCCCCATCTACGTGGAGGGCAATGCCAACGTGACCCTCTCTGCCGTCAACGTGTCAAACACGCTCATCACGGTCGACATGGCGAAACAGCGGACTGAGACCTGGAAAAACGAGACTCTCCCACCCGAGATTCCCGGCCGAGCCAACCCGGAACTGGTCTGGGTGCCCGTTGGAAAGCGCGGCATTCTTGTCGCCCTTGGAGGCGTCGTGTATCCCGATTTTATCAACAACCGAATCGTCCCGGTGAGCAATGAGACGGCCAGCGTAAGTCCCATTGTGTGCATTGCCCCCGTGTCCGCGACTAACCCCAACAGCAACTGCAAAGCCCCGGCTTCATCTCGACCATCGATATTTACGACGTGGCCAGCGGCAAGTGGTATCGCCAGAAAACCACCGGCGGCCCCGGTCCGACCACTCGCGCCTGCGCCGTCGTCGCCCGCGCGCAGGACGGCTCGAGCTTCAACATCTACTATTACGGCGGCTACGACGGCCTGCATCAGAAACAGACCTTCAGTGATGATGTGTGGGTTTTGTCGCTGCCGTCGTTCACCTGGGTCAAGCTAGCGACCAGCACCGTTGACGGACGCGCCGGGCACAAGTGTGTCATGCCGTACCCGGACCAGATGTTGGTCATCGGAGGCTATCCAAGTAACCAGGGCCCTGTCCCTGAGTGTTTACAGGAAACGATCCGAGTGTTCAACCTCTCGACCGGGAAATGGCTCGATCGGTACGATCCTGCCGTCTATTCGAACTACACCGTCCCCGACAAGGTCGTCGAGAAAATTGGCGGTTCCGGCACTGGCGGTGCCACGGCGACCACCCCGAGTCCTTCCTGGGGGGCGACTGAACTTGCCGCCATCTTTGCATCGCAGTATCCGATGACCAAGATCACGACGTATTATCCATATGCCTCGGTCGGGCCGGTCAACAACACGAACCCCAACGCGCCGCTGCCGACTGATGAGGGGAAAGGGGGTGGTCTCCCAGGCTACCTTCCTCCCGTCCTCGGAGTGGTTCTCGGTCTGGTCTTCCTAACCATGGTAGCCGTGCTGATCCTCCTCTGGCGGCGCCGCAGACTGCTGCGGCGCGGCGGCACCATGAGCGAGGCTGGGACAGAAGACACCAACGGCCACCGCATCACCTCCTGGCTGCGCGGCCAGCCGAGCGAGGTCAAGGCGCCAACACTCACCACCGCGTCCGACTACTCCCCGGTGGCATCGACCGACGGCGACAGCATACCAGCAGCAGCCGTGGCGCCGCAACCGTCGATAGCCGAGATGATGAACACGGAAGTGCCGTTGCCCTTCGAGCTGGCCGGTACGTCCCCCTTTTTCCTTCCCCCCCCACAAACCACCCCCGACACACAGCAATAACTAACCCCCCTTCAGACACATCCCCCCCAGCCGAACTCCACTCCACAACAGCCACCAACCCCCCCTCACCAGCCGCAGCCCCGGCCTCCCTAAACAACACCGCCCTCTACCCCACAACCCACCAAACCGACTACGCGGCCGCGACCACAGCCATCCCTGCCCCACCACCCATCCCGGGAGACAACGAATCCCCCATCTTCTACCGCCCAGACTCGGACGCGCTCGGCCGCGCCCCGCTGTCGGCGACGACTAGCACAGCCGCTTCCCCCACCACGCCCGGTACGGGGACTAACACGACGCGTGATAAGGTCCTCTCGGGGATTTCGAATATTTCCGAGAGGGATAGAGCGCATCTGCGGCAGATTAGTGATACGACTGTTTCTTCTGTTACGACGGCCGCCGGGGTGGGTGGTAATGGTGGGTCTGGGGAGAGAGGGGAGAGGGTTCTCAGCGGGGTTAGCTTGCTTAGTACCGCGGGGGTTGTTGGGAGTGGGAGTGGTGGTGGTGAGGGAGGAGGAGGTGAGAGGGTGAGTCGAGCGGCGGTGTCGCCGCCTACGGCTACTGCGGAGGGGTTTTCGAGTGATTATTTGAGTGCGAGGCCGTTGCAGGGGCAGGGGAGTCCGTTGAGGAGGAGTGTGTTTTCGGAGGATATTGATGGGGCTGGGGCTGGGGCTGGGGCTGGGGCTGGGGCTGGGGCTGGGGCTGAGGCCGGGCCTGGGCCTGGGCCTGGGCCTGCTGCGGGGGGTGCCGGGAGGAGGGGGTAGTTGTGTGGGTTCATAAGTAACATGTGGGCTCCGCGGGCAGGCGTTGGGTGTGCTTCGATTGCTTACTCCGGGGGTTGGTTTGTCGTTGTGTATACGCTTTTCTTGTGGCATGCTTGGACACGGCAGAGTTTCTATCTTTCCCGGCGCGGTTGGGTGTTACCCCCGTTGTTTTTTCTTGGAAGGGGGCGGTGGCAGGGTAGGGATACACATGGTAATGTCTGATGAACGCTCCTTGACGCTCAGTACTCATTAAAACGGACTGTCCAGAGTGATTACCTCGTTCTCTCTTTACCCCTCACAGCAATGTCTCTTGCTCCCCTCCCGCACCCCCCTTCTTCGCCGTCACCTCAATCTCAATCTTCATCGCCTCTTCCATCAGCCCGGCCTGAATCATGGTCGCGGCCGGCCGGACCTCCCCAAACCACTTCTGCAGGACCGGCCTAAAGCAGAAGACGGGTGTGTCAGTACCGACAAACACCATCAGGTATCCCACCAAAACCCAGCACCACACTCGCCACCGGACCCTGGGCGTAGCAACAAGAACGGTCACGTACCACGTCTTTGGGAAATCCGCCCGCTCCGGCAGGATATACCGCACGCGCACCACGTCCGCAACCTTGGCGTCTGCCTCGGCCAGCGCCGCGGCAATGTTTTGCATGCACTGCTCCGTCTGCTCGGCGACGTCGGGTGAGATCGCGCCGGTTTTGTAGTCGTACCTATTTTTTTTGCCGTTCTCCATCAGAACTCCTCATTCTTTTTCAACACGGAGTAAAATTGAGGGGAGAAGAAAGCATACCCGGTGCAGCCCGACACAAAAACCATGTCGCCCGAGACGACGGCGCGGGAGTAGCCGATCTGGGCTTCGAAGGCGGAGCCGGAGGAGATGAGTCTGCGGTCAGTCATGGTGGGTGGTTAGTTGGCGTGATGGGAGTGTGATGAAGAGAAAAAAACGGGAGAGATATTGAGGATGAGATGAGAAAAGGCGAAAGTGACTCACGATGGATGCGGATGAGAGGGGGAGGAGGATGTCAAACCCTAACCCTCGCTCAGGGGTATGTTTTGTTAGCCCCTTTTCCTGTCCTTCCACTCACTACGTAGGAGGGAACCAGGATCAACTCACGATATCCCCATCCGGGATCTCAACCATGTCAGTATAGAAAATAACTCTCGCCTGTTTCCTCAGTTCCACCAAAGCGTTTGCATCTTTCTCCACTTTGCGAAGGTCAACTGCCCCCAGGTCCGCAAAGACACCTTCCTTTTGTAACCGGCGGACTGTGATTCTCAACCACTTGCGGCTCATCCGCTTTGCTTGAAAAGTCTTATCCTCGTCAATCTTGTTTAACGCCTCATCAAGGGCTCTTTGAGAAGTAACGGTTGCAATGGCAACAAGACCGAGGAGACGACGGTCAATTCTTCTCAAACTCTGAGTGTTGTCCGATATTTCCATCTTTGCATATTTGTTGGGTGGAAAGTCGTAGAGCGTGCCTTTTGGCGACTTCTGTCGCAAGTCGTTGGTGAGAAAGAAGTTGTATTCGAGCCTGGTGGTTTGTAACCAAGGAGAAGGAGAGTTTAGTGACCAGACTCAAACGCAGATAATCAAGGAGCAACCATACCTTGCTTTCTGTGTGGCTATGGATCTGTCTTTTCTGCAGGACTCGGATATAACAAGACAGAGACAAGGGTTCTGCTTTCCCGGAGAGGGATTGGCAGTGGAAACGTAAGAAGCGCCAAACAGCATGTTAGCGGTCGACTTTGAGGCTCGAGGTGTGTGGTACTGGAGACGGAGGTCTAGGGCCAGGTTATGGAAGCCGTATATGGTTTAAAACCGGTCGCTGTTACTCACAGCATTCATGGCCGCATTGCCAACTACTTGGTCTGCTTGGAAGCGGCCTCGTCTTTGTTCCCGCCTCCTTCCACAGCCATGCCCAACTTTCATCAACGATTCCGTGGTTGGTGCCAATTTCTCAAGGCCGTTATCCCAAGACGTTGGTGGAATGGATAGCTCTGCCTGGTGGTTGGGCGAAAAGCACGCTCCGACTCTTTGTCTGGAAGACTTGGTGTTAGTGGCCGTAGGACCAACCTTCTTGTTCCACAATCCAAGTCGGAGTTCAGTTGGTTTCATCAGAGTCCAGCGTCTGGAGTATTCTGACAGTGTTACTAGGTAGTAACAAAGAGTTGGTCAAACAGAGAGTGTTGGTTGCAGGGCCCAGATCTTGGATATGCCCCTTTTTGCTGTGCCTGGTCCACTTGGTAACTAAGGTACCCATGAGTGCATCCGCCCCAATGCGCTGGTATCGCCTCCAGATTCAACAACATCAGAAACAGTCCCGGAGACGTGCTATACACCTGTATCGGGAGACAGAGCATCGATTGGCCCATGGAAAAGTAAACTGCGCATTTCCCTCTCACTCTATACTAGCGCTCCCCTGGCCTAATTCCGACGAAGTCCATGACAGACTTCCCCCTCCACTTCCCGCTGAGGTTTCTACTCACGAGCATCAGGCATCCGCCTATAATGTTGCTCAATTTTTTTTCTTCCATCTTTCTCTTCCAGATTTAATCTCGACATTCTGCCCTGCGTTGCGGCTCGACCCCTTTTCGATATCGCCCTTGTGTGTCATCTCGGTCTCGTCGTCGATTTTTCTTGTGTGTTCCATGTTATCCTTTTGTTGCTCTAGGTTCTTCTCGGGACTGGGCGAATTCCTGTTCAAATTCCGCTCGAAAACGCCGGTAGTCTTCCAGCAGGATGTCTGTCTCAAAGACATTCTGGCCGCGTAGTCTCCCAATCGCATCCTCGAACCACGAAAAAGTTGTAGTGTCGCTCGTAATGGGAACGGTTTTGAGGATCCCATGTAGCTTCTCCTCGTCCACCGTCGTATTGGGCTGGTAATAGTATGGATATCCATCGAGATCGGTCCAGGGCTTTCTCTGATATTTGCCTGCGGAAAATTGATAGTTCGTTCTGTGGGGTCCGGCGATTTTAGGGTTGCGATAGACAAAGAGACAGACAACGAGACAAACAACGAATCTGTCGTCAAACTCGTCAGTGAGCCACGGCGCCCTTTCAATGCAAGACTCTCACAGGATGGCATATCGTGCCTGGTATCCGTACCGTTTCTCAAAGCTTTCGGTGGGATCCACTTGGTAGACCGCCACATAGACATGCGGTTTGGGAGTTTTCATGGCGAGACTAGAGGCTTGATCTGTTGTCAACGCAAATGTCGAGATTGCTCGCTTTTCTCCTTGCTGCATGTACGTATACTTTACTGAGATACCAGCTCCATCCCACCCGGCTGCCCAGTGCCAGCTATATACCAGATGAAGCATGGCACCAGTGGTCAGGTGCACTTGGTTCGTGGTTGAGAAAGTAGATACAGCCATTCATCATGGTCAGGTGCAATCATCTCGTGGCTGGAGACAGTCTGTTGTTGCCTTTGCCGGCTACCTGTGAGTCTGAGCTTAGCCCAACTGACAGGATCCCGTTGGGTCAGTTGCTCTTCCTCACCTTTCACCCTCCAACATTCTGTGTCATATCCTCGTTGAGTAGGTCCAATACCTCGCTCTCTCTCAAGACGTCAGATAATCCCACTACCGACCAACATCACATGCAGCCTGTCATCAGCGAGACCCGTTAGATCTTCCTCCCACCCAGCACCAACACCGCCCGCACATCCAACCCACACATGCACCGACAACAGAGCAGTCAGAAACTCCCAGGCACACGGTGGTGATTCTTTATGCCTACTCACGACACACAGTCCCTCGAGATAAATAGGCACCTAGGTAGGTAATCCAACCAGCAGCAGAGAAAACTCAACAAGCGACACACAACGAAAAAGAAAAAGATCAACCCATGACTGCGCCAGCCCTCCCACCCTGCCATCTCCTGTGACAGGCAAAACAAAAAAGGAACAAAGAAAATGTCGACTTTTGCCCCCAACTCCGTTAGGTAGACACACGGGATGGGTAATGTGCTATACACCTAGCCAATGTCTCACCCCCCGTACCATACCCCAACCCCCACGGCACGATCTCACCCGAGCATGGAGTGCGACCGGATCCCCTTAGGCCCCAATTCGCTAGCACGCACCATCAAATCAGCTCAGGGCACTCTCTCACACACCACAACCCATACACACCAACTCTCCCCCACCTCAGGGAAGGGAAAGGAGGGGGAAGGGAAGACGAAAAAAAAAAAAAAAACTCACTTATAATCAACACGACTAAAACTCATCAACCGCTGCGCCTCCAGCCCCTGCGCATCAAGGTTATGTATGCAAAACGCAAGACGCGCCGCGACCTGCGCGCCGAGGAACATGGCCTCTTCAAAGCCGTGCTTGGACCACTCGGCCAGGTAGGCGGGCAGCGGGGCCAGGCGGATGGTGGTCGGGGTCTGGCTGTGGAAGTGGTGGCTTGTAGTGCCCGGGGCGGCGTTGTCGCCGGCGGTGGAGCCGGCGACGTTGGCTGTGGCGGCGTTGGGCGGGGCCACGCCGAGGCTGGCGGCGGTGGTGGCGGCCTGGAGGAGGGGGTTGACGCTGCTGGTGGTGGGGAGTTGGTGCGGGGCGCCGGCGAAGGACGAGGTGGGCGTCTGCGAGCCCGTGCCTGAGGGGGTGCCCATGTTGGAGGGCAGTTCCGAGGTGAACATGGTGGCGGTGCTCGGGGAGACGAGGTGGCGCGCCTGCAGCGTCTGCATGATGTTGTCGCGGAGGCCGCGGATGCGCGCGCCGTTGCCGACAAAGACAATGTTCTCCCAGCACCCGGGGCGCATGTACATGTCCTCGATGCCCTGCACGGCGCGGTAGATGGCCGCGACGATGCGGTCGATCTCCGTGCGGTCGGCGAACTGGAACCGCTGGAGCCCGACCTCGATGTCGCGCCGCACGCGCCGGGTGACCCGCTCTGTTGCTGTTGGGGCGTCGGCTGGTTGTGCGTCAGTGGCCGGCTGCGGTGGTTGTTGTTGTTGGTCTTGTTCCGTCTCGGGCTTGGGCGCGTCTCCGTTCGTGGCGTTCGCATTGTCCGCCGGGGCAGCGTCGGCCATGGCGACCTCCTTGGGCGGGGCCACGATGGGGACCTCCTCGGTCACCAGCTCCTCGTAGTGGAACAGGTTGTGAACCCTCTTCGAGTTTGGCAGTCTCCCTTTCGCGGCCGCCGCATCAGGGCCGTCCTTGTCTTTCGCCTTTCTCCCGGGCTTTGACTTCTCGGCCTTTTCCTTCTCCTTCTTGGCCAGGAACTCCCTCGTCTGCCCGCTCGCGACGATGTTGGCGACGTCCAGCACGCCGTCGTCGTCGCCCTCTTTGCCCTCCCCGTTCGCACCGGCATCGTCCTCGCCAATCGGCGCAAAACTCCGGCTGGGCTCCACAATCTTCGGCCCCTCTGCCGCTGGCGCCCCTCCTGCCGGCGCCCCCGTGGCGGCCGGCAGATCCATAAACCCCGGCTGCTCCGGGCTATACGGGAGCACCTCGCAGATGGCGCTCTTCTTCAGCTGCTCGGCCATGTCGTAGTCGAACCCCTCGTCCTGCAGCAGCTTGACCAGGCGCCGGGTGAACACCTCGCCGCCGCTGATCCCGTCGTCCAACGCGGCCTCGTCGCCGCCCGCCAGCGCAGCCGGCCCGACATCCTTATGCGAGACGACGCGGCCGTCGTAGATGCACGTGACGTCGACCTTTTCGAAGCCGACGTCGACGACGGTCATGTTGGGCCACTTGAGGCCGTACTGGGTGGCGATGCCGCTGTGGATCAGGCACAGGGCCGGGGTCTTTGTCTTTTCGAAGACGTAGCGGGCGATGGCCTCGCAGTCCGGGCGGGTCCACTGGGGCGAGGCCATGAGCATGATCGGGGTGTTGTGGTAGGTGGTGGTCAGCTGGGCGTGGACGTGCTCGAGGAAGGCGAGGAAGGCGTCCATGTTGGCGATGCGGCCGGCTGTACGAACACGTGCATCAGTTAGCATTGTCAATCCAGTCAGGTCCATCATTGCAATCGGA
Organism: Chaetomiaceae sp. PYS4301M; assembly: GCA_023628425.1. Taxonomy (NCBI): domain Eukaryota; kingdom Fungi; phylum Ascomycota; class Sordariomycetes; order Sordariales; family Chaetomiaceae; species Chaetomiaceae sp. PYS4301M. The sequence goes on along the minus strand of JAMAKR010000016.1, from coordinate 291,084 downwards.
GTTGACAGTGAACAGAGAAAACAAAACCCACCCAGAAGCGGATAAACCGCCCCCTCCACCGACTCAACATCCTCGACATACTCCCACACATCCCCCCCCTCTTTTACATCCCCCCTCTCTTTCCCACCCTCCTTCCTCCGCTTATACGTCCGATACGGGCGCCAGTTGTCCGAGTCCTCGTCGCGGAACATGCGCGTCGGGAAGCGGTGGGCGGGCGGGGTCAGCTCGTTGCAGCCGAGCTGGGCGAGCGTGGTCTGGCTGCCGGGACAGATGACGAGCACCTGCTCCTCGCGCCACTTGCCCATCTGGCTCGACATTGCGGCGGCGGCGGCGGTGTGGCCCCCGGAAGTGCTTTGGGTGGCGCCGGTTTCGTTTGGTGAGGGGGTTGGTTGCGAGGTTGGGGGTATGCGGATGTGTGTCTGCGCAGGTATCTGTGTGTGTGTCTGTGGGTGTGGCTGTGGATGTGTATTGTTGGTGCCTGTCTGGTGTTGCGACAACAGCCAATGGGTGAATTCTGTGTTGATTGGCGATGTCGGCTGTGCGTGTGGTGCCGGCGTTGCAGAATCCTGGATGCGCAGCGACAAGCTTCGAGTGCGACGGCTCGGCGGTTGCGCTTTGGTTGGTTGCAGCACGCGCGCCCACGCGTTTCCACGCTGGAGATAAATTTTGGGGCAGCTGGGGTGCTGATTACGTAATTCACCAACCTTCCCCCTGAAAAAGCCCATGACGACGGCGACAGGAGAAAAACCACCAAGAAGGACTGAACCCCAAGGGACGATTACCAGGTATTCAATTGATTACTCCATGGATACTATTACCAGCTCTCTGCTTCCCGGACGTCGGGTATCGGGTATCACCCTAAACAAACACTCTGCGCCGTAACCCCCAAAACAATGCAAGCCCGTAAACAATGCCGTGTCCAAAACCCCCTCCCGTTCCCCCCTATTCCCATCACACAAGGAAAAGCTCCAGAGCACAGTCGCACACCTCGCTCAGCGGCGGCCACTTCCTGCGCCACAGCGCCGTGTTGCCCTTCTTGGCCGCCGGCTGCGAGAGCAGGCCCGTCTCGAGGAACGCCATCTCGGCCCCTGACAAGTCCCTCTGCTCTGCTTCGCTCCACCTGCGCTCCGCCTCCTCGCGGGCGTTGCGCAGCACCTCGTCCGTGTTCTCCGACTCCCACAGGTTGCACTTGGTGCACTGGTCGCACTTCCGTGGATCGCCGTGCGGGCGGAAGTGTTGGCAAAAGTGCCTGTAGCCGACCTCGGCGCCGGCGCCCTCGCCGCCAATGTCCTTGCGGCAGACGTAGCACATCTTGTAGCCGCACGGGCACGTCAGCTTGTTGCAGCCGGCCATCTTGACGAACGACGTGTTGCAGCGCGGGCATACGCGCTTGACCGCCATGCTCATGGCCTGCTCGACCTGGGTGCGCAGCGCCACGAGCGACGACTCGTGGCACACGTGCACGTCCACCCACGCCTTGTTGCACGAGAGGCACGACGACCGCAGGCAGTCGGGGTTCTGGCAGTGGAACCGGAGCCCGCGACGTCGCCGCCGCCGGCGCACGACGGCCGCTCGGAATTCGGCCGCCAGACGGCTGCCGAGAGACGCCCTGCGACCGACCACGGCCGCAAGCAAAAGAGACAAGAGAAATCCGACGAGAAGAACCGGGAGGGTCATGACGACGCAGAAGGCTAGGAATAGGAGCGAGGCAAGCGCCGTGACTCTATCCGACCTGATGCGCAGATCCTTTTCGTTTACGGGAACGTAGATGTCGTCGACCTCGGCGTAGATGCAAAAGGGGCAGCGGATGAGCGGGAGGTCGCTCGCCACGAGGCTGTGGTCCGCGAGGCGCTGCTCCAGCTGGTGCATCATCTCGGCGCCCTTCTTCTCGTGGAGCATGGCCCGGTGGATGTGGTCGGGGGGGACGCAGCCGCCGCACTCGGTGGCCTCGACGGCGGGGCACCGGAGGCTGCCCGTCTCCTTGTCGATGCTCCGCTGCCAGGCCTGGCCGAACAGGGCCTCCGAGATGCAGTGCTGCACGCATCGGAAGCAGACCATGTGGCCGTCGGCGTTGCACGACGTGAACTCCTCAAACGTCGACTCGGTGAAGCAGCAGGCACACTCGATCAGGCTGTCGGCCTGCTCCGCCTCTGCGTTGTTCAGATCCGCGGCCAGCCGACGGTCCTTGGCTTCGCGCTCGAGCCGGACGCGTTCCGTGAGCGGCAGGATGAGGGCCGCGTAGAGCTCGCGGTCGAGCTCGGCGTTGCCCGTCGATTTGAGCGTCGGCACTATTGACCCGAGGTCGGCCAACTTCCAGATCACCAGGGGGTGGTTCTCGGCCTCGGTGGCCGACACGGGCTTCCGCCGAAGAAAAAGCGACGAGATGGTGAAGCGCCACGACTTGGACGACAGGTTGACGAGCGTCGGACGGGCGTCCAGGTACGAGTAGTTGTTCTCGGCGAGGACGGCCTTGATGGCGGAGCGAGAGAGGCCCTTGAATTCGTGCCACGCGAGGTTCTGTACGGCCTGCGTGTACGCGGGGCTCCGGAACGTCTCCTTCTTGGGGACCAGGGCTTCCGCCGTCTGGCCGTCTTGCGGGGCGACCCTCCACCGACCCTTGACCCACTTTACGCGGTTCTTCAGGAGGGCGTCGGCAACCAGCGCCAGTCGCGACTCGCCATCGAAGCTGGCAAACATGTCGCGGAACACCTCAATCTGGACATCGGGAAACACGGCGGCGAGCGCATCAAGGCACGCGTTGAGCTCTCGCAGGTCGGGTGTGTCCGGGTCGAGGGGCTGCAAATGAGCCTCATCCGAGATGTGCTCAGGCAGGGCGGGGTTGGCCATCTCCATCGCGGGCGTCGTCGTCGTCGTCGTCTTAGTGGTGGTGGTGGTGGTCGCGGTGGTGTTCTTGTTTGAAGTCGAAGGGGGATGCTTTGGTCTCATCGAACGGTCGCTCGGCGCGCCGCCGAGGAGACCGGACAAGCCCATGATGCGTGGACGTTGACGTGGATGTGGCATAGAGATGCAGCAAATAACGTTGACGTTAGCGATACTACCATGCTGAGTGACAGCAGTGGTTTCCGCGCGGGGACTACCGGTGCGTCGTCGCTTGGGTTTTGATCATGGTGATGGCAGACGACGGCAGATGGCAGATGGCGATGGCAGATGGCGATGGCAGATGGCGAGGGCAGATGATGGGTGATGGCGTGGCCTGTTGTTTGATGTTGGGCAGGTCTGGTCTGGTCTGATCTGGTCTGACGCTGAAGCAGGCAGCGGCCGGACGGATGTGGTTCGTTCCGGGTTATTCGCACTCCATTGCCCTCCGGCCTGCTTTCCTGCTTTCCTGCTGTATGCAGTGGTGATGCACCTGCCCGCCTGCTGTGAATGCCTTTCCTTCCCCAACAAAATCCGACCGGAGATAGAAATTGGCATGCAGTCAATTTGGCCCGTGCGCGCCGGGGACCAGGCTCCATGGGCTGAGCGGGGCTCGACTGGGCCCGCACTCCAACCCCACCCACACCGGCTTGCAAGCCCAGTGGGCGAGGAAGTTTCCGCAAACATTCCATTTTTCTACCGCGCGGCCGTGTGAACATGCGTTGGCGGTTTCCCTGAACTCCGTCTCATTTTCCTTTGCTGCTCTCTTTAGCCATGCTTCGCGCTACCAGGTCAATAGACGGGGCGATATCGTCGTTTTGGAAATTGAACATCTGCAGGTGCATGTCTGATACGAGATGGAGGGCATCTCAGGACACTTCATTTCCCCATCATCTCACTTCACTCTCGACACTATGCTAAGACCAATGAATCCCGCGTGTGTCTTGCTCTGCTGCCAAAGGGAAACACCTCGTGTGTTCGTGTGGCGTCAGTCTCGGCGGTGAGATGGAGAGCACACCGGAGCGAGCCTGCGCCGATTTCGTTGCATCACTCGCTGCTCACAGCTAGCGATGCTCGCCTGTTGCTGGCCATCGACCAATGCTGCCAACCGGGATATGAGATGGCTGTCGAATCAAGCAAAAGGGCACATCCGAACCCAAAATGGTTGGTGTCTGCGAAGGATCCATCTTGCATGCGGGGCCTGCCAGCCTGCCGGGTGTGCTGCCCGCCTTTTGGGGGGGGCAATCCTTTCATCGTTGCCCTTTGACGGTCGGCCGTTGTGTTCTCAACACTCGGCCGAGGAAGAGCAGCGGCCTCTAGGTACTGACGTAAACCACATCCCGCTTCACCAAGCTCCCCGTCCAAGACACTGAGAGGCTGGATGGGAGGCCATTCGCATTCTTCGTCAGGTCGGACGGCTTACACACGACATGGACCGCTTACTGCACACACGAGCCAGAACACCTCGTCAGAGCAAGCCACCACCACCACCCCACCCACACCCAGATCCATGATCGAATATCTGCGATGGGAGCTTAAACCCACATCGAAGGCACTTCACGTGCCTCCAGGCACCGCAACAAATTTCCCGTCCAGGCCAGGTCAGGATCACAGAGATTCCTATTCCATCCACTTTGACTGCAGGACCAGCCAACCCTGTGCCGAACAAGCAGGTCCATCACATCTGTCACACCTCCTTTCCACCGTCACGCAGAAGCACAAAAAGGCGGGCTTGTTGTCGCTCACCGCCCACCGCCGAGTCCACTCTTCCGGGACCCAGCGGTCCGCACAAGGCGCCGGGAGTCCACCCAGACCCAGCAATTCCCATGTGGCCCTGTCGTGGGCCCACTGGCGCGTTCGAGCACCGAGCCTGCAGCTGGCCGCTAATTCGCCCGCTCCCCTGTTTCTCCGGGGCTCGTCTGGCCCCCAGCTAGTGTAATCCAGCCATCGCGTGCGTCGTGGTCTGCCCACCCCTGCCCTGTCTTAAGCTCACCGACTTCTCGCTCCTCCCCTCCCAAGGGACCCAGACTTTCGGTGTTAGAGCCGCTTCGTCTGTCGCTTGCTCCCCGATCCCGACCCAACGTGCCAGCGCGCCAACGTGCAAGCCTGCCAACATGCCAACGTGCTGGCTAGTGCAAGGGGCACGGCGGGGCTTCCAGATTCTTCTGGGATGTGAGGATACCGCAGGAGGCCGGAACCGCTGCCGGACAAGCTGACACCCGGTGCTGTGGCAGCCTGATGATTGGTCCCGGCCGCTGTCAGACGCAGGCTCTGGCTGGCGGTGTATAAGTCGGCCGGCTCAACCCATCTTCGCCTGACATGCGTTCCACACCTTCTCCGTGCCCTCTTAACCTCTTGTTCATGTTGTCTCACGGATAGATGGGCCCAGCTGGTCGTTTCTGGGTCTTCTTGATGGTTCTCGCCCCAGCATGGACTTCCTCCCCGTCGAGCTGGTCCGACTCGTCTTCCAATACTGCGATGCCCCCTCCGTAAGGGCCCTCCGACTGACCTCGGGGAGGTACGCCGACGTGGGCTACGAGTTCCTCCTCGACCCTCACTTCACCGCCGTCGAATGGCGCGATGACGTCTCGCGGCTGCACTCCATCGCCAGCTGCGACCGTCTCCGCGGCAGCATCCGCTCCGCGACCTTCAACTTCTCCAAGCTGGACGAGTACAAGGCCCGCCACACGACCTTCTTCCAGCACTGGCTGCCGGAGCCCGAGGAGCGCAGCGCCCTCTTCCAGGACGCCTGGATCCGCTACTATGAGCTCGAGGCCGGCGCCCGCAAGCTGGCCCCCTTCCACTCGCGCTCCGCCGCCGTAGAAGAAGCCTTCAAGCACCTCCCCGCGCTGCGGTCGCTCGCCATCACCCTCACCACCTGCCCCTACCCGATCCCGCTGCTCCAAGAAGTCTTCCAGCTCCGCACCTGCCGCAAGCCCAACCGCGCGCAGGCCTGCAAGAACATGAACGCCGTCGTCTCGGCGATCCGCCACGTCCGCCTCGACTCGCTCTCGATCGACCAACTCCCCCTCGAGATCTTCCGCCTCGCCTCGGACCGCCGCCACTGGTTCGACTGCGCACGCTCCTTCGCCTCCCTCACCAAACTAACCCTCACCCTCGACACTCCGCCCAACCTCCTCCCGTCGGCCCGCTTCCGCGCCGTCAACGGCCTCGGCCACGTCCTCCGCTACAGCCCCAACCTGACCCACCTGGGCCTGGCCTTCCACGCCTACCACGCCCCGGCCGAGAAGTTCCCGCTCTCGTTCCAGGCTCTCTTCTGCGGCGACGACTTCACCTACCCCCGCCTGACTGATTTCAAGCTCGAGGGCGTGAGCTGTGCCGAGGAGGACCTGCGCGCGTTCCTGGCGCGGCACGGCGCCTCGCTCGAGAGGCTGCGTCTGGGCGGTCGGGGGCTGGCGAAGCCTGGCGAGTGGAGCATCGGCGGCGTGCACCTGCATGAGGGCTCGTTTCGGGGGTTGTTGACAGGTCTGCGGGGGAAGATGTCCCGGCTGAGGCGGTTTCATATGGAGGGGGATGTTGAGGCGGGGGATTTCAGGGCGAGTTCGAGGGAGTTGTATGTGTTTCGGCCTGTGAGCGATGATGATTGGGTTCCTGTTGCCAGTGCGGGTGCGGGGGGGAGTGGGGAGGATGGGATGTTGCGCTGGGCAAGGGCGGAGAGGTTGCCCACTTGTGTCAAGACGGTGGACTGTTTGGGGCTGGAGAGGTTTTTGGTTCACGGGGGCGTGTATCCGCGGCTGGGGAAGGAGGTTGACGCCGAGTAGGGCCGTCTCTTTCTTTTCTCCTTTTTCGCTCTGCACGGTAATTCGGGGGCGGTGCCTGGGCTCTTCATGAGGAGGACATGTGACGACGTAATCTGATCAACGACAACAACCCAAGACCAACACCAACACCAACATCAACATCACCAAATGTAGATATCACGACTTTTGTCACGACACTTTAACGGCCGGCTTGCTCGGTTCAGCAGCACCGCATTAGACTCGGGAGGGCTACGGTTAAAACGGACTGGAGGGGGGGGTTTGGACGGCTCATTACACTAGACAGAATGCAAGCAATTGTCGGTAGACACGCAAGAAAAGACGTCGCGTATGGGGTTCATTCTTTATCTTGGTCCGTCCGTTTCTGCGCTTTTCTTGACTGACTTGACTGACTTGACTGACTTGACTGACTTGACTGACTTGACTGACTTGACTGACTTGACTGACTTGACTGACTTGACA